>VWZV01011113.1:0-175033 GCA_013397155.1 Irena cyanogastra
GGAATATCAGTAAAAAGGGTAGAATTTTAATATTTTTCAGATTAAAATGATATGTACAAATGAAATATATAAAATACGGCAAAAAAGTTTTGGCACACTAATTTTAAAATGGAAAATCTGGAAATTAAAAAATGGTTTCAGATTTTTTGAGGATTTTGAGTTATTAGAAACTTTAATGCTGTAGAGACAAAAATTAGCTGGTTGGAAACTGGAGTGTGTTATTCCAAAATTATCCACAGTATTTCCTTTATCTTTCTCAAGTCATTTGAACACTATCAGGGCAATATATTGGTCTATATAACTGGTCCACTCTGGTACAGATGCTTTGGTATCTCTTTCAAACTGAACAGTAAAGCCCATCAAGATTCCCTGGATTCTGACTGTGTATAAGTAGTGTATTCTATCTGCTGGACAAGTTCTTTATGCCTAATGAATATAACTGTTACATGGTACAATATGCAATATATATTAACAAGATATTTCTTTCAGTGTAAATGTATATTAAATACAAAAATGTAAAATTTCAGAGTGAGAGTTGAGCTTCCTAAATCTCTCTGAAGCTGCTTGAGAATTTAGATATTTTAAATAGGAATAACTGGATTGGGAAACAATTTTAAACATTTCTGCCTCTTTGCTTTTAATTTTTTTTGTTATCACTTTGATTCAGTGTTCTGATAAAGAGCTTTACTAATTAATTGATACTTAGAAGATCTGAAAATACAGGTTTTTTTCCATTAATTGATTTTCACTGCAGCTGTAGATAGATGCATATTGAGAGGTTTATCTTCAAGACTGCTTTAATTATTTATTAACTGAGCTTCATCCCTGGGGTGTATGACTATCATTGGCATTATTTAAATGATTTGAGAACACTTACTCTCACCACATTTTGTGGTTTATTTTCTGAAATAATTTGACAGTGTAGCCTAATTCGGTAATCATCTGTTGCCTTTGTAAGAGTAGAGTGTTTTTTCTGCACACCATACCTTGGTTATTTTCTTTGGTTTATAGGAGAAGCTTTGTGAAATATTAAGGCACACATACGATCATGTTCAGTGATCTCTCACTGATAAGTTAAATTTAAAAATAAGCACAGAAATCCCCAATATCTACCATTCTTTTTTGGGGTAATTTTTTTTCTTTTACAAGACTATTAGGTATCCCAGGTTTAATTAATGGCTAAGATAACCAAAAATATTTTGGCACCTGTAACTATACCCTATGCTTTTCACTGAACTCCCAGAAATATGGTGCCTATATGTTGAGACAGTGCAAATATAGAAATCTATGAAATATGTGTCACAGAGAAGTGCAATCATTTCACTACAAACCTTTTAAATATGGAAAAGCCAACAAAAAAGCCATTACACAAAAAAAAGGTAGATGGCAACTGTGTAGTATTGTTTTTGAATGCTCAATTAGACATCAGCAGCTTGCAGAGGCAGTCTGAAAAGGTTACTCAGGAAATGGTGGAAATCACCCATCATCTCTCATTAGTACTTAATGAGAGATGTTTTTCCAGACAGTTGCCTGGTATTACAAGGGTTATGCGAGCTTGAAGCAGTTCCAAAGTCTGTTTGTGCAGGTGGGTGATTAGAGGGAATAAAAACTTGATAATAGTCATACCCAACTCTCTTGGATGATGCAGAAACAACTAAGCAGATCCCCTGCTGCCACTGGAATGCACTTCACTGGTAATTAATTCCAAATACAATCCTGAAATAGCTGCCACATCCAAGACTGGACCAGTTATAGCTTCGAGTGCTTTCAACAAGACAGTTGCAGATATATATTTACAATTCTATTTAGAAAAATGGTTGTTCAGGTTTAAGTGTGTGGGAATCAAGCAAATTCAAAAGAGCAAATTCAAACAGTTGAGTCCAACCATTCTCCCTATTCATCCACTGTAGCTACCTACTGATTCTGTTATTCACTATTTCATCTGTTCTTTTGAAATGTCTCTGGTAATGTTTGTTCCTTGAAATCCTGAAATACATTATTGTCCTTATCTGTAGTTTGTAGATTTATTCCATATTCAATAATCATGTAGGAGAGAAGATTTGTTGTGGGGATTTAGTCAAGTTAAAACAATTTTAAAGCTGATTCCTATGCTATGGGAAATTGCTTAGTCCTGTTTGAGGCTACTCTGTAACATTCATGCTTTTGTTATCTCTCTGAGAAAATAGAAGATTTTCTAATTTTTTTCTGGATTTCTGTATGAACTGCTTAATTTACTATATGCTGTTGCTGTTAATATTTGCAATGCATCCCCCACTTACAGGGAAAACACATTTTTATCACACATGCTGTCCAAGGAGTCTTAGACATGGCACCTGTGAATAAAGTCAGTGTGTTTCCTGCTATTTTATGACCTGCTCTGCTCAGTTTTGGTTCTGTGTTAGTTCTTTCCTATTGGATGGCTTGGGCTCCTGCCTTGTAAATCTGCTTTTGCTGGAATCCAGCAGCCAAGAGTGATCCACAGAGGATAGACTGAACCCAAGTGCTGTCCTCATACAAACACACGTACTTTTACTGCAGTCTGTGGATTTGGTTTAGAATAATGGGTTGATTCTCCTTGCTCTGCCTTAGAAAGGGCTGTTAATGAGCCCTCTACAAGATTCAGGGCATCACTGGGCTGAAATTCTCTTTACCATGCAGAGTCAGATTTAGATGACTCTTCATGTGGGCCTGTGTCTCTCTCTTGCTTGTAGATAAAGCTCAAGGATTCCCTGAAGCAGAATCAGGGAAGTTTCTTGGTCTCCTCAGCATGAGGGTATCAGAATATCCCTGATAAGCCATCCATATCTTTGATTATCACAGGGATCAGAAACTGCTGGTTTATCTATCACTCCAGTGGAATTATAAGTGGCAATTCTTTTTTCATTCCAGCCAGGAAGCTTTTAAAAGGACTCGATGACCATTCCTCCATTATCAAAGAGCATTAAAATCTGTCCCTAATGGTACCACACATGATAGGACCTACATTAATGTGTTAATTTCTTAACCAGTCAATTAAATTAGCCGGTTTGGTGTCTGTATTCTCTGCAAGGAGATGTATGCAAGTTCAGTTACTGCAGACTGATCCTCCAGAAATAGTACAATTTCCATAATATCTTCTTTTTTACTCTTCCAAGATTTATACTGTGATTATGACTGATTTCTGTCCAGGACAGATGATTAGCATTGCCATGTTCTTTTTAGAGCTTTTTGCCTTCATGTAACGTATTTGATGTTAAGAGGACATGTAACATGTACAGACAAAGGCACTCCAACTTTTTTTCCTCAAGACAGATCCTTGCCAGACTAGATAAGAGTTTTCTAATAGTCTAACAAATTGAGTCTTCTCTAATTGATCAAATTTAGGTCTGTCTTGTTACCACACTAAAAAGCATTTTGAACCCAGATGGCACTGAGCTATCTGGACCTTTATGCACATTTTGCATTATCCCTAATGATGAGGTGTCCAAAACAGATACAGGATTTTGACCTATCTTCAAGTAGTTTGAAACATTGCATGAAATATTCCACACTGAGCAGAGCTTGAGGAAGCTATTGCTAATAATGGGGTGCCTTTGGATTTGTTGTCCATTTAAGTGTGCAGGTGTGTCTCTATATATTTATGTGTATGTACATTCATGCACATTCATTTTCCACCCGTGTCTTTTTTCTCTCCCAGTTTTGCAGTGAACAAACCTGTCCAGGCCCTGCATGTAGTATAAATTTCTACAAGATCATAATGATTAGGTTTTGTGCTTTTAAGTATTTGTTCATGCTTAGTATTTTCTTTTTGGATGTTTTAGAATTTAGTATATGTATTTAAACACAGCATTAGGTGTGTAGTGTATAATCTAGTTCTAGGTTATTACCGGTCCAAACCTCTAAAGTAAAATACACATTTCTTCTATTTTTATAGCAAATTGTAAAACTGAGAATATAGTATTTAAGTGACTCCACAAATAGTTGGAATATGGAAATAAAATAGGTGGAGTATACATTTGCATTTTGGCTCAGAGCACTGGATGTGAATATGAAATAAATTGTCATTTGCAGTTACTATTCATTTCTTCAGTCACAGGCCAGCTTTGGAGCACATAAAGCAGATTCCTTCTGGATGTGAAGCTCTGTTTTAGGTGGGCACCAAAAGCACAGGCTCCTTCTGGAAGCTGGAAGTTGTGAGGAGTGTGTATGGTGGGGGTGTTTGATGGAATAAATAAGTTGCTAGACAGTGCTAGAAGTTCAAACCCACATATATTCTAAATGGAGTGTCATGCAGATCAACTGCTTTGGATCTGCTGATCCACTGCCATTACACTAAGTTGTAGAAATAACTGATGTAATAGCTAATACAGACATAACTCTAAATTTTGATAAGGATGATAGCGTGTTTCTGCATGAAAGTATAAAACTAGATTAACTGTGTGTTCCATTTTAAAGATTTGTTTCTGAGGTGAAATCTAATTATAGCTGTATTTCTGGAATATGGGCTCTGTCTGGCTTTTGATATTTTGCTTGCTGGGATGCAGTAAGTGTTCTGGTTGGTGTACTTAGTATTGCCTGATAGTTAATATTGTGGCATTTTGTACATATAGTGCCTTTTCTTTGAATACATTATGAGAAAGAAAGAAATCTCTTAGAAAAATTTCAGTACATAGATAGTGGGATGAAAATGTCGACGAAGCACTCGTTGAACTCTGGTGCTATGGTCTGTTATTATCCATGAGGGCATTTTGCTCTGTGCAGTGCTCCCTAAGAAAAAAGACATGTGAAACTGACAACTGATGTCCCACAGCACAGGAAAAGGCAAAATTCCCTGTGTATGACTTTTTTAAAAATCATCTTAGTTAAACAGTTAAACAGTTAAAACATTTTTATGTTTTTATCTGACATCTTAGAAGACAGCCCTAGAATAACACCTTAGTTTGCTCTAACAGTGTACTATAAGACCACATTAGTATATTTTCCTTGTTCTATTCTATTTTCTTAGCTCTAAAATAAAGAAAATGGAGAATGTCAAGTCCTCAGTAAGCATTTTCAAAAATCAGAATAAGCTCCAACTGCATAGACCTTGTGACAACTTCTCATGTGTGATGGAGGATGGAAAGAATATTGTTAGAGCATGCTGTAGTTCATTAATTTTTAGCTGCTAGATGATCCCTGGAGCCTGATGTTATCTGACTTACACAGAAACATCTAGATTATTGCAGTGTGAGCCAGGAACTGGAAGAGAATGACAGTTGTAAATACTTCCCTGTTGGCCCAGTCTGTAGCACCTATCAGAAATTCAGCATGAGAGCTAATCTTTCCTGGGTAAATTTGGTAGTTTCTTAAGTTTCCAAGTTCTGTTTGCCATGAAATGTTTTTCTGAAACTTGCAGTGTTGCCATTATAGTTACCTGAAGGGGAGAAAAAAATTGCCTTAGTTTTGTCACCAGGAAAAATTTAAAAAATATTATTATATAATTTAATTGCAAAGAAAATAAATTCAAAGATACTATTAATGACACTATAAGTACTGTATACATAAACAAGTCCTACAAATTGGTCACAGGAACTAATTTGATGGTGTTGTTCTCTCTCTGATGGAGCAGACCCGGGTAGTAAATCATTATTGGTTGCCTAATGGGAACATCCTACTGTGAAAATAAACAGCTGTCCACAGTAAAGAAATTGTTTACAAGAAACCATTACATGTCAGACACTTAGCCCCTTGAGAAAGAAGGAAAGGCATGAAATACTGAACAGTTGGATGTTTTTTCTAGGCTGTTTATTAAAAAAAAAATTGTACAGATGCTTTTTGCAAAGTTTTGTTTTAGACTTTATAAGCATGATCTTTTTTTTTGTATTGCCACTTAATTTTGCTTGGAAAGAAAGACTAACTACTCTTCTCTGAGATTGCTGCATATTGTGTATATTGCTGAACTGGTTATGGTTGTATTCACACGTTGTAGCTGGAGAATTTTTTCTCAGCTCTGTCTAGTGGGGCATATAACAGCCCAGTTCCCCTCCTGTATGCCTTCCAATAAATTTTCCTTCCAAGAATGTCACTCCCAGTCAGTTCAATGCCACTCGTGTGGGACTGTACAAAGGGGCAAAACCCGGCCTTTGGTGAGCTACTACTGAACAGGATCAACAAGAAGTCTTTCCTATGGAAAGACCAAAACCTTCCTCATGTAGCTTGCCTCTTCTGTTACCCTCTTCTGCATATTTAGAGTGTGGTTAAACCGAGCTGAGATGACTATCAACAAGGCTTTGACACAGAATAAACTGGTGGGCATACAACTGCATTTGTTACCATCGGCACCAATCTGCATTTCTTATGATGTGTCCTTTGAGTGATCCATCCTTGAGATGCTTCTGCATCTGCAAGACTGCCTGATTTCACTTGCAAGGCTTTCATGTGCTAAATGGCTCAAGGGCAGTTGTGCTAAGCACTGTCACACAGGCTCACAGGGAAATAGTGACAGAAAGGCAGGGACTGCTGAAGTATGGAGGAGTTTGTTATAGCTTTAGCTGTTTGTCAGAGACAATCATTCTGTTTGTTTCTCACATCAGGGAGTAAATAAGTGCATTAAGTGCACTTAGCTGGATTCATGTGGAGCATTTCTCACTCTAGAATTCATTTTTACCTTCCTATATTTGGTTTCTTGACAATAGTGTAGTCCCTTTTTTGGTGGCTCCCCAGAGGGTAGGGATCTCTTGAAGCAGCTCTCTGATTCCTCAGTAAGGGAGGTTCATTGATGATTTTCTGTCAGTCCATAGAGGGAAAGAAGATGCTATTTCATAGTCTGAAGCAAAAGATGCTAAGACTTTCAGCTCACATAAGATGTTACTCATACCTAGCCTTTGTCCTCACTATGAGATTTTCAAGTATGGCAAAGCTTTAGAGGTTTCTCTTCTTGTCAAATCCCTATCCCTCCTTTGATAACCTGGGCTTTCAAATCACAGAATACTCATTTACAGGGTGCATGAGAACAACATTTTAGTTAGATACCAGGTCAGGCAGGAAAGAATATGAGAGACTTAAGGCTTTCTGAAATGCTATCAAAATTCTTCCATGTCAGTTATGTTATTGTGAGAATTCATTTTCAATTATTTTCTAAGGCTGTGTAAGAATTGTTTTGATACATTGTATTAACACACATTTATTATTTTATGAAATAAATTACTTCTGATCCAAGCTTTCTGTGCACACTATATTCAGGAAGAACTCATCTGTGGGGTAAAACAGCACACCTTTGGGACTGGAAATTTCAGTGAGATACTTCAAAAAAAATTTGGACTTTCCTGTTTCTGTAACAGGAAGGGTTCACTCTGTCAGGTAACACCTGAGGTTATCTACAGGATGTCTCCATTTTGGATGTCTGCCAATCTGCCATCTAAATTTTTGTTTATACTTTAAGTATCAGTGTTGCTGAAACGTTCCAACCTGAGATTTGTTTTAGAATAATAAATTGTCAGACTGTATTTGATTAGAAACTTTGGTTAGAAACCTTATCCAGTCACACAGTGTTTCTGCAGGATTCTTCCTGCAGACTTCCGAGAATCACTCATGCTGTGAAGGTATCTGTAAGTAGGAAAGGCCATCAAGTTTACTTTCCTGAAACGTTCCCCTTTATCCTATATTATCTCTGTTACTCTCTAGTGTAACTGGGTATTTCTTTCATTTCAAAATCTCTGTTACCCTTCCAAGAATTATTTCAAGTTAGTAGGACTGAGAGAGAGAAGTTTCTGTCATGGCTTTCACAGAGGCATTTGTGACTTGTGCAGAGGGAGGAGCTCATTTGTGTACCTGTAGAAGTTGGTCAAGCTAAAATTCTCCAGCTTAAGTGTGCTGCTTTTGCTTATTGATGTTTGGGGTTTTCTGGAGTGGGTTTTCTGGAGTGGATTTGTCCACAGAGTGGAAGCAGATATTGGAGAATCACCGCAATCACAAAAAAAACCCTCACTTTCTTCTGTGAACCCTGCTGGCCATCAGTTGAGTGCACAGACGTGAGATTTGACATCATCGTCTTGATGCGGTGCTTCAGGCGTAACAGCACATCTAGGAGCATGGAGCACGTCTTTGTAACTCACCAAGAAAGGTGCTCAGCAAATTCACAGAGACTGTAATAACCACCATAACCATGCACAGGCAATGGCACTTTCCCCAGAATCTCAACTGAAGCATTTCTTTACTGATACAATTCTAGAGGCCTGAAGTAATGTGGAGTTTTTGGCCTTCTGCTAAGTCATTCCAGTGATTGGGTACTCTCACAGCTGAGAAGCTATTTCATAGTCCTCTCTACCCTCTGATCTGTTTTTCACTGAATTTGTGTTGCTCAAACAGCATTAAGAACATTTAGAGAAGGTAAGAATGATGTTTTAAGTCCTTTTAATGGTCCTTCACAGTGCCATAAAATGGTAAGAGCAAAATATGTCCAAAGAGCAGTTTCTCATGCAGTTTCCCATACGCATGCAGGTATTGTAAAGCCAGCTGTAGGTTATATAGCTGAGGTACTGCTGGAAAGGAAGCTACTGCAGTGCAGAATTCTATGGAGGATGCAAATTGAGAAACTGAACATATTTTCATGTAATTAGTCCTTGCTGGTCAGTTATGCTGATCACAATGTTAAGGAAATTTGTCGGTGATGGCTATTAGCATGTTCTAGGTTAGTATGTGTTTGTGTAACACATAGATACATGTAGAGCTTGGTCATATGTTTTAGGATTTTCCAGGATGAGCTAGAAGTTGCATTATAAATCTCCCTTTCAAGTCACCCCTGCTATAGCGATAATATTTAAATTCACTGTAAGTAGTTCAAGGTAATGAAAGTAAAATATTCATGCTTGGTTTCCTCCTCATTTTGTTTAGCTACTGAGAGAATGCTATATCTTGTCTTAACATAGAATGAATGTATGGGCTGAAAAAATAAATGTAGATATGCAATATATTCCTTAACAAATATATTTAAAATATATTAGGTTTTATAAGTTAAAATAGTGTTCTGAGTAACCTTCTGTTTTCAAAGTTCTTTTTTATTTTAAAATATATGAAGTATTTGTAATTTCACATAGATGTTATTTTTATTCACAGATAATGCACCTCAGGTAGCAATTACCGCACCAGGATCTGGTAACCATAGAAACAGCTCTACAGGCCCAACACCTGACTGCTCTCCTCCATCACCAGACACTGCACTTAAAAACATAGTGAAAGTCATACGTCCTCAGGTAGGTGCTCACCATAAGCGTCGTCTTATTTGTTCTATTTCTCCTTTTAATAGCAGGCTAGGATGCAGGTATTCTAAGAGGAAGTTATGGCTTTACACATTCGAGTAGGTCAAAGACAAAAACAGAACACAAAATACTTTGTCTTCTTAAGATTCAATCTTAGTAGCAGAAGAAGATGAAATATTTTATGAATGAGCCCAAATGTACAGAGAGGTATCTGTACATATTTCTCATAGCGCTAATAATGAATGAAGTCCTTACACAGTACTTTGTATTTTTGCATAGTGTTGCTTTTCTTTCAAGGTTATGTTCTGATTTTATCAGTATTATTTCCATATTATTTTTTCAGGTTTGCTTTCTTCTTCCTGCATCTCACTTTACATGAAGTTATAATGTTTCATACTTTTTTTATTTTACTTTCCCATATAGTATTGCTTATGAACTTCCACCCTTCCTAACTATCCCTATTTCTAATACTGTTTGGGAAACAAGATGCATAATGTGTGGAAAACTTGAGTGCTCCATATAATTCTTTAAGGAGTCCATCTCTTTAAAACCAAAACTTTAAAGTAAATGCATGTTAGAACTTGAATCAGTAATACAGAGTTAATCAGCATAGAGGAGTTTATTTTAGAATCGTGGAGTCATGGGATAAGTCAGAAGAAACCTTGGGATCATCTATTTCCTTGTTTAAAAAGCCATGACATTAGGTGTTTCAAAGCTAGCTCAGACAACTACATGCTGAATTGACTAATTGTGAAACTTTTTAGTGTGAACCAAAAGAACTTCATCTCCTACTAATTTTGGGTTCAAGTGCAGCCATCTGTTCTTTATTGCTGAGCTGATCTGTGCAGCTGAGCCACTCTGATGCTATTGGATGCAGGCTCTGTACCATCAGTATGTCACTGGCACTTGTTTTACTTGAGGAGCAGGCTGATGGACACATGATATGTTCCTAGGACTTGTACAGGCCAGGTTCTTTTGGTACCACACAAGTGACCATGTCACAGTGTTGGAGGTGAATCTTCCTTCCAGTACTCATTGGAGCACACAGTTCAGAAGGTCTTGGAGAATTAAAGGTAATTACTAGGTGCACTTGCCATTTCTACCTCCGAGCCGTTGGCTTCCTGTGGCTGACACTGTCACTGTACAATGATTCGATTGACAGACTGGTGCAGACCATCCCCTTCTGACACCACCATAGTTCAGGTTCCACATGCTGGTTTAAATCAAGATTGCAGAGAGTCTAAAATTACAGTTTCTTCTATTTTTTCTTTTTATAGTTGTTTCTCATTTTGCTTGTTTCTGTAGTGTCTCCGTCCCTCCCACCCTACATCAGTCTGTGGTACTGAAATGCCTCCTTCCCTCCAAGCTCTTTTTATAGTAGGCGGCAAACAAACAGGTAATGAAATATTAGTGAAACAAGCTGTTGTGTGATAGCTTATTGAAAATAGCATTTAAAAAGCTGTTTCCATCATGATATTGCCAACAGATGGACCCAGAACACTTCATGGTGATGTTCTCCTGCTAGTTAACTCTGAATGGATTCAGCAGATTTTGGGGAGCTATTTTCAAATTTAAATTATTCCATTTACTGACTCACAGTGTTCTCATCATTCTGCAGAACAAAAGCTAGCTCTGTGATATATATGGTCAGAACTTTACCACATTTCCTAAAATGTCTCTCACATGGCCCTACACATGGCATGCTCCCGGTACAGAAAACAACAGCAGACAGGCATAATGTGTGTTGTAAATCTATGTGCTAATACACGACAAGTTGGATATGCTGTAGCATTCAGATCCCATTATGCTTCTCTTTTTCTCGTGTTTTATGCACGTCCCCCAGTATTCTTTATTTTCTTTATTTTTGTTTTTTATCTAATCACCTTCCCCTAAGACCTCAACTCAAGAATTTAGACAAAGAAGTTGTAGGTATTTGCAATGTGCTGTTTGCTAACCATTAGTGTTCATTCTGCCTGCATATTTAATTCCTTTATTCCATTCAATTACATGGCGAGCTCTTTGAAGGGCAGCACAATGGGATTCTATTCCTGACTGACCTCTCACCATTCATGCAAAACTAATGAATACCGTTACACAATGTATGCAAAATAATTAATTTTCTGTTGGCTGCCAGGGTCTCTTTGCATTTTTCCAGCAAAATAAATTGATTTCTAAGAGATCTAAGCCAGAGATCATATAGATTTCCAAAACAGCTGTCATTTCTTTCCCTTTTTCATGTCTTGTGCATCCAGCACAGGAAAGTGCCAGTAAAAGCAGAATGAGAAACTCTTCAGCAGCCAGCTTTGCATGAGGCAGGCTTTGGCAGCTTGGATGGAACTGCCAGGGAAGTCTGGCCTTTCAATACATATAGTTATTTTTATTTCTAGCTTTATTTATCTTTCCTATGGGGTTGTACATATGCTGGTTTACCAGCAGTGAGAAGAAACACTGTATTTCTATGCAACCAGGACAAGAGGACACAGTCTTAAGTGCATCAGGGGAAGTTTAGGCTAGATATAAGGGGGAATTTCTCCACAGAAAGGGTGATTACACACTGGAATGGATCACACCTGGTGGAATGATCATCCCTGAAGGTGTTTGGGTATTAAGTTCAGTGCCACAATGCCATCCACCTCTACAACCTTCAGTCCTGAGGCTGGCGTACTTAACAGTATCTCAAGGACCTGCATGCTCTTCTATCAGTGCACCTTAGCTATGGCTTGTACCTGTGATCTAGTATTTTGCAAATAAATTTCTTTTTTTCAAATTTTCTCATGTCTCTGAAAGAAAAAAGTTTTTTGAAAAGTTGCATATATGCAGAAAATAAGTGAACAGAATTTAGCTCAGGTCTGGAATTGCTTGATTGTTGTTGTTGTTGTTGTTGTCCAGATGAGACTTACTAAGTTTTTAACTCTTGAATTTCTAGTTGATGGAGATTTTGAGAAAGTAATACACTTGGAAATTAAGGACATAATGCTGCTGTGTATACTCACAGCACATGAGACCCAAAATAAGATGGAGTAGGAGAACAAGTAGCTAAGTCTCCTTCAAGTTTTAACTTAGTTACACTTGTACATAGAGTAAAATATTGCTTACCTTATCAGACTGTAATTTTAGAAAATGATACTGAAATTGAGCTTGTTCTATCACAGTTCCTTTAGCTCTCAGTCTGGATGAAGCCAGAACAAAACTAAACTGCTTGTGATACTTCATGTATTTTTGTATAAGCTACTCCATTTAATAAGCTTCTCCTTATTTGTTTGTTCAGCTCCATTTGAAAAAAAATGAACTACATCCATGGAGGGAGAAAGAACACCCTTTTTCCTATGAGACTGTTTCTTTTGCCAGTATTATTTACTTGTGGGTCTTGGGCCAATTCTCATAAAACTGAATTATGACTTCTCAACTTTTAATTTATTTATTAAATGTAGTCCAGTATTTGCATGTTGTCTTCTTGTCTTTTTAAGATATGTTTCAAATGGTTCACTGTAGGTACAGCTTTTGATGTCAAAATGGGGATTATTTAAAAGTGACTTTGATTTTATCTATCATTAATTAGTATTTTCTCTATTTTATGTGAATAACTCAATTTCGTAAAAGTGTTGTTTCAGTGCTATTAAGAGGGTTTGTGGTAGGAGGACAAAGGAAAAAAGAATTTCAGTATTTCTGACCTGATGAAATTTCATAATCTTGTTCTTTCTTGTTTTATTGCTAAGATCTGAAATAATCTATTCATCATAATATCTTTTTTTTCCTTATCAATATGGATGTGCTGTCTTTACAGTAATCATCATTTTTTTCCTATTTATCTTCTTTTAACCTCTGTAAACAAATTTGTAATTCAATCTATGGCTCCTCATTCATCTGGCTAAGACACCTATGAATATAATAGCAGCTAATAGTTTAAACATTAGCAGGCAAAAGAAATTGTCTCCTTTTCCTGCAAGTTCTAACAGAATCCTGCAGGACATGTGTTGCCTCTGCTTGACCTATCCCACTTGTTTGGGCTAGCAGCTGTGTGACTGTTTTTGCATGCAGTGTGCCTGTCAGACCTGTGTGTATGTGGTTCATCGAGGCATACGGAAAGACAGGGACCAGGCTATTCCACTCCCTGTGTCAGCCTGGACATGAATGGCCAGACCATCTGTAGGAGGTGTGTGCTCCAGAGCCTCTCTAGCTGACTTAAAAAGTGATAATAATTTACGTTCAGTGAAATTACTTATCATTCTTTTTGCAAGTAGGTGCAGGAATTACTTTGAGGACAAACAAACAATCAAACGAAAATCGTCTTAGAGGAAACTTCGGAAAATCACTGTTACAGAAAATAAGTTTTCAGAACTAATGGTTTCTTAAGCAGGATTTTCAAGGGGATTAGTGTCACTGTTTCCCCATGTTGAAACAACGAAAGTATTCCTGCCTGGTTCCGCCCCTATACTAGCACCATGCTGTGGTTTCCTTAGTTGTTCACAAATGAAATGCATGCCTTGGTCACAGTTGGCTTGAGTTGGCACCTCCCTGTCTCTGCCAGCTTAGTGAAATCCCTGCTGGAGGTTGTTGCACTGGTACACAACACCATGAGTACCGGTGTTGCATCTGCTGAACTTGTTTTGCAACACACACGCACACAGAAAATCTGTTTTGTTACATATTAGCACAAAAAAGAAGGCTGGAGAACACTGTTATGCAATAAATTCTCTCCACTCTCTGAATGAGATCACAGGACAGTGGGTGCAAGGACGTTCTTTCTCCTGTGAGCTGCTTTCTGTGCTTAGCTCCACTTACAGCATGCTCAGCCAGGCAGGGAATAACCAGGAAAATCACTGTGAAGAAAGATTGCAGGCCCACAGTGCTTCCTGTTCAGGTGCACACATCTGCTACTGCTGAGTTTTGGTGCTGGACTTTGTGATGTGTCTGTGTTTAGCACAAGAGGCAGATAAGGCTTAAAAAACCCCAAACTTTACTGAGAGTTGTGATTTTGTAGGGGATCATATAGAAGGTAAAAGCCATTCCTCTGTACATGCTTGTATGAAGTTCTGGAAGGTGCTGAGCATTCCCCAAACCCTCTAAAATAAGAATGTATTCTACAGTCCACACATGGGTAGGTTTGGTGCTCATCCTTTGTGTACCTGGTCTGGAGATTTTCCCTGGATGTCATAGTGTTTCCAATGTTGTGTGTATCTGTTAGGGCTGCAAGCACATTAAGGTGATTGTCAGCAGTCAGTGACCTTGATTCTAGGTATGTAAATATGTATCAGATTATTCTCTCTGTGACAGGGAATGTCTATACAAATCTACTGCACACAGTTTGATGTCTTCTTATTCTAATGATGTTGAATAAAAAATCTCCTAAACAGCCCTTGAAAAAAAGGGAGCAAAGCAGAGTAAGAGGTATACTGTCAATGCCATTAAGATGTGGTTAGCAATTAATCTATGCATGACTGAAAATAGGGCAGACATTATGAAATTATTTTATTCTGGAATACTGAGTACAAAACACAAAAAAAAGGTAATGGTTGGAATTGTGTCACAGGACTGATTCCTACACATACCTCTCCCCCAGCACATAGCCCCCACACCCACCTGTTTTACCTCAGCATTTAAGGGCAGAAAATGTGTAACAGCTCCAAAGGAGAACATTTGAAAAAAAAAATCCCTTGGAGCATAGTGGATACTCTGTGACTACTTAATAACAACATTAAACGAAATATTATTAAAGAGATGCACTGTAAGAGATCTCCTTTGACAAGTAACTATAAAACATAATTCTATTTATATATTTTAATTAGATCTAATAGGAAAACATAAACACATCTACCCAGTACATGGTACTAATGAAAATGGCAAACAGTGTGTGTTAGTGCATTTAATTACAGTTCAACAGGATGCTAAAACACAAGTATAAATTAAAGCAGAATAACACTCTGTTGTGAAGAGTGTTAAGTTTTTAGAATATCACTTGTACACACATATGTCTTTCTTGGTTGAAGTTGGTTACTTAACTGGAGAGATTTTCTAGGTTGTGATTCCTGATTCAAAATAAACACAAATCATGCAGAAATACAGAATATTTTTTCCTATATGAACTTGTAACAGACAGGTGAAATACTGTTTTTAAAGGCAGTTCAGATACTGAGAGGTACATTTATGCTAGCAAAATGAGCTTTAGCTCTGCAGAGTTGTCATCTACACTGTTGAATTATGGACACAGTCCTGGGTATAATTTTGGTAGTGTACAATTTTCTTTCTCCAAACATATCCACTGTCAGGCTTGATTTGTGGTTTGAATAGAGCAAGCACCATTCCTGGTAGATAATTCTGCCTTGAAGACCCTTCTCTGGCACTTAATGAAGTTTAATTGTAGGGCTGTGAACAAATCCATGCCAGTTGCCCTACCCTAGTACACATGATGCTTGGAAACAGTAACATACTCAGAATTTGGAAGATTAAATCCTTACCTACTGTGCCTTGATGGGTTTCTTACACTATATTCTTAGCATTTTCATTTGTTTCTGTGGTATGGGGGTGTTTTGTGCAGCTTAGTTACGCAGTAACCCTTTATCATCATCTGATAATGCACATGTGCGTGTTGTCTATAGCACGCAGCTTAGCCCTTCAAAATTTATGACATAAAAATATCATGATACAAGCAATTTTCATAATCTGCAGGTGAAAAGGGGGATGTTATTAGCAGCTGGAAGCCAAGCTTTTTTGAAGAAAATGGTCCTACATCCATTTTCCAGCTGTTTCAGTGAAAATAACACTATTTTAATCTTTGAAAGATAGGAAATTTTTATATCTGAGGAATGAGACATTCCTTTTATTTATCAAATTTATGTCTTACTATTTGAATCTCATTTCTAGCAATGTTTTCGCAGGATAGGTATAACTGTATCTTCAAAATCTGGTCGCATCTATCAAGGAGGGAAACCGCTCCAAAGGTGTTGCAGTTTTTGGCATTCAGGATTGCTGCTCCTCAGAACCCACAGCTGCAATATGGTTGCAACTAAAGAAAAAGTAGAAGGCAAGGAAAATAGAAACTGGGGGGAGATCAATTTTTCCCTTATTTATTTCCAGTGTGATTTGTCATGTGAGATAAGAGCACGGGTAGAAGGGGCAGCAACCCTCTGGCCTTTAATTACATACTCCAGTGGAGGGCTCCTAAGGCAGAGCTAGGATTGCGTGTGCCGGGGAGAGCAGAAAGCACTATGGCCCCAGAGTCACTGCACAGCTTCCTGACCACAGGCTACCCAAAGGAGCTGAGTCTGTGTCATTCCTGAGTGTGTCACTGGCAGCAGAGTGATCCAAGTATTCCGAGGGACCATGACATTACACAAAATAGTGTGTGCTGGCTGCTCATGCAGGATGCAAGCAGTGCCTTTCTCTAAGTTAATAATCAATCAGACAGAAATTGCTAGGACTTCGATACTACGATGTCATTAAAACTAATTTAGTTTCAGAATGCATTGTGCTTTTAGTATCATAAAGGATCTGCAGTTAAAAAACAGTGAAAGGATTTTTCTTTAATTTATTTTTTTAAATTCTCATGATCCTGCAAGCTCCCTGTTGTGACTGCTTGGGATATATTAGGTGCCAGCCTCTGTGTGTTTTCTGCTTTCTGCTCTTAAACTTAATTAAAATATTGACAAGTAAAATCAAGAATGTCAAGATGCGTGCTGAAACTGCCTATATTTTATTTTTAATTGTTGTCATAATATAAGATAAAGTTCTGTGAAATGAAAAAAGAGAAAATTATATTACCATATTAAAAAGAAAATGTGTCTTCAGCTTGTTCAACATGGTATTTTGAAGCTTGACAGAATAATTGATTCACTAGTCTAGTAATAATTCAGTGTAGTCTTGCACTTGTAGGTGACATAGATAAATCAAACACAGATGCATTGTGATCTCCAGTTTTTCCAATTTCAAGGCTACTTGATCACCTTAGCTCAGATCCTATAAATCAAATAATTCCTGACAGCAGCACTGACTGATGAGAATGTATCTGAACTGATGTTTTCTGCAAATCACACTGGAGACAGGAGAAAATAAGGAAGCCTGTCCTGTCACAGGCTGTATTCTACTGAGAAAATTTTGGATGTTTTGGGTTTTTATGTAAGTGTACATGAGCAAAAGGGACAAAGATAGAAACAGAGATGGTATGGTGGAATGTTGAGGCAAAAGACAGAAACCATAAAAGTCATGTGAAAGTTGTATTTGAAAGGGAGGACAGAGGTTAAAACTGAATGCATTCAAGAACAATGAGAGGGATATAGGGACTGTAAAGTCAGTGTGAGATGGGACCATGAGGGTATTTGTTTGAGAGACCTTGATGACAAAACCACAGAGAAAACAGAAAAGCAAATTTTGGAACACCAAGTAGAACTGGAATCAATTGGATACCGTGCAGGTCTTTTTAGAGTAACATAAGTAGCTTTGGAAAGAATGTAACAATAGATAGGACAAAACAAAAGAAGAGGGGTGCCCAGAGAAGTTGTAGATGCCCAATCCTTGGAAGTGTTCAAGGTCAGATTGGGTGGTGCACTGAGCAACCTGGCCTAGTTGAGGATATCTCAGCTTATTGCAGGGGGTTTGGATCTAATGATCTTTAAAGATTCCTTTCAACTCAAACCATTCTATGATTCTATGAAAGGGAAAATGAGTGTATAGAAATAGAAGGAGATTTTAGAAAGAAGGAAGCTGGAGAAAGGAAAATTTCTGAGAAGGAGTGAGTTGATCAGAGAATTGAATCATCTGGTCAGGTATCAAAATGAGGGATTTAAGTGGCCACATAAGTACACTCATATGGTGTTAAATATGTGAGATGAACCTGGGGGAAGGGGCTGCAGCCTCTTGCTTTCTTTGGTAAGTCTGTATTTTATGTGCTAACTAGAATTTTAGAATGTAGGTACAGTTCTCTCTTCTATCATACATTTTTCTGCATGATATATTGCAACTAAAACCGGTTTCTACGTTTTATAGGACCTTTGGAATTTGTCAGGTTGTGCCAAATGCAGAATTTCCTCGAGCTCATTGATTCTCAGTGTTTTAACACACCACACATCCGTCCCTTGGGAAAGCTCTATACCCTTGTTCAGCATCTGTAAAATGAGGCAACTAGCTCTGCCATAATACCAAGTGTTGTGCGAATTAATGTTTTAAAGACTATGATAGTGCTGTGTACACAAATCCCAAAGGTAAAAGAAGGTGAAGTCAGAAGCTTGTATTGCAGAGTATACTTCAAAGCTGAAGAAATGTTTTGGTGTTAAATTGAGAAAGGAGTTTTGCCCTATTGCCTCTGCTAAATGTTGTAAGAAATATTTGAATGATCCCTTGCGTGCTTGGTGTTACGTGCCAGTTGTGGTAGCATTACAGAATTTGCATGTCAATTCCATTAATGGAGGCATTAAGTCATTATTTGTCTTTTGAATAAAAAAGCAATTCAATATGTGTATTTTGATGCTTTTCCTGTTTTTGCAGTTTCAAAGGGGTATCTTTTATCTTGATATATATTCACTACAGACTGAACATGAAAATACTTCTGTTTGACCTGATTTAAATCTTACTATTGCAATATTTTTAAAGATTTGTACTGATATATTTTTGCTTATGTATTGAATAGATTTATTCATTAGCCTGATTTGATATGCTATTTTAGGATGGTGTAGGGTTTTCTACATTGGTATTATGACAATTGAAATAATATTTGTGAAGAAATTCCCTAAAAGTAAATATCAGCCATTAAAGAGATTTACACATAACAAGTAGATTAAATGCATAAATGTAATTAATAAAAATCTACTTAAGGACAAATCTGCATGCTATGTAGCATGCATATTGGGGTGCAGTGAAGCCATACATATGCCAGAATTTCACAAGGGTTGTGTAAGCATGTCCAGACCTTTGGAGTAGTATAAGGAAGGCATGTAATGGCAAAGCTGGCTTCAAATAATGAAAGAAGCATTATCTCTTTGGGACAGAGTTTTGTGTTTGTGTCTCACAACTATGAAATCTTGACCCCTGACTGAGTTATGGTGCTCAATATAGTAAATAACATTAGAATTTCTCAGAAACTATCTCAAGAGTTCCTGGTAAATGTAGTTAAACAGTGGCTTTGGCAGGTGCAATCAGCAAACAAAGGAATTACTGCCAGTAAGGCTGGAAATTGGCATCATATTCTAAGAAAGGATTTCTAGAGTATGTCTAGATGTGAGCTGGATGTGAGATAAAATATGAGACTGAAACACCTCTGCTTTCATTTCTGTGTAAAAGAATCTGTGTCTGATTTAGAGACCTAATCTCCCATCATGCTTAGGACAGATGCAGGATTCAATTCAGTTACTTAAAAATAGGAATCTAGTGTCATTTGAGGTGCTATAGAGCTGTATTTGAAATGCACATGGAGACTGTCAAGTATTGTACAGGGCACATATAGGGGAGCCCTGGACTCTCCTGAGTGGCAGCTGAAGGTCAGGTGGGATGCCCTAAGGAATCTGCAGTGATGGTAGATACCTGCATTGAGGCAAGGGACTCAATACCAAGGGGACTGGGTGAGGTGAATTGTCCTCTGAACTCTTGATGGTATTGACTAGATCTTAATTTTATTGACTGGATCTCAACTGACTGCTCTGAGAGTTTAAATACAGAACCACAGAATACAAAAATAAGGTAAATGTAAACAGCTATGCTGGAAATTTGGTTGATGAAATTAGGAATGGAATTTAATACTAACTGTAGAAAAAAGATTTGTTCATTTCTACTGTTTTTTGTTTGTTTTTTGTGCAAACAGTGCTTTAGAGAGATAAAGGCAGAGAGATACACTCAGTACAAACTGGTTTACTGAGTCTCTCATAGCATATATTAATGAACAACTAGTGTACTTTAATAGCATTACATTTTACAGGACACAGCAGAAGTGCAAAAAGGTTCTCTAGTCCCTCTAGTTTCTTAGTTAGCTACAAAGGCTTAGATGCTGGATTCTTGACTAATTATGTAGAAAAATTATTGGCACATGTAGATGGAGGGACCTTGTTAACTCCAAAAATATAGCAGCAGTGTAATGCTGTGGAGTACTAGAGGCTGAGAGAGGTTCTTTTCAGAAGCCTTAGACTGGAAAGACATATTAAACTGAGATATGTTTCTCTGAATCAGTAATAATAATGCCCAAGTCCAAAATAAGACAGCGAAAGGTCAAATGGTTTTAGATGCTGCTGTTCTGCCTCTAGGAAAGGGACATGTGGACCAAACAGTGGCTGGAGGGCTGACTAGACAAAAGCCATGGCAATTGCCATTGGAGCTCCTTTAGGAGATAAAGCTGGACCATTCCAGCTGCCCATTTAGGCAGGAACTGTCTCAGCTTAAAAATAACCAGATACCACAGCTCATGTTAGGAGAAGTGTCCCCTTTTCAACACAGGAGTTCAAGTCCTGCAAATCTGCAAAGACACTATTGCTTGGGAAAGGGCCAGAAATGTACTTCTAAATGACCAGAGATCTTTTTCAGTTTTAGAAATAATTAGGTCATTCGTGAATCTGTTGTCTAGCAAAAGTGTGCCATTTAGATTTAATTAACACAGATTAATGTTTTTGGTCTGACCTGAGAGTTATTTTGGCTCAGATCCCAACAATGACTTCCAACAACTTTGATGTTGGAGTCTGTCCCTGTTCATTGAACTCTCCCATGAAATTACTAGACCTAGGACCCAGGCTTTCAAAGCAGAAATTGGTTTTAATTATTAAAGAAAGTAAGTCCATTCAATAGACCATAGATGAGTTCCAGATGATTGCCAGAATTTCCTTTTTTCTGTTTCAACATGACACAGTTAATTTACATGATGCCTAACACAACTTTAAGAAATAATCAACATTATAAAGACCCAATTCTATTGAATTTTTCTGTCTGACAGTCCAATATAAAGGGTGAATTTTTAGTGAAAACAGCGTGGTTCGGTATTTATAACACAAGCATTGCAGGACTTGTGACCTAAAAATTAAATTGACCAGAAACAAATTTGAAAATTACTCCACTGGGAAAGATTGTATTTTAACAGGTAGTTCTAAGTAAGGAATGGTGAATACCTTCGTGGTATAAGGAAGATCTTATTGCTCCCAAAGGTAATAATTACGTCTTGACACTAAAAAGGAACAAATTTTTGACGCTTACAAATATTCTGACATGTTAAGCCTGACATGCTAGAACAAGAAGAGATGAAGCATCTTTTATTCTTTTTCTCTTATTTTTGTCCAGGTTTGATTTTCCAAGGTAGAATTTCCTGAGATGTTTTTCTGTATTGTGAGATAAATATACAGACAACTATAAATGTGGATGCAGGGCCCTCTCTGTTTTGGACATGTTTAATGTTTCAGGTCATTGATCTTGAAGCAGCAAGGAGCATCGTGGGGTTAGGGTATTTTGGGTATGGAACCAAATGAGTGCTGCAACAGACTATTTAGCATGGCATTGCAAACCAGCAGTGGTCTGTGGCTTAAAAGCCATGATATTGACCACTAAGGTTATGCCTATGCTAGTAAGTAATGCAGTGCAATGGGAACAAGTCCCTGCAGTGAAAAAGTTGTTGCTGACCAGATGAACACATTATATGGGTTTAATTTCTACACCTGGTGGTATAGATCGACCCAAAAGAAATTAATTTCTCATGCTTTAAAACTACTCTGCAATCCAAAGCACAACTATTAAGTGAGGCCTGCTCAGAGGTTTCATTTGAAAGTAAATATTTGAAATAAAGTAGTACCAGGTTTTTTAACTGTTCCATGAAAACTTGTGCAGAAAGTTTGATTTTCATGTATGTTTTTCAAGCTGACACTTTTCCCTTAAGCTTCCAGACATCTCAGTCTTTGAATATTTGAGGCATATTCATAAATGGAATAAACAGCAGAGGGTGGCTTTCGAGTGATGGGCACTTGATATTATTTAGTAAACTTCATTATACAGCATCAGCATTCTAATTGTTTTGCAAGATGTACCCAGCAATGCAGCTGGTGAAGAGTTCCCTTTCTTATCAAAAGATGATTGAAATTATTATATGCAAGGCTGTAAAGGCCTATTTTATGTTGAATTAAATTGATTAGAATGAAGACATGCATTTTTTCTAATAAAGATTGATCCAGATTTTAGAAGGAAATTACACACCACAGCTTGTCATATGAAATGATTTTTACTACTATAACCTTTGAGCCATATAAACAGTAAAAACAGAGAAAGATAGGTTTATTAAATGTCAAGTGATGAAAACTATATAAAAAGTCTATTTTTCATGTCAAACTTCTCTTTTTCTTCTAGCCAAAGCAACGTACATCCATAGTATCTTCTCTGGAATTTCACCGAATGAATCACAGCCACAATTATTTTGAAATCAACCCATCCATTGGCTGTGCAAGTTTTATTTCTGCTCCTGCAATCAGTCCAGCTAATTATTCCTTTGGATCTCTGGAATGCAGTCTTGAAGAGAAAGAACTTACAGGTATAGAAAAAAAAGCTTACTTTGGCCGTCAAGAAAGCTTTATAAAACTTAAGGTCTTTGGGTTTAAGTTGGAATTGCTGTTGTCTTTCATAGTAAAATATATTTATCATGAATACATGGAATTATTCTTGAATTTTTTTCTTACTACTCTACAAAGAGTTCTGATATTTTATGACCAGTATTATAAGACATACTTTTTTCCTGAATATTATATTTGGAATAAAAAACCTTTTATTTCCCGACTTGCCTAGAATTTAGGTATTGCAGCTTTTGAAATTACCGTGATTCATGCATCTACTTTCATCATTGTGTGGTCAATATACTCCAATAAGAATTTTAAGTTGGGAAAATGTAATTAGAAATCTTTATATAACCACCAGTAAAGATGAGGAAGGGAAGATTTCTGAGAAACCTGTGATTGTTTCTGCAGTAGTAACGGGATTCATTAAAGTAAAACTTCAATGTATTTGCTCTGATGATAAGAGTTGACTAGAGTGATAGTGTAATCGTGACGGGGAAGGGTTTATCTGTAAACAGAGGTTTATGTAATGGAAATGCTTTAAAAAGGATTAAAGTATTTCCTTTTTCACAGATCAAAGCTTCAAGAATGGGAAATTGTCAGTAAACCAAGCATTTACCTTTGTCCCTTCAATCCCATATAAAAGCTGTTTTATTTAGGCTAAATAGTATTTGGGAAAGCTGATGTTATGAAACAAATGTCTTTGATAGCTAGTTTATGGGATCTGCAGATCAAGTTTAAAAGGGTACTGTATTTAAAGTATAAATAGGAGTAGATTACTGTTAAATAAAAATAATAAAAATGTTGAAATTCAGTGCAAACTTATCAACTGGTTTTTGTAGTATTGGTCTTGAAATGAGAGGAATCCTCTTGTTTCCTAGTTGGCAGAGTTTAAAAATTCTGGAAAGTATTGCTTTTAAATTATTGAAAAAATAATTTCTTAGCTAGATCAATAGAAGACTATATGGTTAGGAAACTATTGTGACATAAGAGTGAGAAATCCTATCTTCTTTGATGAAGAGAGAGTTATAACGATCAGAGATAATTCACATAGGTTTTTTGGATAATAATATAAACAAAGATAATATGTGTCCTTATCTTTGAAACTAAAAGAATGTGCTTATATCAAGGGTATAGCAAATATTTTCAAACTTAACTGGAAACAATTAATTTGAATGGTATCTTTTATTCCTAGGTCTGGGGTCATTTGAGTCTTTAACATTTTGGGTGTTTTCTGTTGTGACTGGTTTTTTCTACTGTACATTCTTCTCAGCAATCACAATTTTATTCTGGGTAGTTGAATGATACTAAATATTTCTTGATGTTTAAAAGCAAAGATAAGAAAACAGAAAGAACATTCACTGACATTAGATAATTGACTTCTGATTTCTGCTGTTGCACAGTTCTTCATAGTATCTGGATTCGCTTGACTCTTATCTTCTTTGGTTAAATCTACAATGGACTACACTCAGTAACTTCTAATTACTACATTTAATTTTGTCTGAGATTGGGACTATAAGGTCATGCTTCTTAGAATTTTATGCTTCTAATTTGTGGATGATTTGATTTATGGATTGAGTGAAAGCTGAATTTCATTTTATCTCTGCCCAGAAAGCTAAGAAAAAATAACAGGCAAAATGGCTGAAGTTCAGGGCATCTTCTATAAGCTTTTCAATAGCACATTTTACCATCAGTAAATCATTAAATTACCATTAGTAAATGAAATAATTACAGTGAAATTACAATTCCACCCTCCATTTTCAGCTGGTATCCTAGAATTATTTAAGTAATATACAGGATCCCATATTAGACACAATATTAGCCTGAATGAAAAAAACCCACATTTTAGTTTGATCATTTAGTTCTTCTTGACTCCTTACTGATAGATGATGCATGGTAACTCTGCAAGAGGCAAGGAGTACTAATGTGGAAAGAGAATAACAAAATCTGGAAGGAACAGATCAAAATTGTCTCTCTTGGAAAAGTCTTTAAGGCTTGTTTCTTATCTAGAATGTTAAAAGCTGAATGTTGAATAATAATGGTCAGCAAGGAGCAGCAGGAACAGTGTTCTGTGTTCTGCTACAGCTTTTCTCTGCTTTAGCTAGCTGTTGTTTCACTGAAAAGTCCCTTGTTTCTTTTCGAGATCTACAGTTACAATAAGTACAATTAATCATATGACCAAAATATCATCTTTCTGAAAATTCATGGAAATCTGTATTGTGAAGTAATGGTTAGTTTAATACTAATTGAAGCGTTGTGTGCATTTGAGTGAAACAATTAAAGTGCTTTTTACAGGATTTCTAAATCAGAAACTTCCATCTAAATAAGGCATTAGTATTTCCCTACTCAATTTCAGTGCTTTTGATGTTTTATCCAAAAAATTTGCAATGATTCATTATAATTCAGATAAAAGTGAGAGATGACTGCAACAAAATAATTATTCTAGTTCTAAAATCTTCATAATTTTACCTTCACCTCAGTAGTCTGCTACCGAAGAAGAATCAACCTGTTGGTGGTTCCTTTTTATGTTTGCGGATCACAGTTTTACTCTTGCTAATTCTCTATATCACCTGATTTGAAACAGGGGTCCTGATTTTTAAAAAGTGTATTTTTATCAAATAGAAAAACACTGAACTCTTCCACAGATATATTTCATATCTCAGACACATTATCTGAATGACAGTATATGACAACATTTCTAATTAGTTATCTGGAGAACAGGCCACATACAATGGTAAATATGTGCTTCAGCTTTGACATCAGATAGCCTTGTAGAGTAAACCAACCAGGTATGCCACATGCATGGATGGCAGCAAATAGCTTAGTATCAGGTTGCCTGATGTAAGAATAAAGGTTCTATCCCTTGTTTTGAACTTCAGCTGGTGGAAGAACCTGCAACAGGTTGATGGCAACACTTCTCTCACTCCAGCGGGCGTAGGGCGGAGTGCGTGAATGCGGCTTTGGTGTGACCTGTTGTCAGGGCTTTGTCTGATATTAGATCATTTACACCAGAGAAGCATTCCCAAATTCCAAGTGATGGTCATGCTTTCACAGGCCAGTGCCTCCAGCTTGAGGTGAAATGCAATGTTATGAAAGCATGACCATTATCCCAGTAATTTCATCTACTACACATAGTAGTAGTTACTCTACTAAAAGTGAGAGCACTTGTTGCAGAGGGAAGTAATTTCTGTAGGTAACACTGTCCCAGAAAGATGAGTGTAATTTTCTTCATCATCTGAATACATGTTTAGTAGGTGTTCTGTAAGATAACACTAATGAACAGTTAAATACCTGATAATCAGGTGATTGTGGTTTGTGAGATGTTCCTCTCGTTACTTTGACCGTGAACTAAGACCACAGATGTGCAAGGTAATTCATTCCAGGAGAGGGCAGCCTGGGCTTTCAGGGAAATGCCTGCCTAAGAGATCTCTGCCTTGTTTTCTATATCGCTCAAGTTCTCTTGAAACTGTAACTCTTAAAGATTGAAGGCAACAAAATTGTGGCCTTTTGGTAACATCAGCTTGGCACGATCAACACTTGTAGCTGAAACTGTCAGTCTAGATTATTATCTTTTTCATTTTTACTTGATCAGTCCAAATAATGGATCTTTCTCTAACCCATATAATTTCATTATGTCTTCTTGTCCCAAGTATAATTAGGCCATGAAATTAAAAAGACAATTGTGCAGAGGTTCTTGTTTTATTTCAGCTCACAAAATAGGTCTGTACTCAGATTCATGTATGCAGCAAAAATATCACCAGATGTCTGAAGGTAATCTCATTACAATCTTTATTTTCAGCCATGAAAATCTGTGCATTTTCAATAAGTTCAGTATCCATCCATTGTAAATGAGGATACAGTTTTTGTCTCATCCTGTTGTGGTACTGAGAATTATTTACTGAGTTTATCTCTTAGTTAGAAAGGCTGTCTCCACTGAAGAGGACCTTAATGTAGCTGTTACTGCTTTTATATGCCATATTCTCTGACTGTGAGAGACATTTAATACATCTAAGAAGGCTACATTTTCCCTTAAAACAGCCCAGAATCTACAATTCAAGAATTTTATCTTTAATATGTAGACTATGATTTTTTCTTTTACTTTTGAAAAAATTGTATTTGGTGTATTTGAGTCACACCTTCAATTCCTTCTATAAGTGTCTTCAGACACTTACAGTACATATCTGATTAAAGTGTTCTGTCTCCCAAGCCCTATTTCAGATGCAAAAGCAGCCCTAAAAGCTTAAAACTTGCAGTTTTGTCTTTTTCTTTTGAGAGAATCAAGAAATACAGGCTGTTAGAATTAGAAATTTCTTTTAGAGATCAGGCCTGAAATTCTTGGCTATGTTGCATTCCTGTATACAGTCAGAATTTATTCTGGTGCAGGGATGTTTCTTTATGTGACAATAGCAAAGCTGCTCTTCGAAGTAGGTCACCTATTTGTCAACATTACTTTCTCATACAAGTATCTCATATATTAAGAGCTGATATGAAAAGATCAAACTGATGTCTATGAAGACTTTTCAAGCCTTGTTTCTTCAATTATAAAAGGTTTTGGAATGACTAGAAGTGAAATACAAACTGAAAGAAATACAAAGAAGAAGAAAGTAACTTCTATTGCCAGAACATTTTTTCGATGTGCTGTATGCAAGTTCATGGTACACTGACTTTGTTAACAAACCCTCACTAATTAGCAAAAGAATACATGGTTTTCAAGTGACAAAAAAGGGGAAAATATTGGCTTGTAATGAAATAAGAATAATCAACAAGTTTTGGTAGATAAAGCATTCCCGTCTCCTTTATCCAGACACCTGCAAATCCAGTGAGGTAATATCTGAAAAAACTGGTATTACCAGTCTGTTCCAACTTGTCATTGATTGAAAACTCTATTCCAAATGAAATGGCTTTGAAGGTCAAATTCAGGCCTTCTTTTCTCTGGTTTTTAATTTTCTTCATCATCATCTTGATTACAATGCAACAAATTCTGCCAAGGCATTCTTCAAAACAGGTTAATTTGAACCTTTTCATCTGTGAAGATTGTCTGGTTTTCCCTATAATTTATAGCTATGTTCAACTAAATGCAATTAGTAAGACATAGTAGAGCTATTCCAGGAACTGCTACTGGGGATCTACTCAGTACTGTCTGATACAGTTTATTTTTTGTTCTAATTAACTTGTCCAGCAGATGTAGCATGTTGAGGTCTCCTTATGTTGCCCTTCTTTTTTCTGCTTCTAGTTTCAGCCTTTGCACAGTTATCCAAGGCAAGACCCAGTCTGTTCCATAGGGACAGAGAAATGTAGACTTGATTAATATTCTAAACTTCTCTTTGTTAACTATTATTGTCTTTGCACAGTCCAGTTTCAAAGCAATGTATTTCATGAAGCTCATTGTAATTATATCTTCGTATTACAAATATGTCAACACGTCCGAAAATCTAGTGGCAGAAAGGTCTTCTGAGGCAATACCTGGAAAGCTGTGGATGAAACCAATTCCTGTTGTTACAGTCAAAAACAGTATACCTTTTTTCAAGAAACTGGTTTGTGCTAGTGCTTTCATGAAACATTAGTTACAATATGCCCCTGAATCTCATCACCTGAACTCGAAGGTAATCTCCTTGGAATTAACTATATTATTCCAACTTAAAGTTCGTGACAGCACTTCAGTAATGCCTCTGCAGTGTTGTCATTCAGTCTTTTCTCAGGCTTAAGGGAATCATGTGGACTTAGTTGTTCATGTGAACCTGCTCTCCAAACATACTGTCTCATATGTCACTCACTGTGT
Source organism: Irena cyanogastra (assembly GCA_013397155.1). Lineage (NCBI taxonomy): Eukaryota > Metazoa > Chordata > Aves > Passeriformes > Irenidae > Irena > Irena cyanogastra. The sequence goes on from VWZV01011113.1 coordinate 28,491, forward strand.
GGACATTCTGATTGCTAAAAAATGGTAAAGTAATATGAAAATAAAACAATTTGTAGCAAGCATATTGAGGGAATAAAACTGCAGATGGGTCTTGAATCTCTGTTGTTAGATATAGCACTGGATGTGTTAATCAAACAAGAAATGACTTGAACAGCTTATTTCTTTTCAAATCAAATTATGAACCATCTGACCACATGTGAAAAGGCATGTGTTGAGCCATGTGCCTGCCTATCTTTTATTCAAATGGCTATTCTTCAAGGATTTGCTCTTTTCACTCACATTATTTGCTTACTCTGAATAAAGCCAGTTAGCTATTGTTGACAATACAGGGGAAAAAAATCCGTTGTAATACTTAAGGTATTTTTACTAATTTTGAAAGCCTGTATTCTTAAGCTTCTGTCTGGCAAGGAGAAAGGTAGGAAATAGAGCAATGCTATGATGATGCTGGAGATGAAAATTTTAGAGACTGTCCTAAAAGTGGGGAAAATTTCCCTCAGGATCCTTAGGAGCACTGTGTGTTACCTGCTGTCAGGTTCAGGAGTTAGCTATTTCTCAGAATCCTTTTTTGTAAGCGTAACATAAAGTTTACTGCAATGTATGCATGTTTGCATACATGTCTATCTGCAACTATTAAAATCTTTTACACTTCATTTAGTTGCATACATCCCCTCCCTTGATAGATGTCAGCACAGATAAATAAGTGCTTCATCACCCAGTAAAATGATTCCCTGAAGGAGCAACAGATACTACCATATTAAGTCAATAAGGACTGTCTAAGGACCTTCTTTTGAGGAACCTTCTTTTGAGGTTATGATTGCAGTTGTTAGAAGCAATATAATTAAAAATGTTATTTATCTACATTTAATGTAGGTTTTTTCCAGGTGTAATAACTATCCTGACATGTAAGGTCAAAAGAAAAAATATTTTCTGTAATGTGTCATTTACAATTCTTAGCCATTTCTAGAAGCAGAATAACTGTAGACAATACCCATATTTATCTGATTGTCATCTTAGTCAGCTCTTTGCTTTGCTGTTTTGTTTTGTTGGTTTTTTTACTGAGCCAGAAGCAAAATAACTATTTAAGTTGTAGTAGGACCATTTGCAGAGACAGATTGTTTAGTCTTCAGGCTGTCACCATGCCTTGTATTGTTCCCTTATCTTTTCATTGGAAGTTTTGTAAATAAGATTGACCAAGCTATGGACAGATGCTCTTGAAAACTTCATCACTTCATCAGTCAGAAGAACTGCCTTTGCAAGATGAAGGCAATGAGCAAAGAGCACTAGGATGTCCCAGTCTTCAATTCTTCACAGTATCGTTTTTGGTACAGTTTTCTTTTACTCTGTGAATGAACTTAAACTGATTGTAACATTTTTTAGAATATTCTATCTTACATTTCAATCTGTTTTTCTTTTCCTGTGTCGCATCCTCTTACTCATATTTAATTGATTTTCTGCTTCTTGTCCTTTGTATCTTCTAGAAGCTTTCTACTCATCAGCTGTATTTCCAAGCTGTATGTGAGATGATTAGAACTGAAGGAAATAGCAAAAACGTGCCTGTTTTTTTTGAAGAAGTTTTAGTCCTCTGGGTATAATTAGTGATGTCCAGTTTTAAGAAAAACAAAAAGCTCTCTGTATAACATACCAGTCAAGAACAAAAAAAAAGATGTTTTCTCCTAAGGCCATTCTGAAATTAAAGACAGTTTTTGTTTCTCTTTCTTGCATGCAACTCACTAGATTTCTTTTTTTGTTTCTGTTCCTTCCTGTCCTGTTGTAATGTTAGTATCATTTGATGTAACAATCCTCTCTTTTTATGTTGTTCCAAGCTGTATAAAAAAAATGGAGTTGGGAAAACATGCCTTCTTTACCTTTGCTGAATATCTAAAAACTAGGGTAGAGTCAGTCTTCCTCATTAGCTAATTAATTATGTATTTTATAAACAGCTCTAGCTGAACAACATAAACATGACAACATCATACAACATCAGAGTACATTGCTGATGATAGTGTTCTTGTGGAAAATTAAACTTTGATGCCATTTAGTGAAAGATGAAAACTGAACACCAGTCTCCCTCACTCTGGAATAGCCATTGTAATTTTTCCTAAAATGGATATGATGCTATGAGTTCCAGAATTTTATTCCAGCTTTGAAAACCCTTTTTTAAGCAGGATTTGGTCAATAAATTTGAGAGAATTCCATGAATGGTTTCAGAATGTCTGAGTAGATCTAACTATAAAACAAGATTAAATATTTGCATCTGGTTCTTGCTATATTGAATAACTTCTATATGGTGGCTAGTTTGATTTGTAATTAGAAATTTAAAAAATAATGGCAGGTTTAAAAAAATTAAAAATACCCTTTGCTTCAGGAGCATTTCTATCTTTTGGTAGAAATTATTGATCGTACAAATTCAGTTTATAGTAAAATTAAAACTCTCAAAATTTCTTTGAAAAGTCCACAGAAACACTATATGTTACACCTAATTTAGCACTCGATCCTACAGATTGTGTATATTGCTTTTCAGTTCGTTTTTGTAATTGTAATGTAGCTCTAATGGTAAAGTTGAATAAATAGAAAGGATTTTTTTTACATTTCTAATTTTTACTTAGGGAGAGATTAATTATCTTTAGAGCTATGCAGAGGGTTCACTGGGAGCTTGGACTTACTCATTTGAAGAGGAAAAATGCACACGGCCATGTCTGGGGAAGATACACAGCTGTACTCTGAAAATATGTGAGATAGCCAAATGAGTAAGTTCTCACAAGTTTAATAAAAACAGAAGGACAGAAAATAATATGATTGGTGTGAGTAAGAGTAAAGTTTTATCTACCCTGTGCCATAGTTGACCGATTATGAATGCCTTTGGGAAATGCGTAATTGCAAAACAGTGGCGTAGTGACACCTCTTCAGTGTCACAGCCTTGGAGTATTTGCAGCCCAAGGCCTCCTAAGCCCAAGCCCCTCCTGGGTGTTTGTTGTGTATTGTGTAACCTTACTTGATGTATGTTCTATGAATGTATCCATTCTCCATGCAACCCATATGCAGATTTTGTTCCCACAAGGAATTTTGCAAGGAATTACACACTTAACTAAGTATCTAATCACCATGAGGGAGTTCCATCTTTTGTTTCAATAATAATTTCAAAACTCAGAAGGCTAAAAAGTGAGTCCACTGTTTGTGTTCTAGAGCTTTCATTTGTGTCACTTGTACCCAGCAAATTGTGATACCTTCTGATGTCAATTTTCTGCATTTCAACAGCACTGTTCATAAAACTAAGATTCTCAATTCCTGGGACACAGAATAATTTTCTAATCACAGAATATTCTGAGCTGGAAGGGACCCACAAAAATCATCAAGTCCGACTCTTAAGTGGACAGCCCATACAGGGCTTGAAGCTGCAACCTTGGTGTTATTAGCAGCATGTTTTGACCAGCTGAGCTGATCTCTTTTTTTTCCCTAGTTATGCATGTTTTTCTTATATCAAAGGAGGACCTTTGTTAAATCATTTAGAAGGAAAGTCTAATTTTCACTTTTGTTGATGTTTTGTAGCTCTCACTAGCAGCCAGTTATTGTTTGTGTATTTACAAGGATGAAAGTGTTGAAGACTTACTCTGTAGTGGCATTATATATGCTTTCTTAATATTTAAGTCATGCTTTCTCTTAGGAAAGAACTCTGGATCAGACTTGTACAGGAATAATATTAATTGTCTCCTATGGATTATTAATACAGGAATATTATTAATTGTCTCCTATTATTGTCATAATTGTCTCTTATGGATTTTATTTTTAAAGAAAATACTTAAGAATTGGTGCCTCCAGACATATCTCATAGAATGGCAAGATTCTCTATAATTCTTTCTCCCAGAATCCATTCTGTCAATGGTAGAGGAACACACACCACAGAGTTTGTGTCACACTTCTGATGAGCAATGTAATATTATCTGCAGTCTCTTTTTAAAGTATCATGTAGATTGTAGCTTTGATAATGGATCTGTGTTTCTGGCACAAGTCAGGCTCTAAGTGGCTGAAGAGAGAAGCATGTCCCTGTGCAATTGTTTGAAAGATGTTTGCTTGTCATGAAAGAAAAATCTCCATGCAAAACTTCAATCTGCATGTGAAAACACAAAGACAGGCAAAAAATAATTTCACTGTACCATTTTAGTACAACTTTAATTAAAAATCTAGTTTAGTTTAAATACATCTCTGGGACCCAGTATGCTTGCTTTATAAAATTTAAATTTTTTTTTCTTCAAATATAGTGCTCCCTGAGCAGCTTTTAATTTACCAGAGTATCAAGATATCAGATACACACACATATTATACATATATATATATATATGTATATATATATATGTAGGCATGCTCGAGAGGTGTAATGTTACTTCTCTATGGTGACCTGTGACATAACACAAGGATGATCCTTGTGGGTCCCTTCCAACCCAGCATATTCTGTGATTCTGTGATGCTGCTATGCTTAGCTTACATGAATTTTAATCAGGAGAAAGGTAGGTGTAGGTTTATTCAGTTTTAGTGTTCACTGGATTCCATAGAATACTATAAGCAAATACTATAGTTGAATTCAATATTTGATAGCAAGAATTCAATAACAAACTATTAAAGCCTAATTTACTTTTTTATTTCTAATTTGGTATTTCCCAGAGTAGGACCATAAGGTTGTCACTGGGGACTTTTGTTTCTGATAAATGGGTTGAGTTTATGAAAAACCCAATTTTGCCTACACAGCAGTCCTCTAAGAGGCTGTTTAATGTTGCTGTTACTAAGGCAAAATTAAAAAACAGATATCCTTCAAACGAATCCTGTGTATTATATAGATCCTTGCTGCATCTTAAAATACTGGCTTTGAAAGTCTAGTGGCACCTTAAAAATGATGGAAGAGCAAATCATGTGAATAATGTAAAAGTGAACAAAGGCATAGCACTCACATTTGAGCCCAAATTCCCACTTAATTTTAGACAGAAGGAAGACACTTCGAGATTGCACTTCAAGATTGCTCCAGAATGTGAACAAAACCACCATAAACAGGAACTCTGGAGAGATTTCCCAGCCAAACTAAAACACTAATGAAGATGCACCTGTAAGCCTTCAGCACAAATGAGCTCCTATTAACCATGAAAAGATTAGATGAATGAAAACAATGAGAAATGAGAGATTCTGAATGTTTCAAATGTAGAAAAAGCTCTAATTGTCCCTTTTACAGTCAGAAAGCCTAACTATGAGATACAGGTTTTGTATAACCAAGCTTATTGTTTTGCTCTTCTTTTCTGGGAACAATTCCAGGAGTTAGATGTTAAAACCATAAATATTCAATTATTTGAATCACTTGCTGTCTATCTAAGCAATTAGAATAACCCCTACCTACTTGCTAGCTAGTTCATATCCCTCAGATAAAGTGAGGTGATACTCAAAATTGCCATCCCCTCCCTCCTCCTCTGGAAAGGTATTCCATGCCATCTTCATAGGCAAGACAAAGGAGACACTGAAAAAGAAAAAAAAAAAAAAAAAGAGTAGCAACATAAAAGAAGAAAAACAGTGTTGAAAATACAGATTTGGGGAACAGGGAAGACTGGTTTTCCCTGTATTACCAGGCATTTTTCACAAAGCTAAAAACAGACATTATTTCTCAGAGCAGCATGTACTACATGAGCTGTTCTCCCCCAAGTTATTTTGTGATTTAGGAGGTAGTTTTTATCATGACCAGAGAATAATAAATGTTCATCACCATTTTGTTTTTCACATTGTAAAATGATATATGGTCTGTCCATCTTTTTATTCCCTTTGTGAGTAATGTACTCCCATTTGGAGTTTACCATACCCCAGTACAGGTAAAAAAAAACCCCACAATAATGTAATGCCAAGCCAGTGGAACTGACAGCCCATATCTGCCTACGTGGGGTGTCTACACATTGTCAGGGGAAGTTCTTCTTGGACAGTGTATCACTTAAGAGTTTCTGAGAGAATTTAGGCAGCTGCACTTTGGTGGTTTAACAAGCAGCCAGCCCTCATCTGGTCTATCCTCATGCTTTTACTCTATGACAAATGCTGAATTTATCTACAGTGCAATAGAGATGGAGCACTGCTGGTTATCATCCATGTAGGAATGCTAAGAGTAAACTCTTGATAAGGTACTACAAGAGCATTGATGCCTGAGTGATGTGTGGCCTTTTATCATATAGCTACGTATTGAAAATGATGGGGAAATAGAATCAACACTAATCTCAATTAAAGGTAAGGTGAGCAGTACCGAGGTACTAAGTGCCTCATTTAATTTTGTAGAAAAATTTTAGAACAGACCTATTTCAAATTCCAATCAAGTGTCATAATGTGTCTTAATGATTATTTCAGGAAATAATCACACGTGATTATTTTAGGAATTCAGAAAATTCTGAACTGATATATTCCTTCTCTCAAGAACATTCTTCCACAGTAAAGCAGCAATTGAAGCATCACCTATAGCAACAGTAGCCATGGGGAAACATTTTTTTCAGTCAGTGAACGCAAACCACTCTCACAAAATGAAGTACATACAACATCGAAGCAAGAATATCTCATGATGGTGTTTACCTGGAGTCTTGATGAAGTAAACACTCTTAATGCATATCAATATTTTAGATTTTTAAATTACACCCTTTGAGATTAATACTATCATATATTTTGGTCTAAACTACTCTGCCTCTTTTTACTCCAAGGATAATATTGAGTTGCCTTAAATACTTACATCAGCTACATAAATAATCAGCACAACTACTTTAAAAAGTGTCATACAGTTGTTGCCTTTGTTCACCTTTTGGGATTTAAATTATCGTAGATTATTATGCCTTGAATAAGTTTTAAACTTCTCATTGTAATTAGATGTCATATATATTTTTCCTTATGAGAGCTTTATTTCTTTTTATGGGAGCTCTATGCACTCTTCTCAGCACTTGGAAACCAAGCTCAGTTACTGGATATGCACTCTCCTCCTGTTTCATTCTTCTATGTCACAACCAGTGAGGCCATTCATGCTTCCAAACCCCATATTCACATACTGATACTGAGCTACAATAGCGTTGAACAAATAAAAAACCCACCCATCACTCTGTATAACTAAATTCTGCCTCAGCACCATAGACAGCAGATCTTGTACAATTAGCAAAATATCTGTGAGCAAATTAAGCTTTAAGAATTGATTACTAAATACTGTCATTAAAGTAGCATTAGGAAAAAATACTCAAAATAGTAAAAAGATGTTAACGGTGTTGCACAGCTTTCAGTTGTCTTAGTCCTAAATCTGATAACCCAAGGATAATGACAGTGATGATACAAAATAAAAGAAAAAAGTTTCTAAGCAAATAATTCTTCTTGTAAAAGAAATGTAATTCTTAGCATTCCTTATACCCCTCATCCCCTGGAACCTTGAGAACTAAAAATAAACTGAAGATATAGCTCCTATAGGACCTATAGGTCCTGTTTTTCTCTTAAGTAAATGTCTGTAATATGTTTTTGCTAAATCTGATGAGAAATTTAGAAGTATTTTGTGTTCTGACTTAGAAATACTGTCAAAACTGTTAGAAAGAGAACAAGAAAAATTGACTAGATAGGTCAAAATCAGGAGAGAGAAGAGAAAGAGAAAACAATAGTCAGGAGTTTGATTGCTAATTCTCATCTGTACTTTAAAATACTTCTTTCAAGTACCTGTTTTTTAATGGATATAGCAAATGGTTCTGCATGCTATCACTCATCCATTCATAACCTGAAAAATAAATTAGACTGTTTATACAGGAGTTTTAGTTACATGCTGTAGTTACATATGCTGAATTATTCTTTGAAGTCACTGTTTATACCAAAATGTGCAAATGTATTTTCCAAATAAAATGTTCTGCAAGATTGCTACACTTATAGGTATATTTAACTCTACCTATATAGTTATCTATAGAAGGGGTCATAGAATATTTGGTACTGACAATATATTCAATTTGGAAAGAAAATATGTTTAAAATTCTGAATATCAGTTAAAATTCTCTATGGGCCTGATCCAAAGCTTATTGGTAATAATGGAAATATTCTTACTCAGTTTAGCAGATTTCAAATGGAATCAGACTCCAACACTTTAAAAATTACTAGTGTTGAAGAGCTTTTTCTTTCTAAAAACACTGGAGGCCAATACATTAGTTCAAAACCAGTGGGATGTCATTCTGGACTAAATCTGTAATTATAAAGTAGAATATGTGCAGGATAGAACTGAACAGTGATTTAAAACAGATTTGAATTGGACTGGCACACTTAACTGACAAGACTTGGGATTATTCTGTGCTCTAAAAAGGCATTTAAATCTGCATGCTTCCTGTTTTTCTAAGGCTAGCAATCAATTTGGGGCATTTTAGCACAGTACATCACTTATTTCTGTTTCAGACTCTAAAAATTGCTTTGAAGTATATGCCAGAAGCAAAATTATTTCTGCCCGTAGATGAAATAACTCATTCTCTGTGTCTTCCTCAGATGTGAAGTCAATCTCTGCTCAGGAAAAAAATGTTATTTTTAGTAATAGAAAAATATGTAACTCCTATTTTTAAGTTGAACATTTAGCAGTCTAAGTTGAACATTGAGCATTCTGACAACTTTATGGGCTAAATGGTGGCACAGAGTCAAAAGTTTTTCTGATGGAGGTGCCTCAAAGAAGTCTGTCTCACCTGGGCACAACCTACTCTGGGAAATAAAGAGGAGGGACTGTTGCCCACTGCATGTTATGCCAATGATAAATTTAACTTGAATCCCATTGGATAAGTGGTTATTAGAAAAGCGTAGAGGTATTAGAAAAAGATGTTCTATTTTTATTAATTTTTACTTCTACTTAACAGTGCAAATTCGTGCAAAATAATTTGAACCTGTTACCTCTTTGCCTCTTTTCCTCAGATGTGTAAGATGTAACATGCCAGAAAAAAAGAGGATTGGTTTATATCTTCAGTCCTTGCCAATGGAGTTCAGGGAGAATTTCTGTCTGGTGTTTTTGGACAGCTGTCTTGCTAGTTGGTGTAAGTCTTGTGGCAGGCTTTCACACATCCACAGAAGATCAGGAGCAGTACACAGTCTGGCCCTGTGTAGATTCAGGGCAGTATATAAATAGAAAATCACAGAAAGAGGTACCTAGTTCAGACCATCACAGCTGTAGTCCCATTAGTACTGTCTGATTTCCAGGACATTTTCTTACCAATTTTCCACATAACTCTGAACCCTTAAATATTGTGAGATCATCACAATGAAGCTCTGTGTCATCATTTCTGTTGCTGTGGCATTCAGTCAATTGTATCTGCTTGTGTTAGTGTGGTTTGTAAGGAGATTTCAAACAATGTGAATGCAGGGCATGTTATCACTAAGGATAAGATCTGTGAATCATGCTAGAAACAGTTCTAGAGCTTTCAGTGCCTAAATTGGATCTCTGAAGCTATTAATTTTGCCACCATTCTGTTCACAACCTTCCCAGATCTAGTGCAAATTCCACAATCCTTTCCTGTGCTGGGGTGGAGAGGATACATTTCCTTTTAAGGATCCATCATGGGAGCTTCTGTTGACATAAAACATTAATGAATTTGGTTGATGATATAAAATTTAAAATTGACAATAATCATGTTAAACATGTAGAAATTAACGTGACATTCTCTTCTGTGTGTCCTAATTTCTGTGAACACTAAACAGAATATTCTGCTTTGGAATGCCCTGTATGGTGACATGTAATAGGCTGGAAGATGCTTATGCAAAATTTGAGAGGTGTTTGCACCATTTAATGGTGTATGGTGTAATGTTAAGGAAATAGAAGTTTGTAGAGCATTCTCTTTTGATCTCATCTGTTGGTCACTTTGAACCTCCTTCTGGACCCAGACATGCACAGCAAACATGAAAACTCTTTTGAAAAGTGTGGTTATCAATAGAAATGTACCTTTCCAGTGAAGTATTTACCAAAGCTGTTTGAAGCTCAAAGCCTGAATAAGCAAAACCGATGCAATTTTTCCCAGTTACAGTTCAAGTGTGATTCTGCATATTTTTATATAATTAGATAGCATATTGGAATTATAGAATTGTGATAAAGAAAGGTTTGGTGAAAACTGTGCTGCCCTGGTATTTTGCAAAGAGTTACTGAAAATAACTTAAGTGTGAAGCATTTCCCAGATGGTAAAAATTCACTCCAAGGAATTTAAATCGATACTCAAAATGTTGCTGTGTTCATGAAGCTCCTTTTGCATCTTTAAAAAGAAAATTGCAATGTACTCTAATCACTGACATTTGTGCTGTAATTTATTATAGGGAAGATTAAATGAACACAAAAATTGCAGGTGGAAATTTAATCTCACTCTGTGTTAAAAACTTGCAGCATAATATTCTCATCTTTCAAGTTTTGACCTGCTTTTGCTGTATTATCGTGAAACTGAGCTTTCTTTAGGGAAATATCAGTAAAAAAGCATGCCCTTATGAAACAGCTGTCAGTGTTAATTTAGTTACAGAGACATTTCTTTCAGTTTAAGCAAGATTTCTTATGATCTTTTGATGCAGTGCTGGTTTCTAAAATATAATTTTAATCAAAGGATTAAATTTTGATCATTGTTTTTTGAAATATTTGAGTAAGTTCATAATATCAATCTAATATAAACCTTTCTTCAAATTCCATAACATTGAAATGCACCATTTTAAACTGTTTTTCTGTCTACATGACTTGACTTTTTTTTGTCCCAAATTCTGCATATAATTTTGTTATCCAATGTTTGATACGTGCTTAATGCAAACTGAGTCTAGCAAGGCAAGTAATGCTGATTTGATTAAAGAATAAAAACATACTGATTTAATTTGGCATTATTGGCATAATAATCAGGATTAATTCATACAATAAATGGCGCATTCTTTGCCGAATATAACTTATGCTGAAAAAAAAAGTGAAGTACTTCCTTAACTAAAATATCTATAGCCTTAATGCAGAGAATGAATCTTCTAAGTTAAGCAAATTCTTCTGTGTGCTTCTGCATAGTCATGTTTTCCTAGAGTTTCCAACACTCAAACTCAACATTTTATGAAAACAAACCAAGAACAAAAGGTCTTCAGCTGTGGCTGATATTAATTCTGTCCTTGCTCCTGCATCATTCAGAAGCTGATCACGGTTTATCTGCTATAGCTCACATCCTTGTCTATCTAAAATGTGAGGTAAGAAAGTGAATTGTTTAATTTCTGTGACAGGAGAAGACGTGATGCTGCTCCTAAGTCTGCTGAATGGTTGCCGTTGTGTTCTTCAGAGGCAGCTGCCTGTTAGGGGTAGTTACAATGTGTTTCATGATGTTTGGATCAAAGCAGTTGTGGGACTGATTGTGCTTCTAGTTATTAGTTTATTTCTGTGCAAGGAGAATTATTATTATTTTGCAAAGGGAATTATTGCATACATTTCCGCGTATACATAGTATAGCATTGTGAAGGCAAACAATAGAAGCCTTTCAGTTTGTGGTATTGAGAAATGAAGGTGCTGTTTAATGACAGTTGTTCTGGTTTTCTTTTCTTTTGAGGCTGGCAGTAAAATGCTAGAGGAAAACCTGAAAAACTGAGAGATTGGTCCAGTTCAGTTTATGAAGCAGCCAAAGATGTGATTCTTAGAACAACTGTATTTTAAAATAAAACATAATACATAAATATTAATTTAAATTTCTCTTAAAAGCTGAAGTATGGATCCTGACTCCTTGAATATTTATACCAAGTAAAGAGAACATGCAAGGCTTATATCCAACAGTAGAGGAATATGTCTTGACTGTAAGGGCATCTGTGACACAGCAGTAGACCAATACTTTTTTCTCTTAAAAGAGACGTAAGCTTATGCCCACACTAAGTGTAAAATATGAAGTGGAGCCACTATTGTAGGTGACATATTATTGTTAGATTTCTTATTAGTGGAAATCATACATAAAAATGAAGTATGTGTGTCTAGCATGTAGCTGAGAAACTGGATTAAATGCCAACTTTTAGCATTTTACATTTAAACAGAGATATGAAAAGAAGAACTGTGAGCAGCTGCAGCATCTACTTCAATATTTTCTTCATTACTATGATTTAGCTTTTTCTTCTGTGTTTGATGCTTTGAAAATTACTTATTCTAAGACATAGTTGCCTGGAATTAATCACTGTTGCCCTAACAGTATCTTTATCACCAATCCTCTGTCTTTAGAGGGATCCTTTCCCCCTTTCTAAAATACAAGGAATGACCATGCATCTTCTATTTTTCTAATGTTATTCAGTATGCTAAATACTGAGTTCTTGGCTGTGTAACCATGTCAACTCTTTAGTTGCTTGTATTGTCCTTCTGGCTTAGCATACCCTGACTATATTTCTTTTTGTGTCAAATGATATTAACTTGCCTTTTGCTCAAATGAAATTCAGAGTATCTATGAAGACTTAAGATCTGTAAAATACAGCTACAGAATGACTGCCAAAATTAGAGCTGGCATTATGGTAAATATTTCTTCTAAAATACTGAGAGGGGAGGTAATATTAATGGTGTAGGTAATTTACTTCATTCTTTATTCCATTACTAATTCATATTTTAAAAATTCAAGCATAGATTACTGGAATTTTTTTTTTGCTGAGAGATCACCTGAACCATATCAGCAAAATGAAAGCTGCTACCAGGACTGTGCTATGACTACCTTAATTTGATGCAATAGGACCAGTAATTTTATAAAGCTCATGCTTTTGTTCAGTATATCAGATGGGTAATTCAAGTCAGAAGAGGTTATCCACTATTTCTTACTGACGTAAAACTTCCTGTGACATTAATAAGGGAATGGCTTCCATAAACCTTGCATAGATATCACAGAAATTAGTCACAAATATTTTAATGCTTTATTTGATATGAAGGTGTTGCTGAATATTGGTGACTATTTTTTTCTGAAAAGGAAGTTTAAAATTCAGATTTCTTAGTGATTCTATGCATTTGATGATTCAATACAGTTTGGAAATAATATAAGTTATTAGTATCAGTTCTTTTAGAATTTTGTTGATGTAAATACACATCAAATCTGGACTGTTTTTCTGGTCTTATGCAACATCACACTACTTTTTAAACTGGATGCCAATTCTGAATTAAGTGGATTTCCATTCGGTGAGATTACTTTTTCCATGTTTTGTTTCCTCACAGTGGAGCTGGTTGCCTGAGCAACCAGTAAAATACCAAGGCTGGGACGCGGCTGGTGCTTCCTTCCGCACTCGTAACCTGCATGCGGTTAGGGCTGCGCGAGCTCCCGGTGCGGGAGCTGGAGGGAAAGCGTTGTCGTCGCACTTTACTAAGTGAAAGGTGAATAACCTCCCCTGGACTAGACAAAATCTGTGCTATTTTGTGTGGAGGGTTCTCCTAAGAAATTTGGAGCTGGAGCTGATGCATTGGGTGAAGTCAGAGAACTGAGGGTGCGTGTCTGAGGACATAAGCCTCCATCAGCCTCTAATCTTAGAGGGAGATTTATCAGAGAAAAAACTGAAGTGGTGACAAGTGGCGTGACCTGTTGAGAGACACTCATAAAACATGTAGCATAGAGATGTGCAGAAAATCCCAGACTCTTGTTAGAGCTTCACGTTCTCTGCACACAGATCAAGTGTTGCCCAAAAGACAGGTAGCTCTGTGAAGCAGGGTTCCTGGGCACAGGTTATTTTCACAAGTCCTGTTGATGGTTTTCACTCTTGAGCTCTTGTTAGATAAAAAGACACTCAACTGCTCCTTCTTTTTTATTCAATGGAAAGAGAGTGGTAGGCCCAGTACTCCAAGAAAATTTATCAGTCTGATTTGTTCTACTGCAAATTGAAAATTTCAGTACCTTTGTTTAATACATAGCAAAATTTAACCAGTCAGTTATGTTGAAATATGCGGAAGATCAAAAACAACCGTGGTATGTTTCTTGAAAGTATTAGCTAGAATAAGTACTCTTGGATCGGATGCTGTAATATCAAAAACAGTAATTATATTTTAGAAATATTTGGGGGGGTTGAGTTTATACAATGAGAAAAGGTGAAATTCTTACACTAACATTTCTTTTCCTGAGGCAGTAACACAGTATTTTAAGAACATGCTTATATGCAGTGAAAGGAAAAATGAAACATTTTATTCCTTTTTTTACTCCTTTTAGTGATGAAAAAAATAAAATGAGATTTTAGCATAAATGAATGGAGCATAACTTTCCTGCACATTTGGATAAGGCACTCAGATGCTTTTAGCTCACTTGTTTAGTTTAGAGTTCTGGTACCTGAAGGGAGAGATGATGGATTTGAGAGTTATTTCCTTCCTCATCTTCCATCATCACAATGACCTGTAGTGTAACAGTTCCAAAAATCTTACATTTTTATATTTTACAGTCTCCTAAACAATAAAACACAATGGCATGGGCTCTCTACAAGTTTTTTTTTGCATAGCCAAGCTGGATGTGAGTGTTAAAAAGCCATGTCACTGTTCAACGTGTCTCTGCTACTAGATAACTGTGTAGAGAGTTAGTTTGTTATTTGAAAGCTGCCCTTTTGCTAACGTTTGTGGTGATTTTGCTTTTTGCTTGTATAAAATGTCCCTTCTTTGTGGGGGTGGTGGGAGTGGTATGTCTTCTGTAACACTTACAGCTAAACTGAAAATCCAGCCTTGTAGCTATTTTAGTATCAGAAGAAAACAGTCTGTAGAGAGACAGGAATCTGTGTACCACTTCCATATCCATGTGGCTTTGCTCACACGGATGTAAGCTGGAATTCACTGGTCATTTTGGATGAGTGAAGTTACCCATATGCATAATTAGATATAAACCTGGTCTTTTTGTAGGAAAAAAAATGTCAAAATAAGGGGTTTTTCTTGAAAAAAAAAATTTTACATACTTTTTTTTTCTTGATACTACTAATTAGCATAAGAAATATCTATCTTATTTAAGGAGTAATTGCCAAGGTATAGAATTGACAGCAAAATTGCTGCTCTTAGGTTTTTATTATATTATTAGCCTCTTCTGTATGCAGACTGGACAAATCTGTTTTATACTTGTGATTTTGATATGAATTTACTTCCTGCAAGGGAAAACACTTTACTAATCACTTGCAGACCACATGAAAAAAAAGGTCTGTACTCAAATGTAAATAACAGACTAATTGGATTTATGACTTTATGTAGTTTTCAGTCATTTAAAAATTAATAAACTGCGTTTAAACTATGTAAAAAGTATGCATCCCAGTTCTGAACAGCTCCATTACATGATTTGTTTTCTAAAGACATTTGTGTTTTCACAGTCATAGAGTCATTAAGTGTGGGGAAGATCTCCAAGATCATCAGGCACAATCTTTGACCGAACACCAGTGCCATGTCCAGTCTTTTCTTGAGTACCTCCAGGGATGGTCACTCCACCAGCTTCCTGGGGAGCCTGTTCCAGTGCTTTCACCCTTTCAGTGAAAAAATTCTTCCTGATGTCTAATCTTCCCTGGCATAGCTTGAGGCTATTTCCTCTTGTCCTGTCTCTGGGTTTCTGGGAGAAGAGGCCAGCCCCCACCTTTCCACAAACTCCTTGAGCAAATGTTCCTGATAAAAAATATACTCCTTAAATGTGTGCTGATAAAAAATATAGTCCTTAAAAAGTACCATATATTAATTCACTTCAGGAGGCTTTCCAAATACCAAAGATAATGTCAGTTTTTCACCATTTCATGTTTTCCCAGAAGCAGAATTATCACAAAATTATTATTTTTTAGTCATTCATGCTATCTGTGGGAAATGTGACACTCTGAAAATGAATGTTATACTGAAAAGTGGCAGATGCTCACACCATATGGATTAGTCAGGAACAGCTTCATGAACGTTAGGTATGGCAGAGGATCCTCTGGGTATTTGCACATAAAGAATTGTGTGGGCATAAAAGATCCAAGGACATCTAAAGTATTCTTGATCTCTCTTGCCAATTTACTGAAGTGCAAGCTCTGGGGATTTTTCATGTGGTTTTTTTTTTTTTTTAATGGTTTGGAGGAGCTGCTTGGGAACATATAGTTCATGGCATGTCTATAGATGGTCTCTGAACTCTTCAGACCAGTGTTCTCAGCACCACTGCCTGTTCTTAGGAAGGACTAGGTGCAGTGACCCCATCCTGGGTGTGTGCAGCCTTTAGTGGTGATAGTCCTCCATGAGAGACTCACTCTGTTCTTGGAACTGAATAAATGGATGGTAGTTAATACAAATGATATTTTGGTACAGCACAAGCATCTTCTCTGTGAAGTTTTAGCCACTATTGGAATAAGAAGAAATGAGTCTAGAGAAACCAGAAGAGAGAGACCTGGAAATAAAAAAGCAATCCTTCTCTGGTAATATAAATGTTTTTTTCTCCTCTCAGTCCAATGGCAAATAGATGGTATTCAGTAAAGAAACAGCTTGGAAGGTAGTTGAATAATGATAGTAGTAAAAGTGGAAAAATATCTGGGTTTTAAACATGTATTTTTATTAATTATTCTTCATACCATCTTACAGACATCAGTATTGTCTCCATTTCACAATATTTCTGTGTTGTACAATGAGCATGATAATCCAGCCATTCAGGAAATAGAAACAATTAACCTGTGGACCTGTGTGAGGACCTGTTAGTCCTGAGAGAGCACATGAAACAGACAAAATTGTATTGACATAGAAGGCTGTATCTTGCACCTGGGCTTCTATTTTTGCATTGCATTGTATTCAGAGTTAGATAAAGCATTTTCAACAGCTGTGCAGCATTGCTTATCTGTGTCCTTACCTTGGTAGGGAAATTAGATAAGAAGTGTAAGAAAGCATAGGGATTGAGTCAGTTTCTGGAAAGATGAAATGTGTAGGGGAGGAGGAGGCAGCTGATTCGGTTTGGGGTCATAACTTGGAGCAGTGAGGAAAGGCTGCATGGCACAGGGTTGGTACCCTGCTTTGGAGGCTGGAGCCGTGCAGTGGGAAGATTGAGAATGGTGTTTTAAATGGAAGTTTCAGAGCTGGATTCATAGAGTTTCAACTCCCATATTTCATAAGGTTAATTCTCACAACAGAGGCAGGTATAAAATCTCAAGGGATATTGCATTTTGTATGGAATTAAATTCTGTAGGTTACTCAGATGACCTTAAACCATATCAGACTCTAGGCAGGAAGCTCACTGACTGCCTAGTTACATAGATGGTTTCTTGAAAATGTCTCTTCTCAAAAAATATTGCATTTTTTTTTTTAGAAAACTCTGTGGTCAGTGGTCATCTCTGTCATAGTGAGCCAGCCATAGCTTCTGAAATAAGGTTATATTTGCAGAGATTATTTGGAGATTTTTGGGAGGATTTTCTTGCCAGCATTAAAGAATATGAATGCAGTTTTTATTACCCCAAAAAATGGTAATGCATGGAAGTCTAAAAGCTTGATGGGCTGCTGTGGGAAAGATCATAAAAGGGCAAAGTATTTAAGTGAACCTCGAATTCATGACAACACTGCAGACTCCTGATGCAGTTTTTCTCCTTACTTTTCTGTGTAGAGTTGTGCAGTAAATAAGTGTTTTAAGTGAGCACCCTATTTCTAGCTCCCTTTCTAATATACAATGACTTTCGAAGACCCTAGAGACCCTGTTTGCCTTAAACAGAACAAAATACTAAATTATCTGACATACCAGTCCTGTCAGTGAGAATACTGGGTACCATCTGCCTCTGATTTAAATTCATTGTATCATACTGTGTGAAAAATCATGCTTTGAAAAATAATATTTAATCATTCAAATCTTTTAAATATTTTAAATGCATTCTGTTGAAGTTAAACAATAGCCATTTTCTTTTGAAGTATATGTGCCTAGGAGTAACACATCATTATTATAACCAGAGGGCTTTATAAAATATTCTCCAATTTTTCAATTTATTATATATGTAATGACACTATGTATACTCTGTAGTTAAATTTCTTTTCACATACATTCAGCTCCTTTTATATTAAAAAAAGATTCCTACAAACATTAGGGAAGTATAAAACCACAGTATAAGAATTTTTAAAGGAATTCTTAAAAATTCAAGGCCTATGGTGAAGTCTGACAATCATCTTGAAAGATGCTGATAATACTTAGCTTTCCTATAGTGCTGTTTTCCTTAGCATGTCTTAAAGCACTTTAGAATGATTGATGTTATTGTAGCTGAGGAAATTCAGGCAAACTAATATTGAAGTGACTTCCAAAATTTACCTGGTAAACAAGTGAAAATGCTAGGAGTGGCTCCTGAGTCACAGTACAGCAGATTTTAGTTTGGACTACAGTGTTTTCTTCTTCATTCTGTTCTGCTTTAATCAGAAAGTCTTCCATTAAGATAAATAGTTGCCTTAATGATTTGTAACATTATTCTTGTGGACAATCAAAGAAGTTGGTATTTTTAAAGATATCTGTGCATGATAGACAGATTGAGCCAAAGCCTAATTCCAGTAGTCTTTCTTGGCAGCCCTGGTATTTCACTTAAATTGTTGAGAATATTTCTGCAAAGCAGACTATTGTGCCATCTTTAAACTGCCTCTAGCTTGAGAGCTGGTATTAAAGTGCAGCATAACATGGGCTAATTTGCTCAGGGTTGGAGCAAGCTTCACAGCCTGTTCAATGCACCATAATGACACTGCAAGGTTTCTGTAACCAAGTAGGGGTTTTTAAAGTTCTCTTGCTCTGTACAAAACACTGTAGCTATTGTCAGTGCAATGTGGTCACATCTCATGTCTCTTTAAGGAGTTCTGGTTTTTTTCTTTCTGCTGATCTTTCCTATCATCTCTTTGCTCCCTTGTTATTCAGCTGCAATGTTAAATTCTGATTAGAGAACTTGATGCAAACAAAGGTATTTAAGTTACATTAAAGTGATTTCTGTGGATTTTCTGTAGGCCATTAAACAAGACAGGTCTGATGTGTCCGTGTTGCAGAGTTCGTTTCTAGTGTACAAATACTTCTAATACTTAGAGCAGATGGGTATTTAACAGAATTTCAATGCATGCTCTTATTTTCTTCAAATTTGTTTTAACTTAATTTTTTTTTCTGGCAGCTAGAGTATCTTTCAGACCAGAAGCAAATTTGCCATTAATCCAGATAATGAATACATTTTCTATGTTTCATAAATGCAGTCTACTTATTCTCCTTTGTATCTAGAAGTAGTTGTATAGAACCGTATGTCTCTTTAGTAGAAGGGAAACTACCACATCAGGTATTTTGGATACCACAATTTATATTTGGAAGGGGCAATTTCTTAATGGAATACTCTCAGTGAACAGCTGGTACACAGTATATTTTGTATAATTATGACTGTCCTCAGTGATTTTTATGACTCAGTCTGAGTTTGATACTAAGGCTAGAAGCTTAAATTATGTTCAATTTTTGCTCCTTCATACTTCAAAAAATTTTTACTTCAGAAATAAGTGAAAAATATCCTAATCTCCTGATTTATGTGACTCCTGACAATCTGTAAAATCCTAATAAATACTTGAGCTCTTTCAAGAAAATCAATTCCTGTTAAGTGGCTTATATAAACAGCGTTTCTTTCTATGTATGTAAAATCTTTATTCTAGTTTTGATTTAGTAGGTTTTGAATGTTCTGCTGTGGGGAAAAAAAAGTCAACATGAAATGGCTTCATATTGGTGAATGTAGTCTGTGTCACATGTGCAAAGGCATCTTCCAAAAAAGCACCATTGTATTCCCACATGCCCAAGAAAAAACAGTTGAAAACTACTTTTTAATTAGGAGAGTGAAAATTCATCATGATGGCAGATTTATGAAAAAAAAAATTACCATGTGCTTACTGACAGATCTGCAATATTCCCACTGAAATTGTGGGAAGCTGGTTTCTTTTGTAAGAAGATAGAAAGTGGAGACAGGATTATGAGCAGCAAATACTTGGAGGCCACTGGAGATGTGGCCAATGACGCTGCCAGCTGTGTCACTGGAGTGGGATGTGAGAAATGATCTACTACATCTAAAAAATTGTTCTTGGTGTCTCTAGGATCACGGCTGTCAATTAAGTTCTCCTGTTGCTGTTGAGGGTGCCCCAGTAAAGGCTCTGCATGCCTTCCTTAGGTTAGTATGATTTAGTGGTGTTGGGGGTGTGTAAGGGGTGGAGTCACACCTAGCACTCAGTTATGGATAATGCTTCCAAATCAGTCGTGGTGTTTATACGTGAAATCGAGAAAGAAGGCTGTCTCATCCGCACGTTTAATTCAAGAGTATGTGGGAGCCTAATTGTATTAACTGGCTTTGAAGTTGTAGAGGAAGCAGAACAATAACAGTCTCCTGCATAACACTTCCAAACTTATGCTCTGTCACCAACATTGGATCTGCATATTAGCAGTGTTTCTGTTTTCTGAAGGATGCGGTTGGTAGGGTACATCATCTCCTAGCTCATCAAATAGCCTTTTTGTCAAAAGGCTGAAAGCTATAGTGAAAAGGCTGAAATTCATCCTCAGATTTTGTAATATTCTTTAAAGTGATAGAACCCAATGACTTCTTTACCTGCTTAAGCTATTTTCCTTTTTTTTCCTCCATCTCAATCTGTTTCTTAGGTGTACAATCTCCATGGATATGTTTGTAATCTCGTGAGGATTTAGAATGAAACTTAAGATTTTTAGGCTGGGGTTCTCTCGGTAAAGTTAGCAGAAGGAAAAGTACGTTCTGTGCGTGTGTACTGGTATCTTTCAATTTACAATACCTGTGATGGCAAATACAATTCTAAAAGTCTGTGTAGAAGTGGGCATGTGTGTTTGGGATTTTTAATTTTTGTTTTGTTTTGTCCAGTATAGGTCAACTCTTCACAAGAAAGGCATGAGTTCATGAAACAGGCTAAAAATACTTTCAGTGTTCTGTTCCTTCTCTTTGACCCTTTATGTCTTCTTTTCACTTGTCTGATTGAACTTTGCCTCCTCTGCCCTTAGTTTTTCAGATACTATTGGAATTCTCCCAAAGTGGTGAATTCTGCTTGTGTTAGTCCAGGAATCAGGTATGATCTTGGTACCTACTTCCAGCTATGCTAGAAGCTTGGCTTCCAGCTTTGAGCTTTGTACTCTTCTGTTGAGTTTGGGGTGTAGTTTCTTTGTTTTCAAACGGTTCTGGAAAATTAAGTGACTGAAGAAAATGCTTGGGACACCAGACTTTTATCTGAGGCCCAGGAATACACTAATCCTCCTTCAGTAGTCAAAACATGCGCTCTATATAAGACTGCACACCAAAGAAATAAGTATATAAGGACTGAGAAGGTGTCTGATGACCTTGAAAAAATTCTGTGTTGTTGACTGAAGGCTATCTTTGCTTAGCAATAGCCTTGACTTTATAACCTGGTTTACAACTCAGAACAGCATGGCTGAGCTTCCCACATGGCATAGCTGAAACAATTGCTGAGTGAATATGGAGTATGCTAAGCAACTCAGTGTTGGCACAGCTAAACCTGTGAGGAAGTTTTCATTGAAAAAAAAAAAAAAAGACAGATGTCTTTTTTGAGTTATCAAAAAAACCCCATCTAAAATGAGTAACTTAAAAGGTATTTGGGGTTATTCTATTTCTTTTAATTCAGTCAACATATAGTTTTTCAAAGGTGCTTTAACTACTGTAAACTTCTCCTTGGTTTTGTCCTAAGTTTTCCCAGTATCACATCAGTATCACATCATAATCATGTTGTCATGATTGTGATGTGATACTGAAAAAATTATTATGACTTAGTCCAGAAATTGTCAATGACAAATCTATAGGTTTAATTAAAAGTAGGAAAATAAAATGTAATACAGAAAATAACATTGTTATTTGTGTAAGAAAAGTTGCATTTAAATATTATTAACTTCAGGCAAGATGCACAGTAAAAATAAAAACTCCCTGCAATTCTCTTCATTTATAAAGAAGCAGCAAACTAAGCAGTGTCCACTCAAAAAATTCTTGAAAATCTCAGCTTGTACCTGGGCAGTAATTTAGAATTGATGTGGCTGTGATAATATAGGCAAGAAACATAGCAGAAATTAAAGACAGAGAGGTTTAATTTCAGTATTTTGATCAAAAGACTTTGTAGACAGGAGAGACAGATGTAACTTGAAGACTGAAAGCACTTATCGAGTAGTGCAGTTCTGGTGAGAGCTCCCTGAAACTAATATATATATATATATAACCATATAGAACTATTAATATGTATATCTCTATAATTAATATTCCCCCCTGACTTCTGCTTCTGTGTTTTCCCACTCTCATTTTCTTGCTTACTCTTCTAGAATATTTTTAATTTTTCTGGTATTGTAGCTCTTCTTTTAAGTTTTTGCCTTTTTTTCTTGGTTTCTTTTTTACGTATCTTCAAGCAGCCTTTTTGTATATTCCATATGTGAATACAATGAGAAGTAGAAATTAAGTGAGTTTGTAGGAGCTTTGCCTTTTAAAAATACTTCAACAAACACTAATTTGTGAAAGAACTATCCCATGATGAAAACTAAAATCTGATTTCCATATTTAGTGTCTCAGTGTCAGATGTATTCAGGGAGATGAACCTCATTATTCTAGGCTCTTATGTGCAGGGCAAATGGAAATGGCACTTTTTGACTCTAAATTCATGATTTTTTGTTACCAACTGCTGTGTTTTTCTAGAAGACATTGTACTACACCTGTCAGTTTCTGAAGAAGACAGGCCAGCACTGCCTTAAGCTGTGGTCCACTTTAATCAGCTGGGTGCTTTTGTCTGATGCCTAACTTTAAAATTCATAGAACGTTTTGGGTTAGAAGGTGCCTTTAAAGGTCATCCAGTTGGACACCTGAGCAATGTGCTGGGACATCTTCTAGTACACCAGGTGAAAACCCCATCCAGACTGACCTCAGATGTTTCTAGCAATGAGGCATCCACTGCCTCTCTGGGAAACCTGTTCTAGTGTTTCACCACCCCCATTGTAAAAAACGACTTTTTTATATCTAGTCTAAATATGCCTTCTTTTAGTTGAAAACCATTACCTCCTGGCCTCTTGCTACAGATTGTACTAAAAATTCTGTCCCCATCTTTTTTCTGATCCCTGATTAGTTATTGAAAGGCTACAATAATGTCTTTACTCAGTCTTCTCCAGGCTGAACAACCCCAACTTTCTCAGCCTGCCTTCATGGAAGAGGTGGTACACCTCTCTGATCATTTTTGTGATTCTCCTCTGCCAGTCCAACAGCTCCATGTTTTTCCTGTACTGAGGTTTCCAGAGCTGGATCCAAATGGAGTTTTCACCAGAGTGGAGTAGAGAGGAAAAATCACCTCCTCACTATAGACCTCTCACATCTTGATGTGTGGTGGTACTTCCATCCCTGCAATGAAGATGAAATATTTTTACTTTCTATGATTCAGTCTCTCTAACTGCCAAGATACATTAAGAACTCATACCACAAAGCTCAGAAATCTTACTTTCCCACAGGAGTTCTTATAGGATTAGTCATGTAGGGGAAGAATACTGCTCTGCCACCCGTAACGTGAGGACTGTGAAGTAGTCATACAAGTGTGATGGTCTTTCTTTTTTAATAGTCTTCCTCAACTAATTGACTTCAGAAACTGGCAAAAATAATCAGACCTTGGAAATTACTGACTTATCTTGAATCTTTGTCTTTGGGGTGATAAACATTGCTGTGTTGGCTCAGGTGGAAAGTGTGGTTTACCTGATGTGGAAGAAAAATGCAATTTTTAAGAAGCAGGCAGTTATTTTGATTGAAACTTCTGTACTTCTCTGTGATGAGTACTGCATGTCTTGGGATTTTATCAAATGACAAAAACAGTTGACATTCAGATTGATTAGAGATCATTTTAAAGCATTAACAAATGACAGACTTTTAGTCTTCATATTGATAGTCTGACTGTGAGGTGAACTTAAGTAAAGTTTTACTTAGAATTTACTTTTAAACTTCTCTGATCAGTGTTCCTGTCTTTGGAGTTAATTTTGGTTTGAAAACAAATAGTATATCCTCATATATGTGTAGATGGTTTTTGGGTGTTTTTAAAATTTGTCCAAGTTATGCTTGGAAGAAAGGAAGCTGCTTTCAAAAAAAAAAAAGTCTACATGTCTCTTTCCTCTGTGCAGATTTATTCTTTGTTTACCAGTACTGTAGCTGTCCCAGCTACTTTAAATTCTGGCCCACCATGTATTCTCTGAGCGGAGGAGATTTTAATAGCTTAGTGCCTTCTTTTCCATTTGAAGAGTTGAAAAAAATTCAGTTATCTGTTAACTGGGCTAGAAAGAGGCCCAGTTAACAGATGCATATCCCATTTGGTAGTTGACTCCCTGTTCATTTAAGAACTGCTGTCATTGTCCTTGGAAATACCTAATACATGTCATTTGTTCCCACCACCGTCATCAGCCTTCTTTCATTTAGGTTGGTGCAGATAGGAGGAGTAATTAACTAACTTAATGTGAAATGCTAAAAACACTATAATTTTCAAGGCAACCTATTCCAGGTGTGACCATCTTTACTTTTTTTTTTACTGTGCTTCTTTATTATAGGTGCTTTCATAAAAAAGCTTTCAGGAAACAAGCATTGTCTAAACACTTGACATTTCATCTTTGTGTCTTCATGAGATTTTTTGCAAGCTAATAAAAAAAACCAAGACAACAAAAACCAAAAAATCATAAAACCACATTGTACATTCAAAAAAGTCCTTTTTGGGAGCAATTGTAATTTGAAAGTTTCATCAGGAGTTCCTGGTTTTACTATCTGTGGTCATCAAAGTGGCTTCTTTCTTTCCTCCTGTTCTCTCTCTGCCTTCCTTTCTTCTCTCTTTCCTATTCTTACAAGAAAAAGGTCTTTGCCCCATTCTAATAAGAAAAGTGATTAAACGTTTTCATGGTAATTTCTCATTATTTTAACAATAAAATCGAGAAAAAGAAAGAAATCATCTGCAGATTTTTTTTCTGGTCTATCTCTTACAGTGCTATCTGATATGTTGAACTGCTAGTCATGCTTGTTTGCTTTTAGAAAGAGAGCAAAGGTGACTTGTTTTAAATTTCTCAGGAAACCATGATCATCTGATTTCCAATTTATTCCAAATGAAGAATATGCTAATTAAAACAATCAAAATATTGTTTCTGCAATTATTTTGTACTTATGATTGACATAACAAACTACTTCTGCACTCTCATTTCTCATGGGTAGGTTTGGAAAGTTAGACAACTGGCTATATCTCTTCACCTTGATTTTTGCAAGGAACTTCCCTGTTGATGGAGATTCTTCCCATCTACATATCTACAAAACAAGATCTCAGTGATCTGTTGTCTGCTCAGGTGAAATGTAAGCACACTTGCATAAATAGCAGAAATATGTAAATGATAGAAAGGTCAAATCTGCCTGGTTTGAGGCCTTAGTTCACAGGTAAATAAAATTATTGATGATACCAAGTGTAACATAAATAAATTAGAGCAGTAATAACATTCTGGGCCTGCCTTGCTTCAGGTATATCTGGTTTAAGGCCTTAATGAACTTATTACCAGCTGTCTTGAAGCATTGTAGATGAGAAGTAAATAACTCATGATCAAAAAAGGTGTTTTCTAAATCTAAAGTATCTAACTACATAGGAAGTTTCATTTACTTATAAAAGATGTGCCAATGACTGGATGAAGTTATTTGGTAAAGAAGAGTTTTCTACCATCCATTATTCCTGGTATTCTGATCAAACTGTTAGCTGAACAGAATCTGGACTGTACATTATGAGACTAGAACGGTATCATTCCCACAAATATTAGCCTATTTTCTGATCCCTTAGAATGTGTTTCTGTTTTCCTCTTTACAGTTTATGGACTTTTAAACAAACTTATATATGTATTTCTACTGGTCTGGAGGACATTTTTGGAAGCTGTACCATCTTAGTGCTTTTAGCTTGATAAATTAGTCCTCTTTATTAGACCTTGCTAATATTTATTAAACTCATGCACATTATTACACCTAGTTAAGAAAATATTATTCTTAGTATGTGTACCATATTTGAAAATCAGGGTTATGTGGTGCCTTTGGGGGATATCTGCCTGCTGTGTTTCAGACAGAGCAGCTGACCCTTTCTTTGCAGAGAATATCATCCTTTCACAAATGGCAGAATTCTGTGGAAGTAGCTGAAGGTGTGACCAGCACGTCTATATCATTGCACTTCTGTCATAGAGTATCCCCCCGATACAGCTTCCATAGAAGGCTCCCCAGAAGGGTGTCTGTGAGAACTTTTAATCCATCTCAAGGAAAATAAACCAGGTGAATTCAACTAGCCTACCCAAATTGGGGCAGCTAATTAGCCCTATAAGCAGGTTAGAGGCTGTCCTTACACTCAGCTCTGGCCCTGGAGCTGCTCAGTGATACCTTCTGTTTGAAGAGCTGTGGGGTGAGTGGTATTGTACTCTGTCCTCTAGCTTATATGATCCTAACTGGAACTAAATTATTCAGAGTTTCTATGTGTAGCATTTGTGTTGTGTGACTTTCCAGCTCATTGTGTAAGAGAGGTTTTAATTATGTTCAACTGTGCCTCTTGGTATCTATGGGAGCTTCTGTCCTGCAACTAGTTCATATCATTTTCATGATAATATTTTTTGTTTATTTGGTTGTATTTGTGTAGTAAGAGAGCTCTGTAAAGTGCCATTTGTGGAGGAGCATGGAAGTTTGTAGTTGTCTTCCAACGCCATTCACTGCTCTTCCATGTCTGAGCAACTGTAGTCTAATGCTCATTTTCCCTTTAACTATATCTAAAATTAAGCAAGTGCTTTTCTGCATCCTAGTAGCTTAAAAAAGCTGTACATTGACTGCTAACTATGCTGCTCCCTTAGCAGTCACAGTCAATTTAATGTTCCAAATGCACATATGTTTCCAAAATGTCATAAACTGACACCTGGTGTCAGCCAGCCTTTCATGCTCTGTAGCACTCAGGTGATCTGGCCTCTTAACTTGATGGCTATTTTGGTAGAAGTATCAACAATAATTACTTAAAATAGTAACAAGTTTTCAGTTCCTATTTAAAGTAAGTGTATATAAGTCATCTGAAATGGAGTATATGCACATGTGAAATTATTTTTTCTATAGTAAAGGATTCTTTGAGATGTATTGTCTACATTTCCCCTCAGTACTCCTTGTCTGCTACCATTTGATCTCTAAAAACCAATTTTAGTGCTAAACCAAGTGTCTAGACCAACTTGGATACTAAAAATACTGCTTCTGACCTCTTGCTGCATCACCAGAGACACCAAGGTTTCCAAGTTGTGTGTCACACCTGTCAGCCTTTGCAGTTGCTTTGGGTACCCTATAGTGTCTAAAATGGCCGTATATGTCTGCATTTAGCCACCTGAATCTCTGCCCTTCTTTCACATCCTTAATGTGTGTAATATTTTTAAAGTAAATGCAGTTACTTATGAAAAGTAAACAACTGTTAGGGATATTAAATGTGCCTAGAAAGTTATTATTCGTAGCTAAATTATATTGCACATACTCGTGTACATTTTTTAAGATCATTTATGTTTTGTAAATACTTTTCAAAATAATTTAAATGGTTATCGTCTCACATTTGCAACCCCCAAATAAATCATTAGGAGAAAGTAAATACAGTTAATTTGGTTTTTATTCTCTCATTTTCTCCAATCAGTATTTATAACTAAAAGATGTGGTGAGCTGCAAGCTTGCTAAAAGACTATGATTTTTAGTGATTAGTTTTAATACAGTCACATGTAAGCAATTATATAAAATTTCAGTGAATGTTCCACATTGAGTTGAAAAGTCTGAATGTAATTTGCCATGACTGTATATGTACCTACATCTAGAAGTGAAATTTCATTCTACAGCCAGAGGTGTTTTCTACCCATTCTTAATTTTTGTACACTTTTTCTCCCTACAATGTAACAGATTTAGCAAAAAATGGAAAGAGAACATTTGGGGTGGGGGGGGCCTTTATTTTACATTATTTCTTATGAAAACACCAATTGCATTCTTTCTGAATTTGAAACGTAAGTTGAAAAAGAGCATAGGTGGTCTTGCATGTGGAATGAGGAAAGAGACAAGCTGGAGTATCTTAAGAATACTGCTCTGATCAGAAATATAGTCTATATTGAGGTTAGAGAAGATAAATGTATGGTTAGTGCAATGACAGAACATACACTTTGTTTGCTTTCTGGTCTTGTCTCATGGTGAGGGAAACTGAGTCGTTGCTAGGGCAAATCATTCCTTTTGATGACGTTGTTGTGCAATGTCTCCTTTTAGAAATATCATTCTAAGAAACATCCACTATTTCTTACAGTTTTGTTTGCCTTGGATATTAGTAAGTTTTGTTCCCAGTTGGTGGAGGAATTTGTCATTCCTTCTTTGCATGTGATGTATGAAATACCAGGAGTGGAACATGTAGCAGGGTTTTTTTACAGTTTTCAACCAAGGGATGTAGTTTCAAGAGCTCATCTATCACATTGATATTGCTTTGCACTGGTTTTGGTTATTAAGTGTCACCAAGTTTTCCTCTTGTGTTATTCCACCCCGCTGCACTATATTGTCAAATTAACATGTACTTTCTGAGCACAGCCACAACCCACTCAACTGCTTTCTGCTGAAAAAAGAGATCCCCACAGAATTTATCTATGTGATTATATGTGATCTCTCTGCAGAATAACATTTTACATCCATTGCCATTCATCTCTCAGAATTTCTTCTGAAACATTCACTAAAAGTTACGAAGACACACTGAGAGAATTTCTTTTTGCTTTTGCTGCATGGCAGAGCTGAAACGTTCCAGCAGAATTTTAGCTTGAATGTGAGCATTGAATTCATCTGGTATTTCACCTGAGGGATGTTGACCATTATTTTATCAGTCTGATATGCTTGGTCCATAAAAATGTTAGCATGTTATTTTTCCGAAGAATGCTTATTTTTATGTGCAGGCATAAGGCAGAATTTTGTGCTGTAAAATGTGATGGTTCATGAGAGTCTGTCTGTCTTTAAGATGTCTAGGAACCATGCCTTATATAGTCACATAGAAAGAAATCCTCATGGAAACGGCATTATGGAGGTGGCAGCTGCAGCTTTTTATTTTTGTCTGTGTTGAATTTTTCAGTAAAAGGTTAACCCTTTATGTGATTGTGAAAATTATATTTGTCCTCCTCAAATACAGAAGATACACGTATCAAAAAAAATCTGAAGATGTACAGAAGAGACAAAACAGCTCAATAAGAGCTAAAATTAACTCTGTTTGTACCAGATTACACTGCTATTGCTGAAAATTTGGACAATATTTAGGCATTATAATGTGTTTGGAATTAGCAGTGATAACTGCCTGATGTTCTTCCTCAAAGCTTTTATCCTTCATTACATGCTGGCAAGCAATGTTCAGAAAACCCTGTATGGAGATATCTTCCCAGAAAATTTTTCTCATCTTTTCAGTCCCTGATGGGTCATAGTGACACATGAAGGTAGAGACAGTGAGGCAGTAAAACCCCTCAGTACAGTCGAGTGCAGACTGTGATGCTAAGGGGTGAATTGGCAATTTTGAAGCTTGTAAGAGCGAACTTCCAACCCACAGAAACACTCACTGTGATTTCTAAGGGAATGGGTTTGGAGAAGCTGGCAGTGTTAGAACCTGGGCACAGAGCCTGGAGACCATCAACAGCACCCTTGCCAACCACTTTTTGGTGATTTCTCCAGATATAGGAATAACCAGAAGAAGAAACTGCAATCTGGCTGGACACTATTGCTCCTCTTCTGTGGTGTTGCTGGTGACAGTAGAAGCCCATGGTCTTTGGGACTTGCTTAGTAATCTTGTTGTTCTATCTCCCAGGTCCACCGTACCTTGCTATAACTTTTATTTGAGTGAGAAAATATTGCTCTGCCTCATCTAAGATACCTGCAGCCAAAGTGCTGCCATCAAAGAGCTGTAGCTTGGTCAGAGCACAGTGTTGTTTGCTGTGTGAAATAATGCCTTCCTGAATATTGCTACTTCTGTTTTTAAATACTATGAATTTTCTGTCTTGCGCCTTTTCTTGCTGATCATCCACTTTGGCAATATGACTGATTACAGAGGGTATTCCAGTGTTTTCAAAGCAATCTTTACTTTGCAAATATGCTTACCCCTCCCTATAAGAGGGTAGTTTCCAAATATTACTCAGTTCTGACTGTTGGTTTTAGCAGTCAACTGAATGTGGGGAAAAGGGAGTTGTGAATGCATTTTTGGGCAGATATTACACATGTGCGAAGTGTGATGCTAAAAACATCTTTCTGGATCAAATGAAAACAGAACTTGAATAAAATAATCATGTCACAATACAGTTGTTACCATAGCTATAGAACAATTTTCTAGTGGGTTTTTATTTTACATTAGAAATTTTGTGCCATGGCAACAGCAATGCCTGTTAAAGATCTAACTCTGTCATTATAATTTATCTATTACAGCTCTTTTCATTAGTGTTATTAACAACTGTTATTCTCCTGAATGTACTTTAGTTTGGAACATGGAATCTCTTGAGATACAAATGTGAATAAGACTATTTCTAATTTTACATGAATGCCAAATTCACAGTATTCAGTATGCTTCTGATTTTTTTAATGTGCTCTGCAGTCTTGGAGTCAGAATCAGGAAAAAATATCTGAGTTTGATGAAGCATCCGTAAATTATAAGTCTCGAATACTGAAAGAAATGGTATTCCGTGGAGTTCTATATATGTTCCACAAGCAACTGTTCTGGGGTGCATCAGTGTGAAAATAAATAGCTGACTGAATTGCAATCTGCTGCCTAAATACCAGTTTGGTTGTATATAAACTGGTGATAATAGCAATATGTATCTGTGGCTTTGAGATTATGGCACAACCGAATTTATTTTGTAGTTCCAAATGTAAATGTTTTCCTTGTAACACAGATATGGCAGTATCACAATGATTTTCCAGAAATAATTCGCTCAGGTGGATAAGCTGTACTTGCACTTGTAATAACGCTAAAGGTCTGTAGAAATGACATCTGTTTGTGTTTTGGTATTTATGATACTATTTACAAGTAAAAAGATAAAGTGGTAAGAAAGCAGTGTCCGGTAAGGAATCAAGATCTCTTTTGGTTGGCTTTTTTGTTTTTTAATTACAAAAATAAATGTACTTGCAAAAAGAAGAAAAAAATACTTATAAGCTGAATGCTTCTCTCCACTGGGATTGAGTCCAAGAGCTTGAACTTCTCCTGTTCCCTTGTATCCCCACCCCCTTTTTTAAAGTTCCTTCTCATAAAGCTTACTCAAATGCCTGTGAGAAGAAAAACCTGACCTTATTAAATGACTATTCACTGAGTATAGACTTATGTAATGTAATTATTTATATAAATTCTTAGTGCCAGTTAAGTTGGTTATAATAATAAGAAATAAAAATAAGAATGACTAGAAGATATAATAGCATGCTTTTTTTAACACACAGCAATATTCAAAACAAAAATTATTTTGATATGCTTAAAACCAGAAAATAGTATGTAAAATATCACATTTTATGCACTACTACTAAGCCTTAGGAGAAATATTGATTTCAATATCATTTTTCTTGAAGTTTATGACTGAAGTATGCAACAATTAAAAAAATCTATCTCAGAGATGGGTAATTATTAAAAGCTAGGATTTACATTTTTTTTTTTAATAAAGTTGCCTATTTCAGCAAGGGTATGGTAGTGGTATTATCCTGTGTAAAGCTTTCTGTTCTTAAGTTCTTGAGATGGAGATCTTGGATATTCCCATGAACAATGCATCTGCATTTTTAGATAATGGTGCAGTTTGAAGAGGTTATTTAACATCTCATGTTTCAGGTCTTAGGTCAACAAATACTGACTTGGAATAAGAAAGAAAAGGGTACTCTAGGAAATTATTTTATGCTTTTCTGTTGTATGGTTTATTTTTTTTTCCTTCTATGATTTCTTTAGAGCATGACACAGAGTGCTAGGCTACTATACTATTTAAAGCAGTGCTATAGTCCATCTCTGTACTCTCCTTATTTGCTGAACATAAATGTATTAAACATTAATTGCATTAGGAAACTAAAATAATAATGCAAGTCAGTATTCAAAGAGCATTAACCAGAACAGTTATCAGTTCAAAAGCCAGAAGATTCAGAACTATAATTGGTTCATTAAACTGTTGGATGTCTGGAGGATTTGTAGTCCATCCTCCTCTTTGGAGCAGGATTGTCATCATGAGATCAGACTTGTCTTTTCCTAACCAGGTCTTGAAACTGTCCAGGGGTGCAGATGGCACCACTCTGGATAACCTGGTTTTGGTTATTTTTGCATTTTCAGCATTATATCCTTGTGCCTTATCTCCCATTTTTCAAATTAGCATAATATCACATTAAGGTCCCACCTTAGAAGGATACATGAGTTCCTATTTGTGAACCTCTTAGATAATGGACATCGTAAAAAATTTGAGAAGCTGTTAAAGAACTTAATATTCAATGGAGAATTTAGACACTGTGCAGTAAATGGGCAATAAGACTAGTCTTATTGAACAAAGAGTATATAAATGTCTGGAGATACCTAAAAGAAATGAAGATGTGACACTCAGGGACATGGATTGATGGTGGTGGTGGACTTGGCAGTGCTGGTTTAACAGTTGGTCTTGATGATCTTAGAGGCCTTTTCCAAACTGAACAGTTCTATTAAACTATGAAAATGTTGAGAAGCTGCTTCTTCATTAAACAAACTTCCTTCTGAACACTAAGTGAAATAGATGGGGTATTTTCGAAAACTAGTAGTAATCTTATAAAAAGTGAAATAGGGTGCTTGCTAATGCATAGGAAGACTAATGGGTGCACAAGCAACCATTGTTTTAATTTTTCCTGACTTCCTTAAAGTATTTGTGTGGATATTTTAGAGATGAAAGTTATACCTAAAGTAGAATAGATACTTATTTGTATGCAGTACAGTGACTGTTGTGAAAGATCAAGCTGAAAAAGGCTCATACAATATATTTTGAGTCTTTGAATACATTGTAAACTGCTGCCACATCGACTATCAAAACAACCAGAATTAATATGCTTT
Source organism: Irena cyanogastra (assembly GCA_013397155.1). Classification (NCBI taxonomy): domain Eukaryota; kingdom Metazoa; phylum Chordata; class Aves; order Passeriformes; family Irenidae; genus Irena; species Irena cyanogastra. The sequence goes on from VWZV01011113.1 coordinate 61,441, forward strand.
GATATGCTGTCACTGCAACACTGCCGGAAAGTAAGAGACACACACAAACTTTCCAGTAGTCAGTGCACATATTTACTGACCACAGGAGAATGGGAATTCTCAGCAAGAACTTACTTTGTTTGAAGGAGTAAATTGAGCAGAACCAGAGCATGAGATGGCACTGGTGCTTGGCAGTCTGTACTCTTAAACTGTTTGGGTTTTGCCAGTGTTTGGCCAATACTGAATAGACCCAGCTAGAGGGTGCCCAAGCACAGTGCAAGTTTTAGCTGAGACCAGAGACTATTCCCAGTAATTATTTGGATGGACCGGATCTGTGTTAAGGAGCAGAGTTTAACTTAAAGGACATGAGCCTAGTAATTGTTTCAGATCCTAATAGCTGTTGGCCAGTAGTATTTAGTAACACAGATGTAGCAAAGCTAGTAGTGAAATTCTTGCAATCCAGGTTTTGTAAGCTTTTCTTTTTCTTGATTTATTCCCTTCTGGCTTACTTCGTCCTGACAAAAATATTTATCTCTTTAATTAGTTAAATACACAGTTATAAGATACCTGTCTGGAGCATCAAAGTAGGATTCAGTTCATGACAGATATATAAATGTAGGTATCTGGACACAAACTGAATGCTGTCTCCCCTAAGTCACTGGCAGTATAGTTAGCCCAGTTAACAGAGTGCAGGGAGTGATAGGTTCCACTCATTTTATTAACCTGATCTCTGACTGTGGTGGGAGCTAACATGCTTCTTACCCCTGTAGAAACATCAGGTGTCTTAATCTGCAGCAGAATCTCAGCTACTGAGTTTATCATGTAAAGGAAAAGTACCAAAGACAGTAATTATTTGCATAATTTATTCCTCATTTTGAATTCACCTTTAAAATTGCAGACATATGTATAAATCAGCAATTTTCACAAATCAAAGAGAGAATGCCCCATGTCTTCCTTTTCCCCTGAATTTTTCCCCTAAACCAAATTTTTCTGGGTTTATTGATCCCTTAAGCTCTGCCATGTCCTACATTTAACCTTTCTCCATAACATCTCACGTCTTTTTGGTGGCAAAATGTCTGAAGTGTATATTCAAGTTGGTTGTTTCTCAAAGAAGAAAAGTATATTTTCTTAGATTCTTAGAATTTTATCATATATAGGAAAACATTTAATTTTATATTTTTAAGCTGCTGACTAGTAAAAGAGTTGATGAAGTTTTGAAGTACGCATCAAAATCTTTCTTCTGTCATTCATAAAGTCAAGCACTGCTTTCTTTTAGAATGGATATTTTGAGATTTGATTAGGGTTTTTTTTGCCACCAGATATTTTAGTTAATTGGAGAAAACTGCTCAGTATCTTTGCACATGATGGCATGATGCTATGCTTAATTCCTTGTGGTAGCTGCTGCTGTGCTCACAGTCCTACAGTTAGAGTTGATCTAGAACATACTACTTCTAAAGGAATGAGATGAATTTATTTATCTTTAACAAAGTAGTTATAGAGATGTGACCACTAGTAGGGACACAGTTATTCTGACTAGAACATGCTGGATTAATGTTGGTAGAGTGATGTTAACCACACCAACACCACTTCAAGTGAGGCAGTGCAGGCATCCTTTTTTTCCTCTCCTACTTCTTTCAGCAACAAGTGTAAAAAAGAGCCATGAAATTTTAATAATCCACTTAAAACCTTGCCAAAGAACTGCATTTTTCTGTGGTTACTTTTTGTGTTCATGTATGTGCTAAGTAACATATCAAGTATGTTTGAAAAGACTTGATTTTGTGTTCTTTTTTCCCAATGGTTACTATTAGTATTCTCAAAAGTTCCCAAAAATAAAAAAACTACTCAGATCTATTCCTTAGAGACTGTCAGTAAGAAGGCATCATAGTGTAAATTCACTATTATTATAATGGCTATAAAAAGAAAAATTACTAAGAATACTTGTGACAATAATGGTTCTTCATGTATTTTACCACCTACAAACGAGCTACCTAATTCATCATACTAAACTGTATAATTTGTGCACATTTCAACTCAATAGCAAATTAAAAGAGACATCATCAAGTTGATGGAATAGCAATGGCCTATTTTATCTTATAAATCTGTTTTTTCATGGAATTTATATATAGCACTGAGCATTGTTGGCTGTTCTTCTACCAGCAGATATTTTAGTCATGATAAAATAGTCATATTTAAGATTCTTTTTTTAAGAGCATAATAATTCAGTTCATGGCAAAGTTGTCTTTTGTTTCTTTACATAAGAATGTAGCAAGGAGCATTAAAAAGTAATTTTGAGCGGAGTAAGGTTTTTTTTTTTTGTTTGCAGTATTTTATCACCCTTTTATGTTTACAAGGTACTCTCTCATTTCAGAGCAATGTAGCCAGGGTGAAACATCCACTGAAAGTGAGCTTCCTGAAGGACACCCTGCTGAGCAGTTTGCAGGTTTACTCCATGGATCATCACCTGCATGTGACCCACCTGAAAATCCACTCCAGCTGTACAGCAGAGTGACCCTGTGCAGTGGGCCACTGGAGAAAGGCATTTCGAGCAAGAGCACAGTGCAGCAGATACAGCTACGGAAAGAAAGCAGCTCTGATCCTCCTGTTAAGAAAAAAAAGCCACCAATTGTAAACAGAACCATATTTCATACTAAGAATAAACCAGCAGAAAATCATACGCTGGTTGGCGCAGCAAGGCTAAGTGAACAATGGGTTATTACCACTGGGGGATTTGTGGAGCGAGCGTGCACACTGGGCAGAATACGATCTTTACCAAAGACCTTGCTGGAAATGCATTTGTGCAAAAATGTTTCAAAATCTGATTCTAATCTTATCACCCATCCACCAAATGATAAAAAAGCAAGAAGCAATTGGAGTGAACCCACACCAAAGCCACAGTGCTCCAAAGGGAATTCAGAGAGAACACCTTCCTTCACATCAGAGTGGGAAGAAGTAAGTTTTCTTCATTTTTTGAGTACTGTGGTCTTGTGAAGATGCTGTTATTGTTTTCAGTTTCAGAGATGAAATAAAAAGTGAATCTTCCACACTGTAAAGCCTGAGAGAATGTCACAGTGTACTGCATGGGAGTTCAACAGCTGGCACAAAATGCAAAGCATTTCTGTTCAAATGCTGCCCACTCAATAAAGTCTATTGTTTCCCTAGTGAATGAAGTTAACCAGAAGTAATTCTTCAATTTTTTGTGGCTCTGAAATTATTGTCTACTAAAGGCCTCACTGTTGACAATAATAATGTTGGTAAGATCCTTAGTAACTGTGCCTGTTGCTTACATACTTGCTAATTATTTCCACCATGCCAGGGCCCATCAGCAAGAGGCAGGAGAAAATGGCAGCAATAGAGAGTTGATTGAACATTCTAGAAACCCTTCTTACATATCCTATCCTCTAAATGGTATGTAGCTTGTGTACAAAATGCTTGGCACATACCTGGCTGCTGTACGAAGTGAGAATACTCATAGCTGCAATGAATTCAGGACTACTAACAGAAATTTCCACACTGAATTTGTAGTGCACATGCTTGCTCATGTGAGAGACTTTATTTTAGGTTTAGAATTCAATTTAAATTGATTTTTGGCATCTTATGTTTAACTTTTTTTTCCTGTGCTGAATTTTGAGAATGTAAATTGTTCTTCATAGACACAGAAATACTCACCTCATTGAGGTAAATTAAGAGTGTGAAATGTTTAGGTCTCTACTGCTCCTACAAAGTGAGCATTTCGCTTTAAAACTACTACAGTGGGAAATGCACCTATCTCCAGGGTGCTGTTGCGTTCAGAAAGAACCCAGAGTTTGATTATGTGGTTGTTATTTTTCTAGGAAAATGTTTCAAGCTAGCCTAAACGTCTGATTTGGTAGGGTGTTTTAAGGCAATTTTCATTGTAAGGGAGATACTCTTGCAGTGCAGATGCACTAAGGATATCAGGTTTTGATCTTTATAACTTGCATATGTTGTTATAAAATCATGACTAGAGTCAGGTCCAGGTTTGCCTTTCTACATGGTCATGAAAGTTTGATCTTAAGAGTATAAAAGTGCCATATATATATATATATATATAAAATGAATGCTCAATCTGCAGATTCTGTCATAAATTCCAGACTTTCTCCTGTCACCAGTGACTAATGCATACTTTTCCTACTAATCCTAATACTAAGCTTAGTAAAATGTGTTTCTCTTTGTTTACCTTCTTAGTCCACAGCAACCTTTTGATTCACTTTTTGTTTTGTCCTGTTCTTACAGAAAATAAAATAGATGCAGTGGTTTTGACTATGCGAGTGAGTTCTGGGATCAAGTGCGGTGTTGTTTCACAGAGAACATTGTATATTTGGGGACACAATTATGTTTCATACCTAGTTAGTGCCATTGGGGCAGATGGAAAGAAAAGGGGACTAGGAAATTCTCTGGAAATATTAATAGAACAATTGATTTAACTGTGTGTATTTTAAATACTTTAGAACATACAAGATAATTTTTTATTTATTAATTTTACTGCTTAAATAAACCACTAGTGGTCCTACCTAGATGACCAGAGTCATCAGTATGTAAGGAACTCTACCATGGAAAAAGAAATACTAGTCCCAGGCTTTAGTTTTTGCTAGCATACAAGTATTGCAAAATAAAAATCGAAGCGCAGAAATTAATTGTCTGCCTTTGATTTATGCATTTTATAATTTCTATTGTTTTTCTAATGAGGGTAATAATGCCATAAATCTATGCATGAAAAACTAAAAGAGTGAAGATGGGATCCCTCAATTGTTTCACTGTTCTTTCTTTTGTAGATTGATAAAATCATGAGTTCAATAGATGCTGGAATTAATACTGGCCTGGGGGAGATGAAAGATCACGCTACAAGTAAGGAAAAACAACCAGCTATTGTTTAATTTTGGCTTAATTGTCCATAGGGAAACTGTGATAAGAGATTGCTAAGTAACCCACTGTGCTGAAATAATTTGTAGATATTTGAATAACCATGAACAGAATTTATGTTGTTTACTGTTAGAGATGCATTAGGCCCAGTGTCCTGGAGCTGTTGCTTTAAATAGCATCTTGGAGTCATTAATGTTCTTTTGAAATCTTACCAGAAAGAATACTCCATTAATGTCTTTGTGTTGAAGCCTTTCTTCTAGGGGGGTATTTTACAATCTTTTTCAGATGAGGTTTTGTTTGGAGTGATGGAACTCTGAGTATATATAATCCATTAACTGCTGACACTTTTTAAAGTATTGTATTATATAATGCTGCTTCGAAGAAATATTTGGTGCAGGGCTGAAAATGTTGCTGACAGACAGTGACTGGTGTTAGCAATGATGGGAAAATGTGAAAACCTGTGCTACTAAAAACCCTAAGACATGCCTAGCCTGTTGGTCTGTCAGCATAAACCTGTGCAACTGTGCTGATAAGAATTTTTAAAGCATTTTATTATGTTTCCTCCCAAACTTGTGGAGGGAAAACTGACTTGCGTGTCCGAATAATTTAGTCCTGAGGCAAAGCTGTGTTACTCAGCTGTACTGGTACATCCCTGCTAAAAATTACATTGGGTTTATATATAGGGCAGGATGTTATGTACCTTATCACTTAAAATTTGGAAAAGGATATCTCTGAACAACTGTCCATTTCATGGAGCATTACATATATTCAGGATGAAACTGTTTCTTATCAATTAAATATGGTTGACACAGCTATTTTAACAGTGGCTTGCAGCAAAAAGGGGATCTAGGATAAAGAGAAAATAACTGATTTGAATGAAAATATAATTGCAGATAAAACAAGCAGACTCAGCTTATTTTTTTTCTTCAAAGAGTAAGGGGCAATATCACAAGAAGTGCCACGCCTGTTGTTCTGGCAGTCTGTTCTTTCTGCAACTTGCAACGTTGGAAAACAGAACTGTTCACAGACAAACTCCATGTTAGGAGATGGTGAATAATTTCTGAAAATATTATAAATAATTCAAGATTTTCTGTTATATTGTATCGTAGTAGTTATACTGGGTCTGCTGGAGATAGAGTCACCTTTCCCACAGCAGCCTTCCCAGTTCTTTGCATTGGTAGCTGGAAAGGTGCTCACCTATCAAACACCCTGGTGCTTGCTCAGCACCAAGGCTGCCTCTCCAACATTTCCCCCTTGCCAATGGGGAGACGGTAGGCAAGACCTTGGGAGGGGACACACCCAAGACAGCTGACTCAAGCTGGAAAGGAGTATTCCATACCAGACAGGGCTGTACAACAATGAAAGCTATGAAAAAGGCGAGGAAGCCTGGATATCACCAGCTAATAGGAAGTAGAGAATAAATATTTTGTTTTCATTTGGTTTCACACAGACCTTTTCTTTTGCTGTATTAACCTGCCTTTATCTTGACACAAGGGAGGTTTTTTTTCTACCTTATTTTCTCCCCTGCCCTGTCCTGCTCAGGGCAGTGATGGAGTGGCTTGCTGGCCACCTGGCATCCAGCCACGGTCAGCTTCCCACAGCAGCACACAGGCACCAAAGATAAAATCAGGTGTAGGGTAAGAAGCTGCAGAGCAAGTAAAAGCTGTGAAATGGAGACAATAGCAACAGTGTATGTTTGAAAATTTCAGTATTTTAGTGATGTGTAAATACTACTCTTATCTGTTCACATGACTGACCACTGCTTTTCATTTTCTACTTTAAGATCAGAAAATACCTCACAACTCTTGTCATCAGCCATTTTGTGTTTCTACTGAATACTTTATTTTTCTTGACATAGAAACATGGCATTTCTTGTTTGAACTCTGCAGCTGGCAGAAGATCTACTCTTTTCCTTGCTTCTTTTACCCAGAGTGGCCATTGAGTCCTTACTTACTTTCTATTCAGTGTGCAGCTTTCTGAACACCAACACTTTTTTTCTTTCCTGTCAACTCCTTAACAGTCTTTAGATAGTTTAGGATGATAATTTGATTTTGCTCTTAATTAAGACATCAAGCTATGATCAGCCAAAATACAGCTATCTTTCCTTAAATTTTATCAGTTTTGCTTTACATGCAGCTTTCAATAAAGACATGTCTTTCTACTATAGACCTGAATATGTGCAGCTTCACATGTATGTCTTCCACTTTTCATTCCTTTTGGCCTTCCATATTCAGTCAAACACAATTTAGGCAGCAACGCAAAGGGAACTGTTATTGAATCAAATACATTACATGCATGGAACATGTTATGTTTCAAGTATGTTTTTTTTTTATTGTCTAAGTAATAACCAAGTAATAGGTTATCTAGGAGGAAATAAGGAGTTCTTCTCACCACTAGCAGGTTTCTCATTAAACATAGCATGGCCAAAGGTAAAGATCTGGCCTATGCTTAGGAATAAAAATTAGGTTATAATTTTGAAATACTTCATCAGTTTATGTGTGAATATGAGGGATTTTAGTTTTTGCTTGAATGTATGTGAAAAAAGCTTAACCAGAAAAGCTTAAAAATAATATTTTAATGTTCAGAGTGTGTAAGTCAAAGAAACTTCTGCTGTTGAACTGCAAGCATCTAGACTATTGAGCACCGTATTCAGGCAACTTCACTTGTCTAATAACTTTTTAGCAAGTAGCAAAACTCCTGGTAATACTGAAGAGTAAATGTAGCTTCCTATGGAAGCCTTAATTTTAGTGTTTGCTTAGTCCCCTCCTTCATATTATACTTCAATGTTTTCCTGAACTGCTAATAAAAGCAAAAATATGTAAAATTCAAGCACAAATACTCTATCAATCATGAACATAAAGATCTTTTTGTACTACATAGTATCTCATTCTCAGTGAAAAGTGTTTGCGAGGAAATATGTCATGTGCTCATAATTAAATAGCTATATTTAAAATTAGACAATGATGACATCTTGTGATGAAGTTCTTGAATGGACTTGCCAGAACTTTGGCCTGTATTTTCCTACTGGTGGTGTCTGGAAAGACTTCTCTTAGATCTCCAGGGAAATCTCTTAAGAAGCAATTAGAGGAGCAGTAAAGGGAGAGATTCAAAACTGAGTGTGCTCATGAGGGCTTCATTCACAGCATGCATTCAGGAACAAAAAAAATTAAAGCAGAGCTTCCTATTTGATAGCAGTACAGATATTGGAGGAGCAAACTTAAAACTACAGAGAGGAAGATGACTATTGATGTCCTCTGACAAATTAAAAACAGGACTGCTTACCAGAAAACAAGCAAGAAAAACTCTTGGTAACTGACAAAAATTCCAAACACTAGCCCAGGAATAAAAAATAACTATTAGCAAGAGGAAATAAAAGGTCGTGGTGGCTACTGATCTACTCAAGGTGATGTGAAAACATCTGCAACATCTGGCACTTAAATTATGGCTGATGTGCTTCTTCAAAGAATCAAGTTTTGCCAAATGACAAAGGATTGCACCAATCATTAGCATGGGATAAAGAATAATAATGGTACTGCTAAGAATTATCCTAGCAAATCAAAAGTTCTTATCAGGCTCTGTGACAGTGAATAAATAAGTTGAAGATTCAAGATAATATTGTCTCTCATCTCATGTCCAAGTCTAGCATCAGTCAGATACACCCTAAATGTAACTCTTCTCTCTCCTGAGAGTTTAAAATGAGAACCATTTGACAAGAACAAGAATCATAATCTTAAATAAGGCAACTTGAACATAGGTCTTGTCCCTGGGATTATTTAAAACAAGATTCAAGAAGTGACTAGAGAAAGTCATGGGTCAGCTTGCGAGGTATCTTAGCTGTTTGCATGCTAATGGTAGAAAAAAGAGGAACAGAGAAGAATTAACTGAAGAGTTAATGAGGAAAACAAGAATCAATTGCATATTACAACAAAATTTACATTGTAAGTACTTTATCGTATATATCACAATAGTAGTACAGTCACATAGAAGAAGCAAAGAAGAGAGGAACTTTTGGTTTGTATTTCAAACCCCATTTTTTTGAGATCTCAAGAGCAGCACTAGATAGAGCTTTTAAATATCTGTTAGTGTCCAGGGAAACAGTAAAGAATATATTTGTTCTTGATACTTTTCCAAAGACATTGGCCATTATAGCAATTGGAGTTTTTAGTTGCCATTTTTGTATAAGAATTTACATTGACAGACTGCCATGGGGAAAAAAAAAAGCTGAAAAAGGTAGGTGTCAACAAATTCAGAGATTTTATTTTAAGAAATATATAGGGCACAGGTTCAAGACAAACCTGTGGGGTTTTCAGCAGAAATCTACAGAAGACTGTAGTACAACCTTCACCAATGTGAAGAAAAGAAAGTGTGAGAGACCAGCTGAGCTAAATTGTCATCTCTTCTTCCACCCTGGGCAAAATGAGGAAAATGTCTCTTTACTAAACATGGTGGAATAACTCACGTGTGTAGAGACATGTCAGGAGTGCCAAAGCACTCAGTGAGAAGTAACTAGCAAGATTTAATATAATTATTTTAGTACATTAATAGATAGAAGAAGAACAAAGAAATCTTCAGTACCTTAGGGAGCTACTGGAGGAAAGGAAAGGGAGCATGGAGTAGGTGCAGAGAAGGGCAAAGCACACAGTGATTTTTTTGTTACGTGAGTTTACCGTAGAGGTTGTTGGTCAATTTATGACATGCACAGTTAATCCTAGAGCTAGAACCTCAATTGTAGATAAGGAAAGAACAGACTATATAGGTAAGGTTTCTTAACTATCTGCAAAACTTAGGCCTATTAGTGGCTTTCTGTGAGATTTCATGAGGGATGTATCAGGTACCAAAAGATTAAATGAGAATGACATTATCTTTAAAAGAGGAAAGAAAGAAGAATGTGGGGAATTATTTTCAATTAGTAAAGCCAGTGAACAGATATACCACTTTAAGTAGCTAGAATAAATAAGTAATAAACAATATGAATTTGCCAAGAGCAAACCTATTAAAGCCATCTAATTACTTTCTAGGAGTGGATAGGAAATACTAGGTAAGGGAAAAACAGTAGATGTCCAGTATTTGGACTCCAGTTAGGGTTTTGACATTCTCATCTGTTTTTCCTGCAAATTAATTAAGGAAGCGTGAACTTGATGAAAATAATGGTAGGTTAGAGAGATTAATCTTATCTGCTATGTCTAAATTCAGACTTGTGGAGTGTGGACTGCATTGAGCACATCTAAGCCATTAATGCTGAGATAAGCAGACACTTTTTTGTTATTGTTCACCATGTCTAAATGTCTGAAGCATGCAAAATGGCACGGGTGCCTTAGAGGAGCTCCTCAGATGTAGCTGTCTAAAACGACCTAAAATGAATCTCCCTCTGTTCCGCAGGACAAAATTCTAAAGGTGATATAGTGAAGCATCCAAATAGATTATTATTAGGAAGATTAAAGCTTTGGTTACATTCAGCAGCATCTGCAAGACTTTTGAATAGTTGCCAGAATGAGAAAGAATAACAGTTGGGATATAACTGACCTTGGCTTGAGTCAGAATGGAATAGAGCACTGGTTTATGCCCCTTTGAGTCTATTTTGTAGTGATTCTGTGACTACTGTGATAACATGATTTAGAAGGAACCTATCTGCAAAGTAAAGTAAAAATAATAAACACTACAATTTCTTTTTTTTTTTTTGCCTAATTATAAACAATTTTTTCCAACAATAAGAAGTCTTTCAAGACATACACATCAGTAAACCTGTGTTAGTTGGAGCTTGGTAGCTGTTTGCAGGTGCGTGACTCAGGGTTTACTTATATTTGCAAATCACTTGAAAGGGAATAAAGAAAAAATTACCTACTTCAAAAAAACCCTCAAACTAAAATGGGTAATGGATATCATATCATCATCATTAAAGCTAGAATTGTGTCAAATCAGAGCAGCTAAAATAATGAGTAAGAAAATAATTGTTGAAAGTCATTCCACATCAAAATAGTCAACAATCATTTTAGTTTTTTGAGAGAGTCACTTCTGTCAAATATATTCCAGCATGTGGAGGGTGATTTACAGTTTTATAATTATACTGATCATAAACTCTATTTTAGATGCTGTCCATAAATGCACTAAACAGTTGCTGTGTGTACACAAGTCAGGATATTTTGGTCAGCTGAGAATATACCTACCCTTGAGTGCTCTCATTGTTCCACCTAGAGGCAGAAAGGGTAGAGGTTACTGAATTTTCTTAATTTTCTTGATCTAAAATTTTAGCTTGAAATATACTGTCAAGCCTTTTCCTTCCAGCTGAAATAAACAAAATTCGTATTGGATTTAGGAGGATTGCATTTTACATGGTTTTGTGTTGCCCTTTTGTGAGAGCAGTGCCTTTTCCTGTGCTTGGAGATAATCATAGCACCACTGCCTTAATAGCATCTCTGCCTTAATATCAATATCAGGGCTACAAACCTTGCTCAATGACACAGCCTGAGTGCTTGCCTTTCAAAGATTGATGTTGCTTTTTAGTGGAAGAAGTATATGAAACAGAATCACACCACAAGAAAAAAAAATACTTTCAAGTAAGCTAGCAAATCTTGTGGAATATTTACTTTAGCAGTGTGTATCCTCATGTGTACAGCTTCAGAGAGACTCATGAGTTGGCTCTTTTAGGGCTGCTTTAAAACCAGAAGGGCTCTGGAACACTGAAGGCTGTGACTGAGTTGACTGCACTAGCTGTATCTCATTTGAAAGCAGGACTGCACTGCATTGTGTTGTATTCAGAATAAACCTACAATTCCCACTTTACATAAAGTTTTTTATACAAACAAGACCTATTGCTTCTCGATGTGCCTGCTGTATATTTGTGTTTCAATGTCATGTAGTCCAAATTTAATGCCAGGGACTGACAGTAGGTCACAGAGCACCAAATTAGAATACATTTTGTAGTGTTCCTGCTCAAATCTTCCATTTCAGGATGCAAGTTGTAGACAGTCATCATACAAAGTTATTTTCTCTGTTTGTTTACCTTCTCTACTGATACAACCAAGGCTGTTATCAATGATTTTTCCTTTGCAGTATGCGGAAAATTTTAAGAAATCTTACTTTTTGGATTTGTGAGGGAAATTACTTTGAGCACAAAGATTGGGAAAATAAAGTAGATGTGACTTCATCAGGTGGGGCCACATTCAGAAAAGCTGACTGAGAAGAGTAAGGGTTCATGTTGCACCCTGTACAGCTGTAAGATGATTGAAATTGGGCAAAACCCTTGACTGCCTGAAGCTGCATGCTTGGTTGCCTCTCTGCCTTCCCCCTGTTCCACTGCCACTGCTCAGACATGAAGCCTTCATCATCCCTAGTGTGGTTCTGCCTATAAAAGCTAATGTATTAACTGAAAAGTCAAACTTTCTTTTAACAAATGAAGCCTTGTTAGACTGGCCCTTTTCTGTTTGCTGCCATATGGTTGCAGTTTTGGCAAAGTGGTTTTCCTCCAAAGCTGTTAATATCCTCCCTCCTCCAAGAGCTGAAAACAGATAAAATATAAGTACTTAAGGCAGAATTTTAATTGGATATGTGTAGGCATATTGGCATAAGGCAGATTTCCCAGTGGTACATTATAGACTTAAGAGTATATATTTTTTTGTAATTTAGTCCCTGTTCTGCAGCACTTAACTTGTCCTTTTAAAATCTCCATTTGGTTAAAATAAGGTCTTTGATAAAGTGGACTTAATTAATAGAATTTAATAAAATGAGCCATGAAACTTCTCACTAAGAAGGACACCTCTTAAGCTTACGGTTTTGAACACATAACTATAATTTTGCCATAGCCAACCACAACAACCAGACAGTAAAATAGGGATAACATCACTTCTCTCCCAACTTCCCTTTTGAAGCTGGTATGCTGTGCAAAAGACTAAAATACCTGTAGCATCATAGATGGCAAAAAAGACAGAAGGAACCTGATGAGGCAAGGCAGCTCCAGCAGCTGTTGTCTGCTCCCAGTGCTGCTTGATGCTTCCTCAAATGCATATGCAGTCTGAAATTACTGAGCTGCAAGTCTTCAAACTCTTTAGCAACGGTTATAGGACTGCACTTCAGGAAAGAGAGTCACATGTTTGTGTTCAGTTCTGCTGTTCCTTGTATCCTATCAACAACTGGAATGTGAGTGTGGAATTTTAATTTGCAATGGCAGAACAGCTGGGGGGAATTTGCATAACCAAAGTCATTACGTGATGTTAGGGCAGGCAGAAGTGATTCTTCTTTCAGTAAAACAGTTTTCAGTCAGTCACATTCTTGTATGGAGCCTGTCTCACTCAGTGGCTCCAAAACCAAGGAGGTGTGCATGACCAAGCTGCTTGTCCATGGTCACTTCCATGTGTTGTGGTAGGCTGACTGTAGCATTCTTAGTGTATCTGTTGGATGCCTTTTGATTAGGACAAGCAAACTATTTTTTCATAGACCTTTAGGAATCAACCTTTGCTGTGGTATGGTCTTTTTGATCTAAAATTTTCTTCAGTGACATTCATTGGTTTTGCTTCCTTTTCTCAGATATTTTAGGTCATCCTTTTGGAATAACAAAAAAAAGGAATATCACAGCAATGTACCGTAATGTTGTTGCTGTAGTGCAGGGTCCTCTGCTGATAAATTGTCTGAGCTGTTGTTTTATCAGAGCACACTCCTCCTCTTGACAGGAGCATATTCCCTAGTGTTTTACCACTGCCAGCAGTGTCCTTGATTATCAGTACAGACCATGCCTTTAACTCTTTGAGACACTGCATCTTCTGGTGCTTTCACACATGCATTTCTGCCCTGCATTATTCATACCAGTCTTTCTATTTCTGTTAATAATATCTTCATTTCAAATTATTTTAATGGCAATTGAAGTGTATGCAATCGTTTAGATTATAAAATAGTGGAGAACCAAAGCCATATAAAATATGAGGAAGAATTATTTTTGGCATTTATTTACTGAAAATATGATACTCCTAATGTATTGCATGTCACTGAACTTACCTAAAGATCATATAAATTCTACAGAAGTTATCCCATATAATTGGGGTAATATTTTTTTTTTTACTTCTACATCATAAAAACCTAAACAAGAGATAAAAATGCATCTTTTTAATGATTCATTGAATCCCAAAACAAACCTTACAGAAACTGGGCAAACTGCAAGATAATTGTAGAGCTTTTAGCTATGTTTTATAACAAATGCAATGGGAGTTGGATGCAAAAAGCTGCAGGCATTTATTTTATTTTCTTATACTCAAGTATTCCTATTATATTAGCAATTTTACCCTATAGTGTCATAAATGTAATATGTTCTTCATACCCCAATTTTGTTTGAAACAGCCTACTACAACAGAAGACTCAGGCTAAACAGAAAACAGAGTAAAAATGTAAGTCATTGGACCATATTTACCAAAGTTGTCTTTAACTCTGGTACGTTTTCTTTTTACATTTCCACTCTCTCTAAAGTGGCAGTCAACATTTACTTTTTATCTCTCTCCATGCGTTTTGTGTTCAGTGTTAGGTTTTTTTTTCCAAAACTGTTGCAAAGCAATTCGGTCATCACAGACTTGGATAAATTGTTTCTGTCATGTCTTCTAAAAGGAATAGAGAATATTGATAGCAAACAAAGTAACTTAGGAAAATGGAACTATAATGTTACAAATATTGAAATCCATCAGAGAGTATATATATAGCTTAATTCTTGTCAATTTTGGTGTGGTCTGCTTGTGGCTGTCAGACCTGGTCTGCAACAGAGCTGCTTGAGCAGAGGAGTCTTCTACAAACTCTCTTTTAATTGGAGGATTGACATGTAATTTTGACTGACTTAATATTCTGACACTTTTCAGCGATATTTTCCTACATCAGCTGTAATGTGCTGTTTAAACAGCATTGGAAATTAAGGCCCTATTTCAATACTGAAATTTTCTCCTTTTTAGAAAATAAAAACCATCAGCAGTCTGGTCTGCTGTACCATTATTTATGAGTAACCAAACATTTTTTTTCCCCCCTCAAAGAATAGAAGCAATGTATTCTTCTGTGGAAAATTTTGTCAGATCTAAAGGGGTTGTTTTTTTTATTTTCTAGAAATACTTATTCTCAGAAAGAGAAGTAATGCATACAGAATCCCTACCATCTCTTCTTTTGTTTTGTTCTTAAACTAATAGCTGATCCATCCATTCTATTGTTAAATATGGTTTAAAAAGAAGTCTTTGTGACCACAGATATGAACAATTTATGTGCAGTTGGAAAGCTACTCAAATCTATGGAAATTCAAATAGTGTACTTACCACTATTACTGAAGCCTTGTTTCAGTACTTTTAAAATATTCTCACATTATATAATTTCCTTCTAGAAGAAGAGATATTGGGTTATAAAGAAGATATGTATGTTAATATATCATGATATAGAGCTATATTATATACACTTCTCATATTTGTTTTGAGACAGAGTGCAGAATGAATGGTATGAATACATAGAATGCAAAACTCAGAAAATCAGATTTTCAGTGACTTCCAAGGGCATGAAGCTCAGAAATACTGACAAATAATATTAAAATGGAGAGTTCAGTAGTGTGATGTTTAAGAATGTTTGGGGACAGTGCTTAGAAAAACTGTATATGTTTCTCTACAGAAAATCAAAAGTGAGTGAAACTTATTTTCACTTTAAAAGTTTGGATGCACCTGCCTATGTCCCTAACCTTACAAAATCACACCAATAAAAACAAATCATGTTTGATCTCAAATTATTTGGTTGCGAAATTTGCTTAAAAATAATATTGCTTACATTACCTCCTGGGTTCTATTGGTAGTAAATGGGTTCTTAACTTTTAAGTGGACTTAAAAACATTTCTGAGGATGATGTTGGTGCTGCACTCTGCTCTTCCTGGTCAATTCTCTCCTCTGTCAGGCCAGTCCCTGAAGTCACTGAGTTGTGTAAAATGTATTTTTCCACCATGGGGTTGAATATATGTCTGAGCTTTGCCCATCTAGATAAGAGATAAAAGGATCAACCAAGGAAGAGTACAGATTTCAGAACTTTAAAAAAGAAAGATTAAAACATTTTCAAAGTTACTTACAGTAAGACTGGGGTCTTGCCTGTTTCTCCACCAAATCACATGGTATGGCAGGAGTTTCCACAAAAACAGTTTGGCTGGATTTCACAAAGTTAATGTCAGAGTGCTTGCTGCTGTGCCTAAAAAGTAACAAGCCAATGATGCCCTCATTCTATAATGCTCTAATAATCATCCTACTGTAATTCCAGAGGTTAAGAGATATTTTTTTTCAAGCCATGATAAATGACGTGGAAAGAATTATCAGATTACTTGAAAGTTTTAGAAATCACATGCTTAGGTTCAGCTTTTTCCTTGCTGTTTAATCTGAACCTTGCAACTATGTAGCCACTTACACACATGTATGTTAATATTTTATTCCATTTATTTGACTAAATTGAACAGTGTTTATTTCTAAAGCAGAATCAAATTCAATACCAGGCTGAAAAAAAGTATGCAGAATAGGAATCAGCACATCAATGGAATTAAAAATATCTGATGAAAAATGAGGCTTTCGCAGCCTGTGGTCAGAAAATACTTTAAAGGCAACAGAATATTTCTAACTTCTAAAATAGGTTTTAAAGATTTGGGTTTAGTAATCAGTGTTATTTTCATATGTGATTGCTAATGGCAAATCTCTAAAACTTTGTTCAGTATCTCTGGTGATGTTTTGTATGAAATGCTAGGAGTGTTACTCTCAAGAATATGTTAGGGTTGGAGATGTTGTGGCAAGTGGGACGATGATGAAGTTTATCTTTCATAAATAATATAGAGATCTAAGTCTACTAAAACTGTATTAATAATGGTTTATTGAAAGTTCAGCTGATTCACTCGTTTCCTTCTAGTAGTCCTTGGATTTAAATAGATATGAATCTTTGGATTAATATTTCTAGTAATCATGTTTCAAGTAATCACAAGAACATCACATGCTAGTTGAAAAATGTTTGGCTTATTTACAGCACACCAAATTGTTTCTAGCTTTCATTCCACCTACAGAAAATGAAGTATTTCAGAATATTGAACTTACTAAAGTAAATTAATTTACTTTCTAACCCAGACTGTTAACCTGAGTTTGTGATTGTAATGCTAGGATCAGTATTTTCTTGTTTCATTTCCCTGTATTCAGGAAGGTACTGCATCAGAATGCTTTTACATCCTTTGAAAATGATTTGTGACGTGCTACTTACCACCCCAACAACGTAACTCATGATACCAGGAATTTTACAAAACTGTTTTTCTACTTTTATCCATTACTCCTCTTTGTTTTGGGTTACTGCATTATTACAATTCTGAGAATGGCTGAGGTTAAATTATTGATTGATAATATGAATTTCCATTAAATGCTAAAAATAGCATTTAGTCTAAAGTTGTTCTGGAAGCTACTTCTAAAGTTTATTTATTATTCATTGACAATACTTGCACTTCATGTGTGAGTTTAGATAAATATTTCTTACAAACTCTGCTGTTTGCTTTTCTATTTACAGAGTATGATGTCCTATCTCAGTTACACTGTGCTACTTTTGTTTTCTGCTAGGCTATTTGAAGTGTTTCATAGAGCACAATTCTAAAGAATATATTTTCTTGTCAGTACACAAATCCCCCTATTTACATATCAATATGGCATTTATATAGAGCACAGCCATTCTTCTCAAATTTATGCAAGAAGAAAATTCATGTACTTGAAAATTTTGAAACAAGTAGCAAGAAATGTGGCTAAACAGCTCTAGACCAGAATGTGAGACTACTTATAGAGGTTGGGTTTGCTTATTAAACCCAAGTAAATCTCAAGTTTTGATCTGCTTTGTGGTATAGAAAATAATCATTAACCTGCAATAAGCTTCATAAAATATTGGTGGAACTAGTCGGATGAGTGCATTTTCAGCTAACCTGTACCTGCAGGACCACTTGAGCTCAAGCTGAGATCCTTTAGCCTTGACAAATTAACTAGGTAAGGAATGATTCCTGGAGTACATTTTATGAAACTTGTCTGAAGGGCTGCATTTGTATCATTCCAATTTCTAAAAGAAAAAGCCGTGCAGGACTAAGTACAATGCCACGAGAGGTATTTGCAGTGCTGTAAGCATCAGCACAGATTCTTCAAACGAGACCCTGGGCTCCAGAGTTGCGAGAGTGAGAATAGAGCTGTTGGCATGAGGGAGCTCAGACAGGATGAACTGGGTTTACATAAGCTCATCCATATGCAAACAGTCCAGTGAGTTGCCAGAGCTGTGCCAGCATGCCACCCACTCAAGTAACATCTTTATTATTCATTGAAAGATGCTGCAGTTTTCTTGTGGTGCTGCAGAGCCTGTGTTAGCAAGGGATAAATATTGTAGAAGGTGCATATTATAGCATTTGTGTGTAATAAGGCAAGTTCCTGTTGAGAACCTGACTTTTTGTGAGGAAGCAGAGGTGGATAGTTGTTCCCTAAAAAGCAAGATGTCTGCACCCAGTGGGCAGAGCCAGGTGCTGGTGACACACTCCACTGACCACTGAAGTTAAGTTAGTATTACCTGAAATACCAAATCCAAGCTAGTCTTAACTCTAAAGAAATCTTAGCATAGTTTAATCTCAGATAAGTTATTTCATTTTTAAATGAGCATATTTTTTACCCATTTAAAAAAGTTTGAAGAGAGAAAAAGATTAAAAAAAGGAAAAAGACTGATGTGAAACAAAACAATAAATTGTAGTAACTGGAGGTGAAGGATGATAAAAGAGCAAATGGCCATAATTTACAACAAGAAGTGAGATAAACAGGGAGCATAGAAAATTAATTATAAGATGGTGTTAGAAAGAGTAGAAAGGAGAGAAGGGAATTCACCTGATCAGCTGTTCAAAGGAGAAGTTCACTCTGAAATCTGATGCACTGGGGGCAAGGAAGCCTCTGAACCCAGCTAGGCAAAAGCAAACAGAAAAAAACATGCCACACTGTCTAAGGTTGAATCTGGTTTATAAAATAAGCCCAGGAGAAATCTTTAATCTTCCATCATGTATAATTTCATGATTCAGAATTTCAAAAATATGTGCCAGTACATGCTTCTCATTTCCACAGCTCTTCACAGGACCTTGCAGCAGTTACCAAATTTATGAAATCAAGGCTATAGTTTATTTAACAGCTGTATTTAACTTCCTGAGATATTTCTGTGTAGATATCTCTTTTTTTGAGCACTTTCTTCAAATAGTTCTCTGGTACCCAGTTCTGCGTTACCTAGTTCTGCTTGTTTGCTAGTCCGGTGTTGCTTAGCACAGAGCTGTAAAAAGATTTGCTCAAATTTGAAATTACATAAATTTGGGTTTGTGGTGCCAGGAATTATAGGATAAAGGTTTGAGCTTCCTTAGTATTTTTAGCAAGACTATGTAGTATACATTTTTTATATATATGCACTCAGTGCACTAGCTTTTAACAGTAGTCTTAAATTTTTACTGAATTAAGTAAAATATTTTGATTGGTCATGGTGTCATGTAAATTTTCAAGGGCTTTTTTTTCCTTACTAGACGAAAGCAGTGAAAATGATTACTCATAGGTGGTGAGTGTAGTGTTACTATTATCCCATAAAACTTCCCAAGACAAGGACAGAAATTGCTCTGAGACAGTGACTCCTTTTTTCAGAAAATATGATTAACTTCCATTGAAGTCAGAATAAGGAAGACTCTTTCTGAGACCATATTTCATCAACCACCAACCTGTCAGGAAAATACATAAAGGACAATTAAGAATAAGGATACTTTCAGCAAAACATTTAGCTGCAAATTGCTGGAAACTGGGAAAATGCTAGGAAAGGATTCCTGGCTGTCCATCTTATTCTTATGCTCTTCTGTAGTCATCTAATAGTAGCCACTGTGATTGAAGTGATGAGTGATGAAGCTAGATGAGCTAGATGAAGCTGTGCTCTGATCCAATGCACTTGATCCTGTGATCTTGCAGTAAAGCATCCATCTGTTCTTAACTAATTCCTTGTGATTCAGTAGGCTGCATCTTGGATTTCTGTTCTGTAAGCCAAGGATATACATCTGACTGAGGTTGTGCATGTTGCAATGCTATATAATATGTATGTATATTTTATTATCGAAATGTCTTTAGAAAAAAATTATCCCTCAAATCTATTAATTTAAAATAGAAAATCAAAATCTGGGAAGACTATCTCAAGCAATCTTGCTGCATGGTAATATATGTTACCAAATATGATAGATAGATAGATAGATAGATAGATAGATATTTCTTTGCATTATGGTAATGACATTCTTGAATAGAAATGAGTCTTAGTCCAGTGGCTGTGCTCTAGAAAACAGGTATTTTGATTTTCCAATAAGATCTACTCCTCATTGACTGAACAGCATGCGTTCTGAAGGAGGCTAAATTAAAGTTGTCAAAGCAATCAACTGAACATGAAAAATATTCTAACTTTGAAATGTCTGTGGTAAATGTAAGTTTCATGATACAGTGGAGTGCTTTTACTGAGCTCTTTCTGGGTAAATAATGCATCAACAGTCAGAAATGCAAACTTGTAGAAGGGCTAGTGCGTTTCACGAAGTACAGGTCACTGCCGACAAATCATCTGTCAAGTAAAATGAATTTCCCTTGTTGACTTTGAGGTTATAGTTATTAAAGATACAGCACTTACACAGTGGTAATGTAGAGTTGTAATCAATATTGGTATAAAAATCAGAAAAGAACTGTGAGGGTGCTTTTTCCTAGTCACTGAGGGTTTTTCCATTAGCTTGATTAGCTGTGATCTGAGAGCTATTTTTGTGAGTTCTGAGCCACATATAAGCAATGGAATGTAACCTTTAGATCATAGATACTAGACAGTGCTACTTAAATTCAAGCTGTCCCTGTTGATTTTGTTTTGTTTCTGTATATGCCATGAAAAATGTCTCTAAAAGCACTTTCAGAGAAATATTCAACATCACCAAATATTATCATCCGAAGTGCCATCATCATCCAAAGAGCCAGGCTGCTGACAGAAGTTATAGATTTATGCAAGGCATCATTTTTTTTCAGAGTTTTATGAAAAAGATAATTTAAAATCTGTAAGCTTTTGGAGTTGCCTTATAATATAACTAAAATGCATGAGATAAATCAGAATCCTGCATACCTTTCTTGGTACCTAGGATGCTTGTCCCATAATAAACTTTAATTATAGTGGTCTGCTGGATGTTTGGTGTAGTTTTTCTTATGTAGCATCCTGCTCCTAGCTATCCTTTTCTCCTCTCAGGAATATATGAATTAGGATAGTTTATTCACTGGAACACCCTGTCGTGCTAGCTGTTGTCACACAAGTTCCATCACAATGTAAACAGGTAACTTCTTTATCTGCCTGAGATCATAAATATAAAGAGAAAACTTATATCCCATTTAGCTTTATACAAGGCTGAAAGTTTTAATTAAAATAAAAAGTTTTCAGTACTTACTCTAGAATAAATTTCTTTTCCAGCTTTGCTAAACTTACCTGCCAGCTTACCTAAGTGATTAATTCTTTCGTATTCTCTACTCAGAAATTTTTTGGTCACTACTAGTCACTACTAAAATCCTCCACTTTTTTGATTCCTTCGATGCCTTAAGAAGTGTTTAGGTTTAGCAATGCATAACAGGTATTTATGTATCAGAAAAGTTGCTTGAAATAGTCTGTTCATAATGACTGGGGGAACACCTCCTCTACAAGTAATCACTGCAGTTTCTTCTCCTCAGTCAAAAAAACAAAGAAAAATCAAGAAAAATTCATATTGTTAACAGTAGATAAAATAAAACTGAGAGACCCTTAAATTACTTAGCATTTAGAGCAGATCTGCCTTACAACGTGTTTGAAATCATGTGCCCTCTGATATCACAGATTCAGTCCATTCCAAACCCCACAATAAACATACTCTGAATCCCATTGGGAACAAGATGTCTTGTAGAAATTATTGTATAGCAGAGCAGATGGCATCTTTCTTGCAGACATCACTTCAGTGTGCTTCTTCTGTTGCCTTGGAGAAGAAAGAACCCAGTACTGCTATCTCTGTAAGAGACTAAAGTGTCAGTTTTCCCATGCAGGAATGGGTACATCTTTCCTGATTGTGGTATCACAGAAGTATTATAATGGAGTTTATGTCCTTTGAGATCTCAGGAAGGCACGGTGTTGTGTAGGTGTGTTGAGGTGAGACCATCTCATACAGTCTGCATGGCGTTTTCAGTGTTGGCACCAGCTTTAGGCATAGGCCAAGTATAGGTACTGCCTGCAGCAGCACACTGGTGGAGCTGGCACTGAGTCATAGACTTAAAAAAATCAAGAGACAGCCTTTTAGTCTCAAAGCAAGAGCATCTGCTCCAGGTTCCCTTTGCACTGGCTCAGAAAAACTGCTCAAGCAACCTCCCTGAGGTAAAACACTTGAACTGACTAAAGATCTGGAGATCTTAAAGAGCTGCAAATTCTGTAATCCAAGTGGTCTTGGCTCCGTTCTGTGCCTGCCTTTGCCTTGCTATAACCTTTGGTGGAAGCAAGAGGGAAGAAAAGCCTTGTAGATAACAGGGTACTTCAGCAATGAAACAATAGTCAGGGGTGAGGACTAGGCAGCAAGCTGACTGTTTCTCCTCACTTTCTTTCCCCTTGCTGAGCAGCCTTATGTTGTGTTGATGGGTTCAGATGTGTAGTTATGCTGGCAAAGGACAGAGTTGGAGAGAATGCACAGTGGGGCCAGCAGTGCTATAATCATCCGGGGCTGGAGCCATGGAGACAGTTAGACACAGTACCAACAGCTACATGAGGAAATGTGTCTGGGGAGCCACTCAGCAACTGAATTTTGCCTACACTGTTGCTAGGCATTGAGCCAAGCACTCATCACTGGCAGCATAGCTTCCATGCTGTTTATAGTAAGGTAAGGAAGAAGCAGTTTGACCATGAAACTAGTATATTGATTATCATGTGTGCCTTTTTGTGGGCAGCAAATTTTTGGTATTGGGGAACACAGTGCAGAGACATTTGTGTCTCTGCACTTATAGGAAATACAGAAGCCAGTCATGCATAATCTGTTCAAAGGGATTATGCTTCACTAGATCTCTTTCTGATATCAATTTTTCTGCTTACAGGGGAAAGGGGAAGACAATCAGGAATCCTTTTCAAAGAAGTTGATTAATTCTCAGTCAACTAAGGAAAATTCAGAAAGGATAGAATTCTCATCTTAAATAAGATAACTTTGTTCTCAATTTGCCCTCTGAAGATCTTGCCCAGCCTTTTGAATTTGCCTACTCATTGTAAGTCCCCTATATTTAAGCTCAGCCTAGCCTACTCTTCTTCATGCCTGGGCACAATCCTGAAGGGATTATGATCTGTCTGTATACAGATATTTATTCATATTAGAGAAAACTTTTCAAAATAGGAATGATTTGCAGACGTGTGAACAAATGCATTTCTATCTCCATGAGACCTAGATTTCCCATCACTTTGGCATACCTCATTTCTCTGAGAAGAAATTAATCATCCATTCATTTATTTGAAGTACGTTTAGTGATTAGAAAACTCCTAAAAGTTTCTTTGGCAATTGTGGATTTACCAGTGCCTGATGAGTGTTCAGTATTCTTTTTAAAGATATAATTACCCTTTCATACTTCATGTAGTAAATTTATCAAGTCAGTGAGAATACCTGGAACAACAGAAGATCTTATAAGAGAACTTAAGCAACTTTCCAACTTCATGAAAGGTCTTCTATGCTCATCTAGAATTATTCTACAAAATTATTATGGACTTTGGTTTGCATGAGATGTTTCACAAATCCAGGCAGCAATATCAGGGTAAAGGTCATCCAGTTTTAGTCCAAGGACTAGTCAGATTGGAGTTGAAACTGTTAAAATATTGTTAATTCTATACATATAGAATCTGTTCTGTGACTTCTCGGGGACCTTCTGTGTGGCACTAGAATAGACATGGTATTATAACGTGTTGGTCAGACTGTAGGTTTGGATTTCTATGAAACAATTATCTGCCATAGTACCATCAGTCCCATATCATCCCCTTGACAAACATCTATAATTTCCTCATGCCTGGAATTAAATTCCTCCTTAGAGATGGTCATTGCTCGAGATTCACAGTGGATAAGAAAAACAAAGAAATAATTAATGTGGTCAATAAATGAAGCACCACTGAAAGGATTCCTTCTAGAATTGTACCCTGAATATACCTATTTCCTGCCTTTTTTTGCTAAGTTCTTTCATATAGTTATGAAAAACAAAAGTTTAGTAAACATTCCTTTCAGAACAAAGGAATAAAATATTTCTAATTCGAGAGAAACTGTCTCAAAGATGAAATGTAGATAGAAAATACATCATGAAGTATTTGGTTTCTTATGCAGAAAATGAATTTTCCACTCATTTAAAATTCATAATCTTTTTTTTCCAGTTATAGCTGATAAAATTTAAATCCTCTCTTGAAATCATGCAAATCTTATGTCTACTTGCTATCATTCACATTTTTGTAAGAAAGGATATAAACTTACAATTTTATTATTTTAATTATTCATTTGAAATGGTGACCTTTTCAATTCAAATTATTATATGTCAGCGTGAAGGTTTTCTTGTGTCTTATAATATTTAACAGCTGAAGAAATCATGCAGATAATCTAATTACTTTGACTAAAATTGTTGTGCCTTTTATGTCATCTGCTGTACTACACGAGAGAAACTGTGAAATATATTTATTATTGATTCCTTAAAAGGTTTTGCTATTATATAAGCAGAGATGCAGACCACTACCTATCTTACATTAAAAAGGGGAAAGGGGAAGGCATAGTAAACCATGCCATGGGCTGTGCTTTAAGTATTGTGTTTCTTAATGTCTTGTGAAATGTAAAAATCTACAACAAATAGATATGTAAAGCGTAACTGGTATGAAGATTCTATTCAGATTTAAGTGCTCTAGGTTGCTTTTGAATCTTGCTATTTTCTGCATTTGTTTTGACTGCTCTCATCATTCAAGATTGACGCTTGGATGGGTGTGTAGGAGGAAGCAGCAGCAGCAGGCATACAGCTTGCAGACAAAAAAAAAATCTGCCTTATCTGATGGCTATTATTGAAAATGCGAGGTGTAGCCTAGGCTGGGTAATGAAGGGGAGCGAGCGAGGGGGAGCACGAAGCATGGAGCTGCATACTGATGAGTGTAGGAGTACTTGATAAAAAGAATTCTTGCTGCTGGCAGTGCATTGCTCATTGTGGAGTATTCCAACAATCACATATAACAGAGAACAGCTTAGCTGACAGCTTGATATGCCTTTTTTTTTTTTTCTTCCCTCTACTGTATGACGTACTGGTCTGTAGTAAAGATTAATAACCAAGAAATGTAGAGCTGCGATCAGATCTTACGTTATATACTGCCCTGAAAACTATGTTTTACTTCTGACTTTTCTGTTTGCGGAAAACATTAATCTGTCAAGCTGGCGGGCTCGTTTGATACCAACTTTTCCAGGAACACGATGTGGCAATGCCACCTCTCAGCCCAGGACTACCGCTATTATCCAGTGGATGGTTATTCGTTGCTTAAACGCCTCCCTCTTCACCCTCCTACAGGACCCCGATGCCCTGTCCAGACAGTGGGACAATGGTTGGAAAATATTGGGCTACCTCAGTATGAAAACCACTTGCTGGCTAATGGATTTGACAATGTGCAATTCATGGTAAGAAATCTTCCGTGCATAGCTGTGTATATACACTGTAGCTGCCTTTTTTGTCTGTCTCGTATGTGCTCATAAAACCTTAGAGCTTTTCTGCATTGCACTAAGATCTGTTCAGTGTTTCACTTTCCTATGTGTAGCTGAATTAATGTATAAACTGCCTTTTTATAAACTTCCACACTGTACACATTACAAAAGAGTCTAGCCTGAAATTTGATAAAATAAAAACTGAGTATTAATGTTCTTTCTCTCCCTCATCAATCCTCCGATTAAAGAAGAAACATGCACAGTTCTTTTAATCCATTGCAGGATTTTCTTAGTATGAAAAAGCTGCAAACATCCCTTTCTGCAGTGCATCACATTCTTACTTTTATTTCCTCATGAACTTGTAATGATAATTAAAGAACATTCAATGCCATTTTTGCCTTGAGAGGTATTTTAATAACAGAAAATTATTTAATGAAGTGTCCTCTCTCTGCAAGTAATTCTGAATGTCTTGGTTAAATATTTTTGCATCTTAGATAATCAGGCTGTGGGATTCACTTGTTGAAACTTATGCCCTGTGAGAAAAAGTAATGCATTCCTATTAATTGTTCCATTTTCGTGTTTTAACTCTAGGCATTTATCAGAAATATTTGAAAGAAATTAAATTTTAGTTAGGTCAGAGTTTACAATATCATCATGTGGTATAAAGTAACAGACCTGTCATGCACAAACTTTCCATTGAAATGAATATTGACAGTAAAGAGAGAAGCTTACTTGTGAACCTGTTATATAATCACTTTTCTACCTGCTTCAGTATTCCTCCTACTTGAGCCTCTTCCAAAAATTCTGACTGCATTTCTTAAAAAGTATTTAAAACAGATTTTAAAGTGTTTTTAAAATATATTTTAAGTATCCATGTGTATCTTGGAGCAATTCTAACTTTCCATAACTTTTATCTGCCATATAAGAAACAGAAATGAAATGGCATGAATATTGTAACTATAAAATCATCATATGAGTTGTGTCCTTCCTCTTTAAATTATTTTTCCAGCATCATTATGAGCCACTGGACTACTGATCGGAAAATTAAGGGACACATTTCTGCCATTTCCACATTATAATAGTGTAGACATTTCTTCCTGTTTTTATATGGCTACCATGTGATCATTTGCTTAATAAAAATCATTGTAATCTCTATCTTTAAATATTCTTTAAAACAAAATTGTGCTGTTAGCCCAGCAATATAGAGAAGAAAAAAAAAAAAAGGGTATTATGCTGCAGTTTCCCAAAAATGTAACTATATATTCTTTTATATGTTGTAGCATTAGTTACATAAGTAGGTGATAATTTAGTCTTAAAGAGGTTACAAAAGGAAACTGTTCACAAGAGGCTGTAGGTGGTATAACAAATGCAGAGGGGTGCACCTACCACAGGTAAATTATGAGCGCCAGAGAAGTCAAGTAACTGCCCTGGAGGGCTTTTCAGTCATTCCCTGGCTCTGGAGGGGCCTGAACCGTGGTCTCGGGGAATTTATATGACTTTCCTACATCTCTCATTACTGTACTTATGTAAACATTCAAATTAGATACAAGATTTTGTTATGCAGTTTACAAGTCAAACTTCTAATGTGTCAGGCAGATTAAGTTTTGCTTGCATAGTTCTCTGTTAGCCAGTGCTTCTGGTAATTTTAAGCCTTTTCTGAGATATTACAGATAAAATATATAATTACTCTTAATATTAGCTGAGGTAGCATGCAATGAATGGAAGATTAGACTCATAAATCCAATAACAATAAAAGAGCTGTGAAACTATGTAGTAATGAAAAAAATTTATAATTTCAGTAGTTTTATAATTTCCAATTTATTGATTTCACTGTTAATCATGCTTTTGCTTATTTCAGTTTTTGTCTGTACCAGAAACCGAATATTTCCTGTTTTATTGGAAATAAGCCACCAATTTCTTTTTATATCACTCCTTTGAATACATCATCATTATGTAAGAAAAGCCTCTCTTGAAAAAAATTTAATGAGTATTTTAAAAGCTCTTTTTCATCCTAGCCAAAGTGTTAAAGGGAAAATTAAACTTAGAAAGTATATAAGAAAATGAGAGGAGAAGCACCTGCTATACTAAGAAAAAAATTCAGATTATTCCAAACTTAGAATGTTGTATTCCACCTTGATATTACAGAACAGCTTTACCTTTATTATGTACAGTGGTTTACATATTAAACTAGAGTTTAAAATCTTAACTTAAATGCTTCAGATAGGTTAGCTGCTTTGCATTGAAGAAATCTAATAGTTCAATGCAGTAAAAATCAGTTAAGACATATTTCTTATTCATTCTGTACTATATTCCTGCTTTTGCTTTTTCTGGAAACACATTCTGACCTGCATTTATTCATTCTGTTGCCTAAGCAACAACCATCACACTCCTATTAAGTATGATTTAGTAGTACAGGTCTTACTAGTTGTTCGGAACAGAGGAGGGAATATCACAATGTTATAATTAATGTCCATGGAGTAGCGTACATCCGGGAACAAATATATCCCATATATAATACTCTCAACAGCAAAATTCTATTAATTAAATTAGCATTTTAATAAAAAGGTGATTTTCTGATAAAAAGATTTCATGGTTAATAATTCATTAGATCATGGAAATTAACTCCTTGTGGTTAGTCTCTCTTGGGCATTAGGAAAGTTATTCACTGGACTGTGGTTAGAATTAGGAAGATTTGTTTATCTTACCTGAAGTGTGTGGACTTTATACAAAGAAACAGCTGGATTCCTTTTAACTTTACAGTATAAATATTTTTCAGTACTTTATCAATATGTATGTTTTAAAAATGCATTGAAACATAGTATTTTAAAAAATAGTGTTTTTTCATGGAATACTTTATATTTACAGCGTGTTTGTGCATGTAGCAAGTGCTGCTCCTACCCACTGTCAGTGTCGTGCAGGAATGACACTTCCATAATATTTAGTAGGCCCCAGGCAGATTCAGTCCCAAGACTTGGTTCTCATGTGCTTGAATATGTATCTGGATACGTGATCATCATTAGCTTTGATAATTTGTTGTGTAATAGGCTGCAGTGTCCTTCAGATGTAGAAATTTGTAGTGACTTTGTGCAGATACTCTGTATTTGAAGATGCAGATGATACTGCAGTTTCTTAATGTGAAGGCTATTTCGCAGGTAAACCAATTCCCAAGTGCAAGAAAACAATTAAATCAGTCATAACTCACATTATATGAACTAGGTATAAACAATAACAAAACCTATGCATCTTTTTGATGCATAGGTGCAGTGGATATCTCTGGGACAAGCTATAATTTTATGCAGACTTGCAGGCCTATATCACTTAGTATGCTGAGAAAAAAAAAAAGTTGACTTGCAGACATAAATATATAAATGCGCGAGGTCACTAAAAGCTCTCATGTAGTTTTCTACAACTGTGAAACTTCATCAAAGACTCCATTCTGGATTCACAGAGATAGTAACAGTTCAATCAAATCACTGCCCAGTGGGGACTAGTTCTGATTAAGGACTGTATGTAAGGACTATCTATGTGTAGGTTGTCCTAATTTAAGATATTCTGAAGTTTTATCGCTTATTGTTGCAGTTTCATGGAAAAAAAGTCTCTTAAAAATAAATAAATATAAAATAAATAAATATTGATAAAATGCACTATGGCAGAAACAGGGACCAGCATTCAAAGTGAGTTAACAGAAAAATATGAAGCATTTTATTGTATCTTTGGCATTTTAAAATATTGTTCACTATCAGCAGTTAATATTTGAATTGCTCTCTAGGCTTTCATTGCTGCTTTTAAAAGACATGCATCTCTACCCCTCCCAGTACTTATGTGGCTTACATCGCCTAATGGTCTAAGTATTGCATAAGTGGTTTGGATTTTTTTTTTTAATTCTCTTTTTTCCACTCTTGGGAAACTGAGACATAGAGTGACT
Organism: Irena cyanogastra; assembly: GCA_013397155.1. NCBI lineage: Eukaryota > Metazoa > Chordata > Aves > Passeriformes > Irenidae > Irena > Irena cyanogastra. The sequence continues at coordinate 90,921 of VWZV01011113.1, forward strand.
GTAGGGTGGGATTTAAAACTCTTAAACATTTGATACAAGAGGCACTAATTCTCAAAATACCTACTGACATAATGTTTAACAGATCAAGTCAGTTGCTTAAATGTAGGTGTCTAGTACCAATCGAAATACCATAGGGAATCCAGGAGATCTAGACAAGGCTGACAGATCTCTGCTGAGGACCAGAGACAGCCAGGCCCCTAATGATTAGCAGCTCAAGTTCAGGTGGGATATCACGGAGCTCCTCAGACAGTTGTAGGGTCCTGATGCTTTGGCAGCTGAAATGAATCTTAAATTACACAGAGTTTGTGACGTGTCTAGAAACTGAACATAGATGTCTTCAGTTTCCACTTATTTGCATATACATTTCTTTACCTTTTAATAATTTTCTGTATTTGTATTCATCTTGTGAACTTACCTGCAGAAGTATTTACCAGGTTTCTCACTTCTAGACAAGGTCTACCTTCTCAGTTCCCCATAGCTGACTGCTTTGGATGTAGTTTTGAGTTAAGTTTTGGCTTTTCTTTCTCCCTTCCTCTCTGTCCCTTTCCTTCTTTGCTTATTTTCTTTCATTTTTTCCCTAGTTCTGGAGGTTGATTAGCTGAAGTTTATCTGAAGACTCTCTTCTCTCAGGTGCCATTCCTGGGAGTTGCTCCTCTGGAATACACAGTAGTTCTTCTTGCCTTTAATCTCTTTTCAGGATCTTAAACTCTGTATCAAGTATAGAGGACAGGAGCAGTTTTATTTCCTTAGAGTGAAAGGCACCTAAAAGAAAATCTCTATGTACGTTAGCTCCAAGTCCTGCATTTGTGGAGACCACCAGATCTTTTGACCAAAAATATCTGGGGCAGAGATTGATGATTTAGGCATTAGATGAAAGCTAAAAAAGAGTCCGGCAGTCTGCCAACACCTTTCTTAAATTAACCATGTGGCTGGCGATGAAAGAGGCCAATTTTAGACAAGGGTTCTAGTCTGTAGTGACTTTGGTGACTTCCAGCAGCCAACTCCTAACAAGCAAGTCAACCTCTGCAGCATCCAGGCTATCAGTTCTCCAGGTCCTTAATGGCTACTGCTGGGACTCGTTGGGATACTCTTGCATCATCTGGACCCCAAGAAGATTTAGAGGACATTGTCTGTGTGTAGTTTACCCAGAAATTAAGAACTGTTCAAGGCAACCTTAAAACTGGCTGTTGATAAGTTGGTGATATACAGCAAGCCATATTTTAGCAGAGTCCCACTGATGCCAGAATAAGCTGTGGTTTAAGATTTACTACACATCTAATAAAATCTTAGAGTATATTCCTGGAACCACAAGTTTCAGTCCCCTTATCAGGGCCTCACTCTCATACCCAGGACTTGTTTTTAGTTTCGTGGCAGAGTTTAACACTAAAAATGTGGAGCTCCTCTCAGTATCAGTGTAGTCTCAGCTTTTTGCATGAGTAAAGTGACTCTGTCATTCTGGTGTCTTCTGAGTCTTCCTCTCCTTCACCCCAGTAACCTTTGCACCTGTAGGTCTTCAAGCAAGTCACCTTTTCCCTTAGCTCAAAGAGAATGAGTCAGTTTTAAAATTCAAATATAGACAATTACACATCATTATTTAGACATCAGTAGATGTTTAGGACTCAGTTCAGTTGCCCTCATATTGAAATTGAGATGTCTGGGACATCTGTGTAGGCTTGGACTTTATGGTACAGGATCTATAAAATAGCAATACCTATCTGGAGCTTTAGTCAGATTCTAAGCAATGTACATTTGCAACATCTCAGGTGACTCTAAATTCATTTCTGTGGGTGACTTAGTGAAGTACCTAATCAGACATTAAAGCCAATGAAGCACAGAATGCAATTTAGCTGGGTGGCTGAATAACTATTAGGGTAGTTATTTGAGGATAAATTAAAGTAGATTCATCTGATCAGCTGAACCAGTGTCTAGGCTCTATTGATGGTTTTGTACTAGATCTCCTTAAGCTATAATGTAGACACAACACATTTTATGGTTTAATTTGGGCTAGAATCTGTACAGAGTTCACTGAAAACAAAACACAAATTATTTTTATTAGAGCTTTTTCTCCTCCTTTAGAACATCTAGTCCTGAATCTTTAAGATCTTTTTCATCCTAGTAGGAATTCTTACTATAGAAACTGAAAATTAGAGCTCAGGTGGGTGCCAGAGTTGACGATTGTGCCTGTCATCCTGCAACAGCAGCAGATAAAACAAATAATCCCATTCCACATGCTCCCATTAATGCTTTTGTCATGGTATTCCTCAAGCTAGTCAAGAGACAGAAGGGCTTGTTAATGTACTATCCAGTATTGCGTATGTAAATAATAGCTTGCACTGTCATTCTCTCTTGAGGTCTGGCAAGTCAGCATCATCCTGCGTGAGTGCATGCAGCTATGGAGAGGTAGTGCTCATTCCTAGTGGGAAGGGAGTTTAGAGGAAACTGCTTCATGTTTTTATGTCTATATATGTAACGTGCGTGAAAAGCACAGCACTGCCAGCTGGGGACTGATCCTGTGCTTGATAAAGGACTTTATGAAAATTTTGGCAGTAATGATTGCTCGACAGGGAGATGAAGTTTTTGTGTATTTCATGTGAATGGTTGATTCATAAGGAGCACACCTCCAAACAGACTGTTGGCTTCATTAAGACATCCTGGGTATGGTGGGTCCCGGGAGAGTCAGAGGGAGTATGGTTTCATCCCAACCTGTCTCAGCAATTGTGTCTTGAAGGTATAATCAGGGATGGGCCCAGCTGCCTGTATGCTACATTCTGCTAAGTTAACCTTTAGGTGAGGGTTTCTCTGGTTGTTCTGGAATACTTGGCCATCTTCAATTGAATGTTGTTCCACACAAGGCTGTACATATGAGGTAGAGAGACAGGACTCCTGGTCAACAAACCAGATGCCAGTATCTTCAGTGGAATGTCTTTGCACTCACCTCTGCCATTCAGGTTAGTGACACTTGGTGTGTATGTGCTACTTTGCTAAGCTCAGTCTTAGAAGTGAGAGCTTGTCCAAGGTATACAGCAGTGTATTGGGCTCAGTCATACCTTCCCTAGGAACAAAGGGCCAAATGCAGATGTTGAAAGGTATCACATGTAAAGTCACCACTAACAGTGACATTATTTCATGGTATATATCTGTGAATATGACACACGAGGACTGCAATTAGTCCCATCTGTTCTAGTATGTTAAATGTTAATGTTAAACTGTGTTTAAGCTAAAAGCCTGCCTAGTGCAGAGGATGGCCTCATTTTGATGTACAAACACTGATGAGCTGTATTTTGAGACTACATATGTGAGGAATTGGCCCTAAATGCAATTTTATGATAAACTAATCACAAGTATTTAGTCTGAAAGCTAGTTTGATAAAGTGGATGAAAACTCTAATAACCATAATGAAGCATGGTGTTTTAGTAACTCATAAAATAACAGATGTAATGCTAGTAAAATGTTCTTGCCATGTATTTATTTAAGGCCAAAACCTTCCAGCTGATTATGTTGACCAAAAGGAACAATGGTAAATCTTCAAGAATTAGAAATGTTTGTGTATAGAGTGATGTGTAGGATGATGTTCTTGATAACTGATGAAAGTTATGGAAAATGAGACAAGGTATAAACATTGTTTAAAGTAACAGAAAATTTAAAGATTAAGAAATGCAAAAAATATAAGTGGTTTTATGCTTCAGGGAAAAAACCTGAAGATTCACAGGACAATCAGTTTTTAGTTCTATTTACATTTTTAAAACAAATGTCCTGTATGTAATAAAAAGCTACAGCTTATTCTTAGTTATTCCATATGGGAGTACCTTTTAATAAAATTAAATTTTAAAAAAACAGAAGGAAAGAAATTCTCAAAGCAACATAGTGTACGGTTGTGTGTATTACTGGTTTAGAACAACATTGTCCAACAAGAAGCAATTAAATGGAATCTGGAACAGTAGATAAATTTCAAACAATGACAGATTTCCCTGACTAAGTTAAAGGACAGAGCAGTACAGAGTAGCTTGATTACAGATAATGGCATGGTGAGACTCTGAAGGAGTTATCAGGCAAAGATTAATGACTACAAAGAGGTAACTGGAAACAAACATGATTCTTGGGCATGTTATCCTTTTTGAAGGAAAACTGGGTGATGTAAGAAAAGCTTGGGTAGTTAGATGAACAAGTATTAATGCTGATCAAAAAATAGAAACAATATAAGATAAAGGAAGAATACATTGTGAAAGAACAGATAAATAATCAAAATACGAAAAGGAAAAAAGAAATAGAGAAAATGTAATGTCATTAACAGTGTGAGTAGAATACATACAGATAAATTTTTATTGATGTGCTATAGCTAAAAGGACTATTTAAAAAGCTACAATCACTGCTGGAATCAGATAAAATTAATTTTAGATTTGCATTAAGAACAAAATATAAGAGTTAGTCAAGTATAAGATTAATGAAGACCACTGAGAAACTGGAAGGGAAAGAGTGAGAATAATCATACTGCAAACAGACAAAAAAGTACTTGATTAATTGGAATATCTGAATCATATAGGTTAGGTGATATATGATGAAGAGTTCTAAAAACTGAAGAGAGGATGCCAAATCCTTTAACAATCATTTTGAGAACTTCTGGAGAATGAATAAATTTTTAGAGGACAACGAAAATATAAATGTAGTACTAATATGTATGTCAGATCACAGGACTCTTCTTCAGGATAGATTTCAAATCTCCTGGACTGTTTTTGCTCAACCATTCACCACATAACCTTTGCCTAAATCAAGAGGGAAATGTATGGTGGTGTTATTGGCAACAGAAAATTACTGTCATTAGCACTGACTCTGGTGGAGGGAAAATGGGGAAGTGTACAGGATGCTGCAATGGGATGTAATGGGAAGAGAATAAAGCTAAATGAAGTAACTCAGCAGTTGGGAAATGAGCTATTTAAAGGAAACCAGTAAAGAAACAGATGTACTGTACAACACATTGTGCCCCCCATCATTTAGAAGAGAAATTATTTTCTGTCAGAAGCAACTAAAATTTCAACAAGGGAGGCAAGCTTAATTTTGCTAGTAAAACTACAGCTACCATTTAAAAGCTGTTTTAGAATGATGTACCAGAATTGTCGTGCAAGCAAGCCATTCCCAGCTCAGTTTGCCTCCCTGCTCTTAAATATCTGGGTATCTAAATTTACTGTCCTTCAGTTTGGAAATCTTTTGTTTTCCCACATATTGGTGAATTTTTTGCCTTCTCCTGCACACCATGCCTATATATTGTTTATGGAATCAACACCCTAGCATCTGTTTTAACCTTGGCAATGACAAAAGCAGTGACACCTGTGTAGCCTTATCACCATGCTGTCCATTCTGTCTGTTCATACACACATGCTCACACACTCATTTTTGTGCAAAAAGGTAATTCATTGCAATGAAATATTCCACGTGCTTAGAAATAAAGAACTGGAGAGTTAGAGTACCTGGGTGACCTCAGTTCACTCCTCACATTCAGCCTTATGATAGAGTCTTCAATCACAGGTTTCTTTACTAATATTTTCCCTCAAAATTCCTTTCTCATTAAGTGTACTGAGATTTGAATATGCACAGGCACATACTTCAAAGAACTATTAGTTAAAATAAAACCTTTTGTTATTTTTCTAATGCTACATTGCTTGAATTTTATGACCTTAGTCCAATAGTCATTTAAAACAATAATGAGACCCCCTAAACTGCCTTCTTTTCTCATTCAGAAGTGATGTACATTTGCATAGTGTTGTTCATCTGGAACATTAGGAAAAAATACCTATATATCTCAGCGTGCATTTGGGTTATAAAGAGTTAAAAAACATAAAGTTTTAGTACTTCAGGCTATAACTTTAGACAATTGAAAATAAGTATATGCGGTTAGAAACACTTTTGTCACAATTTTTTCAGAAGCTGAGAACTGTGCATCAGAAGTCACCTCCAAAAACTTTGCCTTTGCTTCACATAGGTCGAAGCACAAGCTCAGTTATAAGAAATTTGGTGTTCTTGACTTTACAGGGGACAAAATATAGATTCTTAAATCTGCTGAAAGTAAGGTAAAGGCCCAGTGTAGACAAAGCAAGTGGCTATGTCTAAACTATCATTTTATTCCACATATGCATAATTGGTTGAATTAACAGAATGTTTTTGTTCATTGTAAGTATACAAGATCACACATGAAATTCACACCTGGTCTCTGGTCTTGTTCTTAGCCCAGTCCGGATTGAAATATCTTTTCATTAAAACAAGAAATACAAATGCTACTTTAATCCCCAAATAATTCTGTAGTCTTTAAAACACTACATTAAACATTTCAAACATTGTCTTCACTATGGAATATGTTCTGTTCTATATCTTTTCCATTAAACCCCCATTATTGTGCATGTGGGATAAAATCTCCATACAGCAATACACTGTATTTACTTTAGAATGGCTAGTACTGATGAAACTGAGGGCACATGCACTTGTTGCAAGTGCAACCCTTGACTTAACTGAAACCTCATATTTCAGATGTTTGCTACTCTTATCTTATGCATTTTATTGAATTATTGGAACTTGAATGCTTTAATAACATTATTGATGGGAACAACAATGGGTTAAATTTGCAAGATGTGCCATACCTGCTCTAGATTTGTGCTGAAAGTCTTTGATTGGATAATAATTGTTTGAATTTTTTTTGGTCCAAAGTCTAGACCTAGATGGAAGCTTTGACATTAAAAAGCCAAAATCTTTGTCCAGGTAACAGAAGTGGAGGATTAAGGTTACTGTAGATAGAAGTGAATAAACATGAAAAACTAGAATCCCATGAATAAAATACACTGGATAAATACCTATCAAATGACCTTCCAGCAGAAATCTCAAATGGTATTTTCTCTGAATGCCTACTTAGCAGCCAAAAATTAGCAAAGAGTGGCCCCTCTGTGCACTGTCCCCCTTTGAAGCCAGAAAGAAGGGGAAAAAACCTCTATGTTATTCACTGGTATCTTACAGCTTACACTAAGAAAAAGTATGTTATTTGTTGCAGCTGGTTACAGCACTTAAATCTCTGAAATGATTGATAGCTTTTGTTCTTCAGAACTATTCAGAACTATTTCCCAGCTTTTTCACTTTTTGAGATTTGTTCTCTCCAAACAGCTCCCCTTTTAATCACCTAGAAAGGCCACTTCTTCAAGTTAAGATGGTGTTTAAAAAGAAATAGCTGTTCATAGCTGCTTGCTGCATTAGGATAAAAGATTGCACAACTGAGTTGGTTTTTAGCCTTGATCCATTTTTAAATATAGTATGAATATTATAGCCCTGTTAGCTTCTCTGAACTCCCTAGGCATCTCCCTTGTTGCCAGAAAAGAATTACAAATTGACAATGTAAGTTATTTTATTTTGTTTTCCATCTCCCTTGGAATTTGGAAATGTGTCTATTCTGTCCATGAGGTTTTTATTTCCTGAAATTCTGATTTTTAATTACTTTTTTTGTTGCATATAGAAATAGTAGATCTTCACTTTCTGCTCAGAAAAATAACTTTATGCAGCAAGAGTGGAATATTATACCAGAAAACCAGCATACCAACAAATCTATGACTCTCAATAACATCAAGCTTTTTGTCAGAAAATTCTGCTCTCACTGGTTGTGTGGTTGATTTCCCTCTGTCTCCTAAATCTGCTTCAAATATATGTTTGTTTAAAAAGCATTCTGATTTCCCTCATTCTTCAAAAATAAGAGAAGAGACTCAGGGGAAAAGAGAATAAAGAAAACACTTGCTAGGACATGCAGAAGCAGCCTGGTCCATGGAGAATCCGTAGGACAATATATCTAAGGGTCTTCTCTGAGGTCAGCTTTTGATTGGAATGATGAGTCTGGAGAAAATGCCTCTCTATTCCCTTATCTGGCTAAGGGAAATTACATAACTTTGCTGGCCTACATGTAGGAAATCAAGAGAGGATCCTGGGACAGAAATATCTGTGTATTTTGAGCTATCTTGTGGATGATTATCTGCTTGTGTCTAACTTTTGACATCCAGATTTCCAAGGGTCTTTAGTTGGGAAGAACACTTTCTCAGGAGGGAGTCAGAGGTAGCCAGATTACCTGAGGAATCTCATTGAGTACCTTCAGTTCAGTTCTGAATTACATCAGTGGCAAGGGTTGGACTTAAGTTCAAAATAGTGCAGAATAGCAGAACAAGTACTAAATAGCTAATTTAATAATTTTAAAAAAATAATCAGGAACATTTTCTTCTGTGTATGAGCTTCCTAAATGCAATTTATCATTATTTTAATCTTTAAGTTAAGCATTTTATTCCATAAACGAAACTCATGGCAGAAACAGTTTCTTAACATTCCTCTTTTCTCCCATGGAGCTGCCTGGGTATCACTCTTCCTTTCTGTTTATTTCAGAGATTCTCTATGTCTGACCCTTTCCCCCAAAATTCATTTGATTTCTGAGATCTCTTTCTGCCTCACCATTCCTGCAGGCTGGACTCTTCTTGCGCTGCCCATGTCCTTTTCTCTATTTTCTCTTTCCTAAGTAGAAATTGCCATATGTCTTTTCTTTGGTCTCCAAATCAAAGGAGGGAGGAAGCAAGGGAGGAAGAGAAGACAGGAAGGAGAGGAAAAAGGAGGTGAAATAACTGAAAACAAAGAGGGGAACAGAAGATGTCTTATTCACATCCATGCTCTTTTACTGACCTGAAACAGTTTTACTTGATTTGAAAAGCAGTGGGACATTCAACTGCTTAAATCTGTGGTTTTCGCAGTGTTGTTCTTGTCACTTGCATCTCAAACCCAACAGAGTAGGTGCTGAGTGAAAACTGGGCTTAAGAACTGTCTGGGCTTAAGATGAGTTCTTGCAGAGAGTTGGCCATGCTTTCCAGCCTGCTTTGTAGTTCCATGTTATTCAGATTTTTCCATTTTCCTGGCTATTTCAGGCTTCTTATTTACCTGGACAGCTAGCTACAAATTGTGACAAGCTCATCTGATAAAGCTGTTGCACTCAAAATCCTTTAATACACATGGTGAAGGGAAGGAGCAGACTTTTATTTGGTGAAGTGTGAGTGCTCACAGCTAAAACTGAGTATAACTGCAGTTGTCCCTTGAATACATATGTAGATAGATACTAAGAACTTACTGAAATAGAAGAAAGCAATCCTTGCATTTATGCATTTACAATTGATATGTTGTATTTTTTTTTTTATTTCTAGCCCTAATCTTTTCTACTTTAATTCTTTATCTGTATAATGGGTTTTAAAATGCCACCTTGCTTTGATGGAGTCTTATAAAATATATTAATTCATTGTTTGGAGCTAATATTAATTCAATGAATGTCTAAAAAAAGTCTGAAGAAAGTGAGTCATTCTTACTGGTGAGGTCTTCAATGGAAAACTATATATAAGACATGGACCCACACAGAGAATGATAAAGGATAAAAGAAGAAATATCAGCTGCCTTATTTTCCAAGTACAATCCATCCTTCTGTACTGAATTCTTGGATTATTCAGAAGTATAATTATAGTGTGTGTTTGGTGCCATGTGGGATATGTAACCTGGGGTGAAGGGTAGTTAGCCAGTGTTGAACAATCTGCAGTCTGGTATTTTGTAGCTTCGTGACATTCCTATAAGATGTAGTGGGGATTAGTAACTCCTATTTTGTCTGTTTTATTCATTGAAGTGACTGTTCCTTTTAGGAAGGTGTACTGAAATCTAGAAATTATATCAAGGGAAGTTGCAGTGTCCCACAATATTGTCTCACCAGATTGGGAGCATACTGTTGTATTGTGCAATTTGTTGGTGGCACTGGTCTGTTTGGAGCAGATACCAGAGGCGTGAGGGACAAGGAAACTCACAAATGTTCACCAAACTATTAGGAGCAGTTTTTTTACTGCAAAGAAAAATAAAATTAAATTAGAAAAAGCTAGCTCATGGAGCAACATGTAAAGTGTCAGTAAACCAGTTGTCTTGAGTTAGGACAGGAGGAGGCCCCAAAGGATCCCTAGTTATTTGTCTAATGCAGTATCCTTGTATAGAAAGGGATTGGTGGAAACACTCATCGCAATAGCATCAGGAAGAAGGGTGTCAGAAAAGGTGGACTAGCTCATGTGATGGTTTCCTTGTGACTGAGGGAATGAGGTACTAGTGAATGCCAGATTAATGGACTTTGACAGTAGATATCCCAACGCCTTGAAAATGAGCTGTGTAGCAACGTTGCAGAATCCTTCCATTGTGCTTTGCAACTGAATTAGTCTGTGTACAGTTAAAATTATCCTAAGAGTATATCAAGCTGTCCCCTCATTAGTTTTGAACATGTTAATTCAGATTTTTAAGAAAATGCAGTACATTGTGAGAAGAATAATTAGCCCCTTGGACAAAAAGCAGAAGAAGTTTACCTTTGTAGAAAAGGCTCTTGAAGGCAAATATTGTTTGCTTGTCAGGATGGAGTGGGCTATCTCAAGGTGCTAGGACTATGTGTATGAGACCAAACTTTAGGTTTCACTGCCAGTACTTGCTTTGGCTGAACACAAGTTACATAGTTCATTTCGCTGAACAAACTTCTTCAGATGGGTAGATTTTTTTTCCTTATATTCACTGGTAATAAGAGATTATGCCTGCCATTAGATATGCAACTAATTTATGGACTGGTGTAAAATGACATCTTGTGGGTGTATTTGTAACTCCTAACTACTTGGGTATTGGTAGAAAACACAGAACTGTTGTAGTCTAATTACTGCTTTTGTGTTATATCTAAGGTAAACAATACAAGAACATTTGCAAAAGAGTGAAAAGGTGTAAAAAAAGCAGAGAATGTGTTCAGAAAGAAAGGCCACAATATTAGAACTGTTTCTTAAAATATGTGGGCTGGGAATAAATTGCACAGGAAAAAAGAAACAGACATGAAGGAAAGAAAGTGGACAGAAAACAGGCAATTTGCTATCTGGCTTACATAACCAGAAATCTGATTTTGCATTTGTTTATTTTTTGGATGGGCTTGTTTACTTTTAGGTTTTGGAATTATAATGTTATTGTTCAATGGCAGGATACTTAAAATCTGTGGGCAAACTATTTTGAAGCCTGTGGTGGTTAATATTTTATATGAGATCCAGTCAACAGCTACAAAGTGATAACCATTTTTTTTAATAGGTTCTGGGTGACTGTTGCTGCATTATCCATGACATAGCTAGACCATGCTACATGAAATGATACTGTGTAATATTAGAAATATATTGTCAGGAATTGACAAAGAAATACTAAGAAATACTAAGAAATCCTTTCACAAAGAAATACTAGTGAATCATTCCAGAACGCTCTTCTTACATATCAGTGGCTAGCCAGTTGTTTTCCAAAACAGAGCCTTTTCTGTTTAGATGAGGTTAGCATAAATGGAATGTGTTTCTCTCATTCTTTGGGCTCATTCATCAAGTTGAAAGGGATTTTGAGCAACATGAAAATTGTCCCTGCCCCTGACAGGAACTAGATGATGTTTGAAGATTCCTTCTGACCCAAACCAGTTTGTGATTATGTAGAGTCATCATTTAGTTTGGAAAATACTCTTAAGATCATCAGGTACAAGCATTACCCCAGCACTTCCAGGTCCACTGCTAAATGATGTTCCTAAGTGCCACATCCATGTGTCTTCTAAATATCTCCAGAGATTGTGACTCAGCCACTTCCTTGGGTACTCTGTTTCAATGTTTGATAGCCCTTCCAATGAAGGAATTTTTCTTCACATACAATCTAAACTTCCCCTGGTGCTAATTGAGGCCATTTTCTCTTCTCCCATTGCTTGTAACACAGGAGAAGAGACTGAGTCCCACCTGGCTGCAGCCTCCTTTCAGGTGGTTGTAGAGAGCAATAAGGTTCCCCCCGAGCAGCTTTTTCTCCAGGATGAACACCCCCAGGTCCCTCAGCTGATCTCCATCAAATCTGTGCTCCAGCCCCTTCCCCAGCTCCACTGCCCTTCTCTGGACTGCCTCCAGCACCTTAGTGTCTTTCCTGTAGTGAAGGACCCAGAACTGGACACAGGATTTGAGGTGTGGCCTCACCAGTGCCAAGTACGGGGGGATGATTCTAAATATCCTTTCTTCCATGATCTCTACAAGTTTGAGTGTGCCATCATAACACAGTTTGGAAGGGTGGAATATATTTTCCTGAAGTTAATTTGTAAGAAAGGTAGTCCATGTTTCTCTCATCTCTGCAACACATTAAAAAAAAAAAAAAAGAGCTTTGCAGTGCAGGCATGTTTTTCTGCAGTCTAGAAAAGGCATGATAAATCAGTTTCCTCCAAGTGCTAAAGAGCTGCTGGATCTTATGTATCCATTCAAATTTATGGTAGATTTTTATTTAGGAAAATCATGTCTTCCTCCTGCTAGGTATGTGTATATATATCTATATCTATATCTATATCTGTGTCACTCAGTCTCTGGTGTAGCTAAATGCCCATGTGCTTAACTTTAAATTAGCCCAAAGAAGAGAGTGGAAAAAAATATATATACATAAGGTAAATTACTGATATATTTTCCTTTTCTGGGCAGTTTTGGCCAATAGCAGAAATACTGAACCAATGAGTTAGGGAGACCTTTGATCTCACCTAGTGTGGTCATACTGATGCTTCTGAACTGCAGGCTCAATTGAGATTCCCTGCAATGTTTCTGAGGAGCAGGGTCTGCTTGGTGCTGAACACAGGCTTCATGGAGCAAACCAGTCACTGCTGAAGTCACGGCACGGGAGGTGAAGCACTTCCTAAGGTGGTGCAGCAGTCCATGCATGATGCACGGGATGACCAGCAGAACACAAATCAGTCCTCCTTCGTGGGAATATTGACATGCCTCTCCCAAATGGTTCCTGGAGAACAATAGCCCTGTGCAGTGACACAAAGCACATGGGATGGCATCGCAGCGATCCGCTGGTTGCCGTGGTGACGGGAGTGGGCCCGCAAAGCCAGCCTCCTGGCTGCTGAGTTGGAAGGGATAAGAAAAACACAGCCCACTTCCCATGTGAAATGAATTACAAGAACAAGCAAAGGAAGAAAAGAAAAATGTCAACCCTTAATCAAATGTTCTCTTATTTTTAGAAAGGGTTTGAAGAAAATGGAGACCATCTGCGCTTACCTCTTGGGCCTCAGGGATTTGGCTAGTAATATCTCTGTACATACTGTGGAAATAAATCACAGAGGTTTGTATAAGAAAAATCACATGTAAAAGGTATCTGTGTGCAGTGGGAGATGACAAAACCTTATTAAATCCTGCTATCCTTTGTGCTTGCCTTAGCAAACAAAATCTGTAAGAACATGTTAAAATGATTCTCAATATAACAGCTATATTTGGCAGGCAAATTTTTAGCTAGAGAAAGGTAGTATATTCCAGTTTCTTATTATCTCACAATGTTTCTTACCTTTTACCCTTGCTGCACAGCTGCATATCAAAAGCAGCATGGTGGACTGTGAAATAGATTTAAACATAACAAATCAGTGGTGTGTAGAAAACACCGTTCATTTTCCAGCATTTCTCACTTTTGGGAGCTGCTTCGTATTTTATTATATTTACTAATATTAAACAAACCAGCAGTTTCAGCCAACCTAACAACCTCCAGTTGCTAGCAGCTAGGTCCTGAAAATGGTTTGGGCACCTGACAGTGCTCAGGCACTTAGGAAGTGCCTCCATTTTACAGCACGCAGAGTGCACTAAAAAAACAGGCAAGTGAGGCCTCCAAGACTATAATAAAAACACAGTGAGTTGCAGAGATTTGTGAGCATCATGATGTTTGACTGTAGATTTCCTTTTTCTGGGAGCAGGATGTCTACTACTGAATAGGCAAACAAGACCCTGCATAACTTAACAGCAAGAGAAAGGCAAGTAGAAAAAGGATGTGCAATGTTAAGCAGAGGAAGCCAGTGAGGTGCTCCAAAGCAGGAGTTATATCTGAAAGTTTTGCCTCCAGTTGCATCCCTGTATTAGACACTATTTGGAATTCCTGGAATTCCTGTCCAGCTCCCTGGATCTTGACATGTGAATCAACCCTTTGGATAAGAACATCTGCTTCACTGTTCTTTCAAACTGAAACACAAGCATGAGCTTGTGTCTTAGAAGTTAGGATACTTAGATGAAAGAAAGTAATGAATTTTTAGCTTTTTTTTCTGCCTTTTTTATTTTTTGGCAGTCACTAGATATAAACCAGAAACATTTCTAAAAACAGCACAAGAAGATTGATTTACCACAACCAGCTGTCACTGGTCTAAAGGATAATATTCTTTCTGACTTACTGACTAAACCTCACAGCTATTTACTTCCAGCAGGACTGATGAGCAATTCCTCCTCAACACCAGAGTTCCCTTTCCTAATACTTGTTGCATAGTTTCCTCTATTTTTAGGAAATTTGAGTATGAGAAAGACAGGTAAATCTGATCTCCCACCTTCTGCATGAAGCCTCTAACAGGTGGGCTGTTCTATGAGAAAGAGAGATAAAGGCCTTCTTCCTCCTTTCAACACATTTTAAGAAAGTGCAGCAGCCAGTTCATGTCGTGCTCCTGTTTCTGCCTTGGGCATGCTCTGAGACTTCCTACCAGATCAAGCCCTGATGACATTTCAGAGGAGGGCCTACTTTCTAGACTCCCACAAGGAATTGACATAGTTTCCTAGCTGCTCTGTCTGCTCTTAACTGGGAGCTTGAACACCCGGCAGCCCACAGGCAGAGCCACCAGTGTGAGCAGGGTTCAGTTGCAGGCAGGAGGTGAACAAGTGCTTGAAGATGTCAGTCATAACTTTAGGGCATAAGTGTATAGGAAAGCTTACACATTTTGTTGGGAATGTTCTCCTTGCTCCTGTTTGGCAGGCCACTTCTGGGAATAGCCTATTTTTAAGGTGTGGATCCTGTCCAGAATTTTGGTATCTTTGACTCTGCATTTTGTGCTCTCTGGGGTAATTTGGGTGGCTCGCATTTTAAAACATGTGACTACAGTTGATAAAAATATGGGAAAGGAAGTACTTGTATAGGACACTCTGAGAGGTGAACTGAGTTTTTACATTTCGTAGAATCATAGAATTACAGAATTATAGAGTTATAAAATAGGTTGGGTTGGAAGGGACTTGAAAGATCACATAGTTCTTCTCCAGGCTGAACAACCCTAACTCTCTCAGCCTAGTTATAAGAATATTAGAGGTATTCCAGTCCTGTGATCATATTCATGACCTTCCTCTGGACTGGAGGTTCATGTCATTCTTGTGCTGTGAGCTTCAGACCTGGATGCAGCACACCAGGTGGGATCTCACAACAGTGGAGCAGAAGGGCAAAATCACCTCCCTTGACCTGAGGGCCACAATTCTTTTGATTCAGCCCAGGATATGGTTGGTTTTATGGGCTGTGATGTGCATTGCCCAGTCATGTCAACCAAACCCTCCTCCTCAGGGCTGCTCTTAATCCATTCTCTGCCCAGCCTGTATTTGTGCTTGGGACTTCCCTGACCCTGACCCACATTCAGGGCCTTGCCCTTGGCCTTATTGAACTTCATGAGGTTCACATGAGCCTACCTCCCAAGCCTGTCAAGGTCCCTCTGGATGGCATCCCTTTCCTCCGTGTCAACTGCGTTGGTGACAAACTTACCGAGGGTGTGCTCAATCCTGCTGTCCATGGTGCTGACAAAGATCTTAAACAGTGCCAGTCCCTGCACCAATCCCTGAGGACATCACTCATCCCTGCTCTCCGCTTGGACATAGAGCCACTGACCACAGCTCTTTGAATGCAACCATCCAGCCAATTCTTTACCCACTGGGAGGCACATCTCTCAAGCCCGTGCCTCCTCAGCTTAGAGACAAGGATGTTGGGTGGGACAGTGCCAAATGTCAATGCACAATCCAGGTAGAGGACATCACTTGTCCCTCCCTTATCCGCCAATGCTGTAACCACATGCAGAAGGCTGCCAGATTTGTCAGGCTCAGTTTGCTCTTAGTGAAGGCATGTTGGCTGGCAGAAATCACCACCAAATTTTATTACAAAAGTTAATTTCTTATTTTATTGTCACCTCATTATTTACTACAATACCACAGTTTTGGCTGGTTAGAACTCCATGTTACATGCAGAGTAGGTATTCAAAATTTTTGGTAAATCTGAAAATATTATCTTTGCCCTTTCCTGCACTCCATAGCCTTACACACTTACTGGAGAAAGGAATATTTTTCAGAGACTTTAGAAGTCTGTTAATTAGCTCACAGTAATATTGATTTTTAAAGTGGGTCCTTTGAGAAATCTAGCATCCAAGCTAAGCAGCCTTTATAGCAAGTAATCTGAATAATGGTACAATAAAGACTCTCTGGAATTTTCATTACTCAAATGAAGTGAAATTATCTTCACAATATACATTCAAGACATTAAGATGTAATTTAGGTAAGTATTAATAATTATATTATTGAATTGTTATGACTAAATAGGTAGACAGAGTTGGGTTCACAGCATTAGTAATTAAGTGGGCCAAGTGTGACATCAGAGGTAATTTTTTCAATTGCCACCTTATCTGTGCAGCTAATTTGGGTGTGACAATGGTGTTGGTTGTAATGAATCAGTGCTACAAGGAGGAGGGATAAAAATAGCAGAAATTCTTCCTACAAGGATCCTTGTCCCAGCTATCTGTGTTGTTTAATTACGGCTACACTTTAATTAAATATTCCTGTTGTGTGAAAGGTCTGTGACTGTATGCTCATTTAAATGTCAATATTTGAAAAGCGTTTGATGGCACTGGTTGCTTCAGATTCATTTCTGGAAGAGCTGAATGTGAACCAGAGAGAGATCTTTAAAGCTTAAGTCATATGGGCCTCAAGTCTGTAGGGACTCCTTTTTAAGCTGGCCCTGCTTAAATCACCAGTTGTTGTGGAAGTTGCAAATTTGTACACAGAAGTGCTATCACCCCACCCTTATCTATGAGTGAAATGGTCTTTTTTTAGTTAACATTTCATTAATAGCTTGTTATTACTTCCTGACTAAATGACTTGGAAAACTCTCAGTTTTCTCTGGTTTTGTGGGTTTTTAAATTGCTAAGAAAGTCATAAATGTAAAGACTGGAAATAGAACAAGCTGAAGATTGAGAATGAGTATCAGTAGTTTTACAGAAAATTAATTTTGGAAGAATGTTATCAAATGATTATTTTGCAACCTGCTTGGTTCTTTCTTCCTAACGTGTTTTATAATCAGTCTCTTTCACCCAAGACAAAATTCCATGCTTCTGCAGGGGATTTTTCTGACAAAATCTTGTCAGGATTTTAGATTAAATAATGGCTGCAGTATCTTAAGAAATCTAGAATCTTTCTGACCTGAAAGTACAAGTTGGGCATTTAACTCAGTAATCATTCTTACAGATCTTGTTTTCATGTAAACAGTGGAAATACTACTGAGAGGCAACCTTTTCACTTACAATGAAGCTTGATAAATTCTGGTCATTTGCCAGTTCTTGTTTGGAAATTAAATATGTGACACATTGCCTGAAATTTTTGTACTAATAAGAAGCAATGCTCATTACTGAAAGCTACATTTCTCTAGTCCTTTCTTACAAATCTCTAAGAAATAAATTCTATTATCTTGTGGGAAAATTGTGTTGTGTTGAAAAAACTTTTTGGCATATGATTTAGATTGTGAAAAAGAAAAGTCTTTGTTATTCAGTGTGTTATTAATTACATTGTGAGATGTTTTTAATTTGTTCCCAGCCAGATGAGAGTTTAGATGTCCACTATTTCAAGAGGATATTAGGGTTAGATGGATGAGAAACAAAGCGATTCCAACTGAGGAGGCTTGTTTAAGTGAGCTGTTGAGGATGTGCTTTGTAACAGTCCTTACTCCCACTGGTACCAGATATCTGCTCCCTTCCTCACCAGTTATGCATCTGGGATTGCAGAAAGTAAGAAAGAATAGAGCTCTTTGGTGTTGTTGATCTCAGTTTTCTCTCTCTGACTTAAGTCTCCAGCCATGTGTAATGGAAGAGCATTCCCATCTGCTCCTGCCCTGTTCCCACCTCTCTTATCTGAGTGACAGGAATAATGGTACTCTCGGATACTCCAGCTAAGTGTACAACCCAGCAGATTTTCTTTTCTGTGCCAGGCCATATTTCCAGCAGCTCTGTAAGCTGAAGTATGAGGCCTGTTGCCCAACTCCGCTGAAGTGCCCCAGCTGTGTTCCTGCAGTGCCAGGTCTCAGCCCATCAGGGTGAAGCTCAGTGCAGTACACTTTGGTAGAGACATTGGCAAGGCACTTCAAACACTCACCAGACCTTGTCTGTCATATACATATGCCATGATCCTACCCACTGCTGTGTGCTGGATGTCACCTGTACCAGCTCCTCAGACTCTCTTCTGATCTCATTATGTTGATGATGCAGCAGATTACTACATGGATGGCTGGGAGGGGGCAAAGGAGAGTGTAAAGTACTCCCTTCTCGTTGGGAGTGATGCAAGCACCTCTGCTGCCTCATCAACCCTGTACTTACTTCAGAAGTCGTTCTTCCCTTACCCACGCCAATCCTGTTCTTTGTCAAACCAGTTTCCAGTACATCAGTAACGTAAAATTACCAGAAGTTGTTGTTACCACCAGTAGCAGTTGGTATCTCCAGCCAACCTTGGTTTCAGTAATGGCTGCACAGCAAATGACTTTGACTCAATCTGTTGAGCAGCAGCTCTTACACAGCTTTAGGTACCCGATTTACTACTTTTCCTTCTTTGCTGACACATATGAACACCAAAAGAACTGGTTAAATTTGATGGCCAGCCTAAAGCCAAAAGTCCCCCAAATCTTCTATTTCTTGTGTAAGTCTTTTTCCTTTGTGGGAGAGAAAGAAAGCTTTAAATTGAAAGTCAGTTTGTTCTTTCTCCTTTTTTTGAGTCATTTTGTTCCTCACAACTCATCTCTTCCAACTTCAGTGGCTGAATTTCCAGAGAAGTCTAGTGATACATCTGCCAGCTATTTTAAAGCTTCTGTACCATTTTACTTCGGTGACAGAACCAGACATTAGAATTTTTCATGATAGTTCTCCAGCACAAAAAATATGCGAAGGAAGATTAAAAACATAGGTACAAAAGGAGGAATGTGAAACATACAGTCATGCCTGCCATTCTAATATGTTGTTCTATCACCATATTTTAGTATCTTACAGGACAAATCTTCAGAGTTCTTTTGTTCGTGCAGAAGGTAGAATGCATATGGGTGTTTAGGTCTAATTCAGAATTTTTGGGAAAGACTGTATTTAGGTAGAGAATGCCAGAGGTGATTTTTTGTCGAATGACCCAAATAAATGCCAGTGACATCTTTATCTCATAATGTATCATTTTGTTCTGAACTCATTTATAGGAGCTATCTCAGAATTTGGCAAAATTTCTGAGTTTTTAAAATTATGTTGTTTTTCATATGTCTCCAGTCTCCCACATGCAGTTTTTCCTTCATTCTTGAGCCCAACTGTTCTGTGAAACTACTGCCTTCTAGCTCAGATTAGCTTCCTGTATGCTCTTACAGGGGAAAAGATGATGATCCTGGGAGTTGTGCAGAACCACAAATCTGGGGGTTGGAGGGTTTCAGATACACTCTTTCCTAACTGGAACTTCAGAAGCAGGATCTTTCCAGTTCATTAGACTATTATGCATTAATAAGACAGGAATTTCAACACTGTAAGCTGAAGTGAACGAGATCTGAATCTCTCCTTGTATAAGCAATTTTGATGTGTTTTTATGGCTTCAATTCCAAGAAGTTTTCCTTCCAACTAAGTTTTGCTATAGACTTAAGAAACTACAGTATCCCTAAGTCTCTTACGTTTTCATTACAGAAAGCATAATAAGCTGAGTAGAGATTGCTGTCCCTTATTTGCTGTTATAAGAACCTGTTTTGCATGTAAGCATATAAAAGTTAAATTCTCAAATTCTCTAGGTGTCTGCTAGGATAAATTCTTTTTGGTGAATATTTCAACCAATGTATCCCAACTGTTTGTAAGGATGAAATAATGACAGTCTTCATTCATATTCATTTTAATTACGTTTACCTTGTCATCTCTAAAGTTAATGGAGGTTACATTTGGTCCAGCTTATAATAGATGGAAGCTAAGAGCCAGGAGATAATTTCTCCCCTTGTAGCAGAAAGAAGTTAGGTTTTCTTCACTCTCAGTGCAGGAGCCTATGGAAAGAGACTGGAGGAGCACGAGAGGAATAATCAGGTAAAAAAAATCAGGGATAGGATTAAGGGGGCAGATACTAGGGAGATGGGACTGTGAGGGATAGGCTGTTTCTTTCTCTTCACAGGTATTTCTGCAAATCAAACAGCAGCTTTCTACTACAATGAGTTTATTCCTCTATGCTAAGCAGTAGTGGATTATACTGAGTATCTCAATTTTCCTGGTTTGCTCTTGTGTAAAGATGAAAAGTTGTTTTAGCTTCATGGCAGAAGACAATAAAATCAGTTTTACAGGAGAGATGAGTGTCTGCTGCTGTTGACACTTAACATTGACACAGCAAAGCTCTAAAACCTGAGCACATTCAAAGAAAAGGTTGTTGCCTTATTAAGATGGGAACGAGGAGACAACATGAATTCCAGGCTTTCCTGAGTTTTAAATATTTTCTTTTGTAACCTTGACATACTTTAAAAAAATACATTAAATAATACATAAAGAAAAAACAATAGCAAAGAATTAATAAAACAGTGCTTTCTCTGAAATACAGCAAGTATATGCAAATATTTTTCCTGTGCCTGTTAGTTTAATTGAGTTTTAAACATTGCAATATTTGAAGCTGTATGCCAAGGTTACTGGCACCAGTAAACAGTGATGAGTATACACCGTGATTGTGTGTAAACATCATGCAGTAATGAAGGTGAAATCTAAAAAACAGTTAAATGAAGTGAAAGCAGTAGCTGCAAACAAAGTAGATGCATTTATTAAAATGAATTGAAATGTATAGCCTTATTTTTGGACTGGATCCTCAGTTGGCTCATTTTCCTTAAATCCATTTATGCTAGCTATTTCCAGCTGCTGGAGAATCCAGCCCAAAATGGATGGCTTTTTTCAAGAGTTTTTCCTATGAGTCTACAGCCTTCTTTTGGTTACTTATAAGAGAAAGGCAGAAAGTGGAAATTATATTTTTTATGTGTTTACCAGGGAGATGAAAGGGGTATTACCCCCACCTAATCACTATCACTGTTTGCACAGCCCGTGCTGCATGCACGCTTATACCGAGTGATCTGCTTAAACCGGCACCATTGCACAGCTCCTCCTTGTAGAGCAGGTTTCTGCCTGCCCTGTTCTGAATGCTGCACACAGATTGTTTCAGGGTATGATTTGCAGACTTGTAGTCTTGAATCATACCACTTATTGTGAAATATCATTTAAAATATGATAGCTTTGCAAGGTTTCCTCGATTCCCTTAAAAAGACATCACCTAGATTTTGCAGGCTACTCTGTGGAGTAGTACTTGAGAGTCCTCAGGGGTAGATCTATAAACTGATCAGTCCATCTGAAAAGAGTGAAGATTTAGCAGCTGAACAGCGTGAAGTCTTCCATATTCCAGGGTGATTTTTGGGACAGGAGATTCTATATTCAGAAAGAAGTCATGTCCTTTATTAAGCCCTAACTCAGCAAAGCATTTAAGCATGTTCTGTTATGTGCCTATTTGCTTTTCATTTTGCCACTTCTTAAGAACTGTGCTACGTCAGAAGTAGCAAGCCAAATGGAAAGATAAAGTTTTCATGGATTTGCTCACATAATGCCTATTTAGTGATCAAATTAATTAAATACAAGTAAGAATTCTTGCTTCTAGCCAATTAGTGTTATGAGACTCCAACAGGGCTGAGAGATTAGGACCGGTCATCTGTTTTTTCAGATTTTGTTTTCAACTGTAATAGTTAGAAACTTTTAAAAAATAAAATATTTTTTTGAAAAGCTGAGTTTTTTGTGAAATGATAAGATCAAGAAAGAATACTAGGTTGCCAGCAAACCTGACTTGATCCCTGTCTTCAATTCCCCTTTTGAGCCACTACAATTCCTCCAATGATTCCGTCAATAGTCACTGCCAGCTCTTTAGATCATTGACCTTCAAATGCTGAACTTACTAGGTGTTGTCAGACTCCTTGAATTTAGGAATTGTATTCTCCTCTTTGTGTAGCTCCTACTCTAGCAACTCCTAAGAAGAGATGCTTGAATTGTGGAGGTTTATTTCGTGAATTTTCCTGGGCAATTATTTTGTGTATTATTTGAACAGATGGTCTTTTTCAGCTATTTGAATGTTCGGAACTATTTGACCTGCCCACGAGCAGGAAGATAAAAAGCAGTGACAAGTAAAGTTAGGGTTGGACTGGTACAGTTAAGTGGGGGATGGGGACTGCATAGTTTGTTGATACCAGTCCTTTTCTTCATCATTTTACTACTTTATCAATGAACTAAATAATTTTATCCTCATCCACTCTCCTCATCTTATTTTGTGTTGTTTTTTTCAATCTGGAGAATAATAAACATCATAAATAGGTAGGTGAGGTGGGAGGTGAATTGAAAAAATTGAGAGTTTCTGAACGGTTTTGTAGTCATGTCCTTGGTTCTAAATGAAAGAGCATTCACATCTGGTTTTTGGCTTGAGTGAGAGCTACAATTTCTCCACCAGCATTGCTGCCAGCAGTGCAGCAATAATCCATGGGTTCAAGCACCTGCCACCATATTTTATCATGAAAATGAATGCAATCATCAGTAATTTATTATTCTTGTCAGATGCTATAAGTTAAGCAAAGTGTTTCCTTTTAAATGTGACAGAAGGGCCTGTTTCAAGGTATTGAGGGAATCTGTTAAGTTTTTAATTTTTAATCCATCTTTTTTCCCCACTTTTAGGGAAGCAACGTGATGGAGGACCAGGATCTCTTGGAAATAGGAATTCTTAACTCTGGGCACAGACAGAGAATACTCCAAGCAATCCAGCTTCTCCCAAAGGTATAGTTGCTGTTATTATGCAAGTGAGAGAACTAATCCCTGCAGTATTCACATTATTTTAAACACTTTTTCAAATGGAGATAGACATAACTCCACTGGTTTTGTAGACACATTTTTTGCATATGCAAATGTGGCATAAAATAATGTCAATGCATTGTACTCCTTTGTATAGATGTAGTTGACAAAGCAAAGGAAAGTAAAATCTGTAATTTGACATGATGGCTATTTAGAATGAATTTGAATGACTTTTGGTCTTTATATGGCAGCCTATTTATAGACTGCCATTACATATGTGGAAATAAGGCTGTCCATGAATCCCAGAATGCATGTCCTAACATAGGAGTTGCCCTGGAAATACTTTTCCCCTTCTGTAAGTACTCTTAAAAGCATTGGAGAAAAGATTGTTTTCCTAATACCTGCCTTTTGTGTGAGATACAGAGGCTTCCTGCAGGTTGCATATTTAATTTTCTGCTATGTCTATGAATTTTGCTTCTCAGCTGTGGACAGAAAAACTTGCAGCCATTTTCCCAATCATTTTCAGTGCTAGCCAATTTAAACTCTAGATTTTAAAATCAGTGATAGAATATTCTGCATACCAGAATGTATCACCAGAGACTTCTACTACCATTCCAAACAAGAGATAGTGGACCTAGCATGAAAAATTACTACTTTAATGTGGAAAATCTTATAAGGAGAATGAATGACGAATAGCAGACACCAGTAGGGCTCAGAAGACTGTCACATGTGATGCTGATACTTCGTGCAAAATAATAAGGCAGGTATAAAATCAAGTGTAAAGTGCACTGAGTGTTCTGGTAGCAGCATGTCAGAAGTAATCGAGGTAAATAGAGATTAGTCCACTTGAAGTTTCATAATTCTGGAGAATGACAAGAGTTATTAAAGGATTTTCAGTTTAGATCATGAAGTGGACATTGTTGGAAAAGGCTTTTTGATGTGTCAAGACTTCCTGGATGGATGACTTGTCAAAGAGCACAAAGGTTTCTTTTGTATGGGAAAATCAGAAGTTGTGAAGCAATTTCTGTATCTGGAGGTGTCAGTCAATCCATATATACTGCAACATGAGTCTGCGCACCAAAACAGCAAAGATCATGAAAATAATCATTTTCCACATACCATATTAGACAAATAGGGAAATGATACAAGAAGTAGGATATTAAAAGTAGCATTTGATAAATTGCAAAAGATATTAAAGGTTTATCTATGAATTTATGAATTTTTCAGGAATACTATCATTCAAACAAAAATTTTGTAATCCTTAGCTGAGCTCACAGCTGATGATATATTTATACTATTTTTCATGCTTCTTAGAGAGATCAACTTTCACATAGCCTTGTTTACATTCTTCAAAATTAATGAATCGATTGTTAATATATCATCATGTTAGTGCTGTCTGCACTCAGTGGCTGGTGTTTATGAAAGCATTGCTCATATGGTCTGCTTTTGGAGAGTTTCCTAATGCTGAGGACAGATTCTGTTAGAAAACTACAACTGCAGTCTTAACATCTGCTTGAGGATCGAGATCTGGAGGTACTCTTGAAACCAGTTGAGAACAGGATGGTTGTGCAGTTACTCAGAAGAATTTTGAACCAAAGATAATTAATTAACACAGGATGGCTTGAAGCATGTGCTGAATAATGGTGAGATAGTTTTTAGCTTGTTCCCTGTTGAGCAAAATAGGTAGTCCCTAAGGACCACATTTTTAACGTGTCTTTGATGCAAGGAGGTTACACAAAAACAAATGTGGTTGCAGGCTGAAGCTGTGCATCATGTTTCTCCACATAAATGACTCAGCAATGTAACAGAGCTTACATGGTAAAACCACATAATTTCCTATATAAACTGAGTTCTTTTGAATGCAGGTTATAGAGCCCAAAAACTAGGATCATGGGAAGTTTTATCTAATGTAACACACCCTTGTTGTATTCACAACAGCTTGCTAAATACATAAAACGCTTTCACATCCTGCAACAAACCATGAAACGTTGCTATATGTCTATTTATGTGTTGATAAGTTCAGCTCTGTCATCCTGCTTTCAAAATAGTGCATACCATCTAAGTATATTAAGACCTCAAACTGTAATTGGAGTCCCACTAATTTGAATCTCATTAGATAAAAATTCTGTTAGTTTGTTTGTTTTGCACATGTACCTCTTTTCTGTTCCTCATTTAATTTAAATCTCGATGACTCGATGCGTTTTTTACTTAATGACATTGCTGATGATGTTATTTTTAGTTTTACTAATAATGTTTCCTGTCTTGAGATACTTTTTAACTCATATTTTGAGGTGGAAGTTAAGCGCTTTAAAAAACACCTATCAAACAACACTTCCTTAAAGCCCCCAGGCAGCACTTGAATAAGTTTAGAGGGTAAAAATCAAGCAACAAATCTATCGTCAAGGTTTGAAAATGCCTTTTTTAAAAGCTTTTTGTTGTTCTGATAGATATTAATCTCTGCAGCCCAGAAATGCAACAGGTATTTAGTAGCTGAAATTTTTTACTCACAATTGCTGCCTTCCTAAAGAGTGATGAATTTTTAGATGTCAAATACCAGTATCCTGACTAGGAACCATTCTCTAGAGCTTGAAGTGGTTTTAAATAGGGAAAAATACACACATTTTGGCCAAATATAGATTAATTAATCATTGTAGTCTCTTATGCAGTGTTTAACTGGTATAAAAGGGTATGTTTATCTGGATTTCTCTAAATGTTTTCCCATTATATTCTGTATTTGAGAAGAGCATTTCATAAGGGGGGAAAATGGTATATTCACCAGTAGGTAGGTAGGGTTGAAACCTTTGAGATAGAATTCTTCTTTCCAAAATACTCTTTATTTTTGTTGCATTAGAGCTTGTAGCTCTAATTCTTGTCTTGTACCAATGTGATTTGAGTTACTCAAGTTTCACCTTAATATTAACTAGAGCACTTTATGGCTTATTTTAATAATATAAGGTTAAGACAATCTGGTAGAAATATCAATTGCAAAATTAATTCTTGAAATGGAAGTATTTTATACATGACATCAGTCTTAAAGCAAATTTCATAGCAGAGTTTAATATTGCATTTAAGATTTTTGTATGGAAAAATGAAATGAATAAATGTTTGGAGGAGGATTTTATATGCTTTATTGAAAGGAAGTTCAGATATGTTAAGAAGTGGAGATAGCATATAAAAAGATACTGAAGCTGCAAATACCTTGAGAAAAAAATTAATACTGAGAAAATAATTGTGTGCAGTGTATGCTTAATTGACTAAGAAAGTAACAAGAGTCATGGCATAAAATTTTAGTCACCCTTAAGTTACATGGAAAACCTAAAGAGCATTGGCCGGGTATTTCAGCATCCTAAACCTATGTGCAATTCACTTCTCAGAGAGCATGTGTTCCTCAAAAGGTTTTGGTTTTTTTTAAATGACAATTATCCTAGGTCATCTCAGAATTTATATATAAAAAAGGATTGGTCTTCTGTGGGATGCTCAGTGTATGGCTCCTTCTCCCAGCATATAATGGGAACACATGCTCTCATTTGACAGATGGAAGAAAGATGTTAGCTGAGAGCAGCTTTCTCCTGGCTTCAGAGCTATTCTTAAAGCTTGTTCCTTCCTGCACAGAGAGGTCTCAGCACAAAGCAGTTTGGGAATAGCAGTGGTGTGCAGGCAGCCAGCCTCTTTTCTTGGGTGCTTTGCAGAACGAGACAAGGAGTAGGATTTGGGCAGGCTATGAGCACATCCTGCCTGTGAGTGGTGTTATAAAGCTCTGCTCCTGAAAGTGTTGGACTCATTACTCATATGTAACACTCTTGTGCAAGCACGGTGAGTCTGGCATTTAGGAAAGCAGAATGACTGTGCATGTGCTCATTAACTATGCTCATTAATTATGTGTATAGAGAGAAAGATCACATCATGTGACCTTTGCTGTTGTTATGTTGCTATTGGCTTAGACACCCCACAGCTCAGCAAGCTGTTTTCAATCCTGGTGTTTAATTACCTCCCATTTAGCACTTCCATTCCTAAGACAGTTTCCGAACTAGGGGGTGCTGCAAAATGTTGATGACCCTTTCTGACTGTTAATTCTTGTTTGTGGTCTTCTGGAAGTGAAGATGAAACACAGGATTCAAAGGATGTGCTTTTTACTCTGCTGTTTTCCCTGCTTTTTATGCCTCTGAGAATTACTTTCCGGGTTTGAAGGAATGCTCACTGCACCACTTGCAAGACCTTTAACCATAAGGACAGAAAAAAGCAATTAGAATCCAATACAACACATGAATTTTTCAAGTCTGAAATACAAATGGGTAGTCTATGTTATTTGAGTAATGCAGCACAATAGGAATTAATCAGTAGAAGCAGTTAGATACATGCAAGCTATAGTTCCAGGTGTTTACTTCAGACCAACTTCAGACTGGTCCCACAGACCAAATGTCCTCTCCAGGCATGTGCTTCAAAACTGCCTGATGAAAGCCTTATCACAAATGTTTTCCTTCTTATCTGAGCCTACCAGAGAGCCACTCTATGTCACTCTTCTCCAGAGGATGAAGAGAAAGACTCCAAGGTTTCGATGAATCAGAAGGTTATTTTATTGTAACAATGCAATCCCTTTTATAGGGTCTTTCACTAACGGTTACTTGATTGGTTAAATGACACAACACTCTCTACCACCATTGGTTGAGATAGAGGGAGCATGTTTTGAGACCACACACAAGGACAGAGTAAACTCAAGTGAAAAACAGCACCTGTTATTTTGAGAACACGAGATGCTTACAAAACGTCTATCAGTCTTTCTCTGAGAACATGAAATTCTTCACAGAGATGTTTCTTAGGAAGGCAAACTGCTTTCACTTGGGAAAGCCAGGGCTTGCTGCCGAGTTTCTCTAAGTCCCACTGAAAGTCAGCCCCACAACACTAGACATGACGTGCTGACATTTATCTGTATCATGTGGATAACAGTACCATGCTGCTGGTCCTGTCACCCTTGCCACACAGGATGTCTTACTTACCTTCCTGCTTCTTTTATACTTTCTTATTTGTGATTGGCTCCACAGTATCTACTGGCTGCTCTGAGAACAGTCAGCAGGCAAGGAAATACGCTACATGAGAGGTAGTGCTGTCCCCTTTTTTTGGTAACCAGACTAGGATGACAACCTGAAGGAGCTGACTTAAACTTTTTCATAAGTTCAAAGGTCATAGCTTCCACTTAGCCCACAAATTTCATCTTTAGATCTTCTTAAGTTTATATTTTGTGCAATGGATATGTCCGAACTGTTGCGTATGTTATCACTGAACAGCAACTATTGTTCCCTTGTCCCACATATGGTATCTGATGAAGAACTGGAAGGGTTCTTCATTCTTCTGGATGTGGAACTGTTTGCATTTCTCCAGAAAAAAGTGAAAAACAAACACAAAAGCCCCCAGGTGTGCGTCTATTTTCCTTTAAATTTGGAACACAGATTCCAACTGAAAAAACCATAGAAAGGACGGCTACTGCAATTCTGACAATCTTAGGTAGGAAACACTGAACTCAGGTAGGGGTATTCTGAACCTTCCATTTAGGCAAGATCCTGAATCAGGCACTGCTGTGAAGTGAGTGTGCCTGTACTGTCTTTTTCTAGCAAGCTCCATAAGACAGAAGGCTTTTGATTAGTGGAAAGAAAAGTCAGACATTAATAGAACACAAGCTTGAATAGTTAACTTTTAAAATATGTGACAGAGTAGATGGAATAGAAACCCAAAAAGTTTATATACAGTTCTTCCTCACCCGCTGTGTCTCTGCAGGCAGACCCTGTTTCACTCAGTGCCTTTCTCACCAACGGCACATGCAAAGTCCTCTCAGGTCCCTTGTCATTTGTGCCCTTCCCCTGTGAAAGCTGCCCCTCTGCCCCTGACTGCAGGCTCAGTTTCTGCCCAGGCACTGCAGGCACCAGCTCCATGTGGTGCCCCTGCTCCAGCCAGGCTCTCTGGGCTTCAGAACTGTCACTCTTCTGAGCCTTTTCTTTCAATACTCCAGAGGAGGAGTGATGTCCTCTTCCAACAGCATAACTCCAACTGACCACGTTTGTAAAGTACATAATATATAACAGACAACTGACAAAGACAGGAAACAAAAAAGGACTGATACATCCTCCATTACAACCACCTAAAATTTCTTAGCTAAGTATCTAATAGTTTCATATAAGTTCCCAAAAATGCTGCTTAAAGCTGTTGAATGGGCCAGCAGTGTAAAAGAAAGATTTTTTCAGCAAGCATATAATGCTTTCTTCCAAATGAACACAAGCATAAATTCACAGTAATCATAGCCACCATTTAAAAAGCTGTGGAAGTCAAGTAATCTCATCCTCCTTTTACAGCACATAAAAAGCTTGATTTTGATACACACACTAAGCTCCACTGGATAGTGATATTACCTTTGGAGAACTTAGTATTTATTCCTCATCTGTCTGTGAAGATCAGAGAAAACTGGTAACAGTCCATGCTACTGAATTTACCTTGATGTTTCTAGTGCATATGTGATTAATTTGAAGCTCTATTTGTATTTATTTGGCCACCTTTCAGAGACAAAAATTCAAATGCCTTTTATCCTAATGTAAAATGCTCTATTGACACAGCAGTGATATACTTTTTAAAACGTCTGTTGTACGGAAGATCTCTTGTGAGAGATTTCTCAAGCCATTAGGATACTACTTGACATTGCTATTTTATTATAAGAAACAATTCTTTCTGGCTTCTGCTTTCTATTCATTTCAAAGGAAATGATACTGATGATATATCAATATGACCTAGGAGAGAAATCTCATGGTTTGTATCTTCTTCCATACTTTTTTGAATCGTATTTTCTTAAACGTTTCTTTTTCTCTAAATCCTTTGGGCTTCAATTCCTAGCCTTTTCCACGTGAAAATCTTCTGCAGTGAAAAAGCTGACATTGGTATTGCTCTCTAAACAAATGAATGAACTGGTAGAAGTGTCTGTGGAAGAACAATAGTGCCCCTATTTATGAGCAGTTAATATTTGAAACACTGTCATGACTTGCAGCTCAGAGATTTTACATTGATCTGAGTCAAACAGTGTGCACCTTACTTGGATGTTTGACACCGCTGGTGCTTGTGTTGTAGTTGGTGCAAAATGATTGAAATATGCATGAAAATACACTCACTAGGTAGGAGGGAGTTTTTCTTTCAAGAAATATCAATCAACGAAGAAGCCTGCGGGGTTTAAATGATCTGTGAGAGGAGTCCAAGATAATAGTGCAATATAGAAGAAAAGATACATGACCTGTTAATGAAGAATGGGGTAAGATGCAACTAAACTGAATCTCTTACAAAGTAAAAGGGCAGCACTTCCAGACAGATATTTCAAAGTGGTTTTATTTAAAAACTCAATAACATTTTATATGAAAAGCAGATACCATTAATGATACTGTCACATCTAGATAACCAATATGTCTGTCAGTAAGTATTTGAAAGGAAAACATTCAGATAACAATGAATGACAGTTAATAAAGTTGGTATTATTAAAAAACAGAAAGAGACTTTCCATACAAGAGGATAGATACTGTAATTTTATTAATTTTCATTTTATATGCATTTTAGAAAGCCTGTTTTAGATAAGAGAATGGTTCTCTGTTCATGACAAAACAAAATACTGATTTTGTGCTGAAACCAATATTAAATATTCTAGTTCTGAGATTAATTTTTTGTGATAGTAGCAACTGTCCTGCCAGGGCAGGTGGGCTGGGAGCTCGGGGGTGGCAGTGGGCAGGGAGCACTGGGACAAGGTGAGTAGGGCAGGGACGGTGGCAGTGACCATGAGCAGCCACATTCCAGGGCAAATCCACAGGACATTCACAGGGATGAGGACAGGATGAGGTCACCTTGGAGGGTGAGTCAGTGGTTGAGGATGAACAAACATGGGCTGGGCACAGACATAACTATAGCATAGCTCAGGCAAGTGTCAGGACATGGACCTGAGTTCACATGCGGCTCCGGCAAAAGGTGGGGTCTGGCTAAAGCCCTGGCCAGACTTCTCACTGCTCTTCCTCACACAGATCTGATCCAAGGCTAAGCAGCTGCACTACCTGCAGCATGGCCTTGAATACAAGCAAACAAAAATCTGGTACAGTGAGAGGGAAAATGCTTGCAGAATCAGCTGCTGCCCTACAACAGACCAGTGTATTTTCATGTAGGCTATTGACTGACCCAATAACAATTTTGTCTGTTGGCACCAAATCCAAAGACTGAGATTGTCACATCCGTTTCAGTTGTTCTCAGCCTCTTGTTTATTGCGTTGTTCACCTCTGTTTACTTGCCTGCAGCCCTTTACAACTCTGCTGTACTAGAGGAATATAAATTTCAATAATTCTTTTGATGGAGCTCTCCAGTGGGAATTGATAATTTTGAAACTTGCCATGTTGTGTTTATTTTTCATAGAGGCTGATGGGTTAGCAAAAGTACGGACAAGACTGCGTGGGTTTTCTCAAATCAGGAGGCCAAAAAAATAATTTCAAAATCAGAATCTATTAACTGTAAAGATCAAGTAGTAAGAAACACAAGAAATAATTTGCATAACATGTCCTATCTGAAAACATTAAAAGTTGTTTTCATGGTGCTTCAGTATTCTTTGTTAGAGAAAGGAAACAAAAATACCTTATATTTTCCAAAACTCGTGTGTTCCCTGTGAGCCTGTTCCCTGTCTTCATCTCTTCTCTATACTAGATTTTTCTTCTTCCATTTATCAGGTTCTTGCTTTACAAGTGTCTTTTTAAGCATACCCTTTTTAAAATGGATGTGCCAGAGAGGAGTGATACAGGCAACTGCAATGTTTAAGCAGAGTTAATGAGAGTTTGAGCTCAAAGCATTATGTTTCTGTCACACTTCCACTGTTTCTCATAAAGTAGGAATTCGTAGGCAAAAATGGGAGACTGGCTTTTACTGTTCGCAGTCACCTGTGCACAGTCAGGAGAACCTATGCAAAACCTGTGGGTTCTGACCCTCTAAAGCTGCTTAACAATTTACCAGTTCAGTGTATTATCAAGTTAGCAATAGTTAATTTCCACAGAAAGACGATATGTGCAGAATACTGTTGAAAATTGAGGTTATTTCATAATTTTTTCTACCTCATTCTAATTTTATTTTTGCCACTATTGTAGATTACTTTAAAATTCATTAAAACAATGTGGCATAACAAACTGCACAGGTAGAAGCTTTATACATTTTATCTTTAATACCTTTAATGACTATCTTGAAAGTCTTGTGTCACTGGGAGGCAGTTGGGAAAGAGAAATTGCAGCTCTGACTTCCTGGCAGCTTAACAAAATTCAGGAAAATTAGACGCCAGTGTTATATCTTAGTTTTTTATGAAAACAAGATTTATACATTAGGTGGCTCTGTTTCTATATAGATGCGAGTGGTGCACTTCTGTGTACATTATTCTGTCAAATCCATTCCAATAATATCTGATTCAGTTGTCCAATCGTGGGCAACTTAACAGACAGTGAGCAATCTAAAACATGTTAAATTCCCATGCCATGAAAAATGTGAGCAGGTAGAGGAAAGAGAATTTTTTTTAAACCTTCCCTGGGGATGTAAAAATACAGTGCAGGTTCAGATGTTATAAAATAACATATAGCCTGGTAGAAAAGATAAATTAGGAATAGTACAACCAAGACCATATATTTCATTTGCAGTATGATACCAAAAGAACCATTCCTCAGTCTAATTTCTTCCCCTTCTATGAAATCTGACGTGAAGATCAGACATTTTTGGGCAGTAAGGGTATTAATGTCTCTTTTACCCTTTTGCCTTTCCCCACATGTGGATTCTCTGATGTTTAGAAAGAATTGAGCTCCAGGTACAGTCTTGGTTTACTTTGGAATAAAAGGCAAGATTCAAGATTCCGTAAGAAAAAGATGCATCAAAAACTAAGTTCTATTACTGCCTAAACACAGAATTGTTTCATGTTGTAGTAACCATTAAAAGACTGTCAATCAGAGAATAAGATAACTGAGCCAAAGAAAATAACATGTGTAACTCCTGTTTTGGAAGGTGTTTAATGGGTATCAGCAGTAATTTTTGCTCATCCTTGTTTTTCAGATGAAGCAGATCGGTCACGATGGTTACAACCCCTCCTCTGTAGCTGAATGGCTGGATTCCATTGAACTGGGTGACTATACCAAATCCTTTCTAATTAATGGCTATACATCGATGGACCTTGTGAAAAAAATATGGGAGATTGAATTAATTAACGTAAGTTGATTGATTTATAGCAGTAGTTCCTCCCGAATACATTATGTAGTACTTGTCCTTGTACATCAAGGAGAATGCAGAAGAGCAATGTGCACCACAAATTCAGTCATCAAGTGCTGTTAATGACTACACCTTTCATGCCTGTAGCTGGGTTGACTGTATGCTTTGCTTCCATTGACTTTGCCATTGTCTTTAGCATGGTATTCAATTAGCATGGTTGTGTTTGCCTTCAGGAGGCTGAGTGACATTTAAAATTATATTTTGGGAGTTTGTAGCTACAAAGCGCACGTCTTTGCTTTTAAAGTGCCTAGAAGCAGTACTTCGTGTAGAGATACTTATAGTTTACTTTTCCTACATGCTCCAGCTGAATTAGACGTAAAATAAGGAAACTTTATGGTTAGTAAGTTATTCTAAAATAACACAATTTTTTATTTACTTATCACTTTTGCTTGAAGCTTCATTTGCATGACAGTTTAATTAGATGTCCAGGTATGGGCAACCGTAAACTTTAATGTGGACTGCACTGCAGAGTAATTTGGAATGAGAGGAAGTTTGAACTGTTATAGTGAAGTTTGTAATGTTACAGCAAAGACATTGGCAGTACAGCTCTGCCAGAGGAATTTTCATGTGAGTTATGTGTCTGCAAGTGAGTTGTTTTCTCTTATAAAAGATTGAGGACTGTAACTTTGCTGTGACTTCTGAAATCAACTGTAATGTCAGTTTATATGAACTATTAGGGAAACCTCTACATGGAAAGAAAACTGATATATGTTATTGATTCTTCACAGACAAAAGGCTCTGCTCTTCCTTCAGGTATAGGAGATACTATATCTCTGCCTCTGATTCGTGCCAGAGTCCCAGAGCAGTCCAAGGCCTACCAGTAACCATAGTCAATCAAGCATAAGATGAAGCAGCTGGTGTCGTTCTGTGCTAGGAAACTGTTCCCCCTGTGTCCCAGGCTGGAGAAACAGAACTATGGTGCAAAGCCCTGTTGCAGCACAGTAGCTGCAGCACGAGGCACTGTTCAGGTAGCTGTAGCCTGAACTCAGCATCTAAACAAAAGAAAGAAAAACATAAAAGGAGTTACTTCATGTTAGTTGGAAGGCAAAACCATTGGATGTTAGAATTTCTTTTCTTGCTGTCACAGCTGATGTTAACTAGCAGAAAAATGTAGTGTAAGGGCCAAACTCTGCCTCGTGTGTTTTGTCTCGTTTAATGTATCTTGTAGGTACATAATTGAAGTCAGGATGTGATTGATGCATTGTGGATGTCTACTGCTAAGCTAGTTATAACTGGGATTATTTTTTCTCTAAATGGCTGGAATTTTAATAAGAACTGGGGACCCTTTGCCTCAGAAGCTAATATAGGTCATCAATCAACACTGAGTTGAAAAAATTAGAAGATTCTGCTGTTATTGTTTTCTGCAATTTTGCATCCCATTTTGCCACAATCAATTTGGAAACAAATTACCCTTTAGCTCCCCCAAGTGGATCATTAAAACGTCATTAAAGGTTTGTGGTTTGATTTCCAAACTTGCTTAAACTGATGAAAAGGGGAGTATCTGCACTGAAGTTAACAGGAATAAACTTCTGTAAAACTAGTATAAACCAAACCCCTATGTCCCTCTGACTTTAAAGCTTAACATTATTTTCAATTTGAAGGTCTGTATTTCTTGGGAAAACACCCCCTTTTGCCATGAGTAGCAAAAAGAAGCTGTTTAATAGTTGCATAAATACTTCTATAGATACAGGAATCTAAAGAGATAAATATTTTTTCCACCTGATAGGTTTGAATTATATTGTTCAAGGGTAGAGTTAATAAAGCAGTTTTGCCTTATAAGAATTCCTGGTTTAGTCCTGCCATATTTCATTCCCCCCAGTCAGTAGGAGCTCAGTGTAATGATATTATGTTCACTGAGAAAATCTCTGGCTTAGAAAGGTATTTACTATTACTGTTTTCTTTCAATTGAAAGGAATCTTTCAGAAATGGACAAGAAATTGGTTTGAAGCATTGTGCAGTCTGTCACAATGAGATACTTAGCTCTGACCAGCAGGCCTGCTGCGTGAAATATATTTCAAAGGTTTCACTTGTTCAGTTGATGGCAAAGAAAAGCTTATTGCAGAAAGTTTTTTGTAAAAGAATGCAAAAAGGTCAAAGCCACTAACTCAGGAACAGGATTCTTCACTTGAGGAGGTCAAAATCCAGGCCCTTGAAAAACAAGAGAAAAAAACAAAATCATAAAAAGAATTAATAATACCCTTGGTTTGGAGGCTCTTGATGCTTAAGTTGTAGATGTAAATTAAAGTAGTAGATTAAAGTTATGCCTAATATGCAATAAAAATTCATCAAGGGCTACAGAAATGATAAGTTCTTCATTTCAGCTTTTTAAACAGTTTCAGCCACTGAATTTGACATGAAAGCCATACCTAATTTGCTTCAAGGAATCCCTTTGTTCATATGTGGTGCTTCTTTCCATTTAGCATTTGGGAAATCAACCATGGGTCCTGGAGGGATAGAAATAGGTTCGGTGCTAGAGACAGTATTTCTGGTTGGATCCCTCACTACAACAAGGAGGTTGAGGTGCTGGAACTTATCCCAAAAGGGCAGCAAAGTTGGTGAAGGGACTGGAGCACACATCCTGTGAAGGAAGGCTGTGGGAGCTGGGGTTGCTCAGCCTGGAGAAGAGGAGGTTCAGGGGAGAGCTTTTCACTCTACACCTACCTGAAAGGAGGCTGTAGCAAGGGGGAGGTCAGTCTCTTCTCCCAAGTAACAAACAATAGGGTAAGAGGAAATGGCCTCAAGGCTCATATTGAATATTAGGAAAAAATTCTTCACTGAAAAGAAAGAGTTGTCAAGCATTGGAGTAGGCTGCCTAGGGAAGTCACCAGGGTTGAGTCACCATCCCTGGGGATATTTCAAAGACATGTAGGTGTGGCACTTAGAGATATGGTTTAGTGGGACCTGACAGCATTAGGTTTATGGTGGAACTCAATGAACTTAAAGGTCTTTTCCAACTTAAATGATTCTATGATTAAAGTTATCCTTTGTGATTTATCCTTTATTCCCGCTGGGATGATCAGAACTTTGAATCTTCTTGTCTTCCTAAAAAGAACAGTTCTCACTTTATTTACAACACATATTCATTGTTGTTGTAAATTTTCATCTAGGTAAGCACCTTTAAAACTGCTGTGAGGAGAGCACCAAGCGAAAGAATGTCTGAGGCACTGGTGGGAAAGGGCATCTTCCCTCAGCTTTTCTGGTCTCCCAGCCAGCTCTCTGGCATTAAGAAACAAATTTAATATTCAGCTTCCTAGAATTTATTTCAGATTATTCTGGCAAGGTAATGTCATCTGTGACTTGCGTGCTAGTTTATTTCAAACTTTTATGTGTACATAGAGCATGTGTTTCTTCAAACACAGTCAAGCAGCAATTTCTAAAAGCATTTGAATCTAAAGAGTAATTTTGAAAGTTATTCACTTGTGTTTCTTGTAATCTCCCACCAGCATTCTCAGTCCTTCTTCAACATGTCAGACTTTGAAATTTAAATTTTGTTTCACTAATTAATTTTTCATTTAGATAATTTAGAATTTTCCAGATCCATTTCTTTCTGTGATGTGCTTTCTGGAAAGCATTGTTCTGATTTTCTTATCCTGGGATTGTTGGTATTCAGATTGCCTTCTCCTAGATTAAGCTTTCCCAACACTTCTGCTTTTGTCTTCTAGGTTTCTTGGCTCATTAGAGAGATCAGATTCTGTATCCAGATTCAGATATAATATATTCAATGCTGTAGCTATGAGGAACTTTTCTGAAATACATATCATCTGCTGAAAAAAGTCCAGTATGTTCTATAATCCCCTAACCCACCTGTGCACCTGTGCTTTGAAGTATAAATGCTTTTCTGTATGACTAATCATATTATCCTTGTCTGTTATTCTGGATTACTTACGTAACCCTCCCCCTGTGGGACTCGCTCTCCTCAGGGAACTTTTACCACAGAGATTCTTCAGGCAAGATATAAACACATTAAAAGCATAAAGCAGGTTATTTGTCGTGTAACACACAATACTTTGTAGGACTAATGAACTAGGCATTAAATCAACCCCCACCAAATGAGTCACTCAGTATAATGGGCAAGTAGTCATCACTCCGGTAAGGGGAGGGCTGGCCTCTGGGGCTCACTGGAACAGGCTGATCTGTGGTAGTGCTGAGCTGCTATCTTCTGATGTCCCTTTCTTTTTTCTCCTTAGGATTTTATGCCTCTTCATGTGAGTGTTGTTCCTTGAATCCTTGAGGTGCCAGTTTTCCCTGTCTCAACAATCTTACTTATGTCTGCAACTTTACCTTTCTTATCTCAAATGCTTCCAGCCTGTGCACTCTCACAGCTCCCTCTCACGCCCTAGCAATTCTCTCAGAAGGAAACTGAGAACAGTTGCATAGCTGCGCTGTACAGAAAGTAGGTCTGGAATCACAGATAGTTGAACTCCTGGGAGGAGGGTTGCGTGGAAGTGGCCTGGTTTTCATTTCTTCTCAATTAGTTCATCTTGCACTCTGAGCTTCTTTTTTCATACATACTTCTTTCACACAGATGACTCAGTCTTTTTCTTTGGTAAAATTAATTTTTATTATATGGTTCAATTACTATCCAGATTATGAACTTTTCGGGAAGTGTCCTCGAAAATTTTTCTCAAATTGCACTCCTTGTTTCTCTTAAGGTAAAATGATTGCTGTTCAGGATCAGAGCAAAAATACCAGAGAGAGAAATTAGTTACCAATGGACTGCTTTCCATTAGTTTATAGCTAAACACTTGGACTTTTTGCAGCATCACTGATGAGTCCCACAATTTAATTGAATTATGTATTGCATGGAAAAATGACTCTTTATTTAAAGTGGGTACATGATTTTTGAAGCCCATGATGTTTTTACTGTAGGAATGAAAGAGCCTAACAGCAGCCATAATGAAGCAGATCAGTGGGTCTACCTAACCCACTGTGATGTCTATAAAAATCACCATAAACAGAGGACCAGGGAAGGCTACATAGCAAGTATTTTATGAACAAGCATATTATGAATTGTTTGCATAGCATTCTTAAAATAATAGTTTTGAGCTCAAGGACTTCTGAAATTGGGCCCAACTGGTCCTTGACTTTTTAACTTAGAATAAGTTCCCATCATCATCAAATGTTGTGATCTTACTGCTAGTCTTCTTGCCTATAGATTGAATAAATATATTGAGCTGCCAAGGTTCGTTCACAGATCTCTTGAAGCATTCACTAGAAACCTTCTTCCACCTTGAAAACTGTGATTTCTCCTGCAGTTTCCTGGTTTAAATAGCTATTTCTCCATAAAAGTACCTCTTCTTATGGCTTGATATCATGACTGCCGTTTTGTGGCTTTTGGGGTATTTTTTGTAAAAGTATGGCTTTTAAGAGTGGCTTCATCAAAAGACTTTAGAAGTTCAGGCAAATAAGCAGATCAAGCAAATCATTAACCTTCTCTATGTGATTCTGATTGCCTTAAGGAACACCAGTAGGTTCTTGAGATATGAGGCATCCTTACAGGCAGTCACTTTAACTCTTCTTCGTTGTCTTCATTCATGTGTGCATTACTAGTATGCATTTTTAAATTCCTACTATTTCACATGGGACAGGCATAGGGGCCAGTATTACAGTGGCTCTTCCATGGAACTATTCTCAAAAACTTACATCAATTCTGTAATTTTCCAGTCCTCAGATAACAAGTTTTTAAGGGAAAAGTTACACATTGTTGCTAGTAGCTCATCAGATTAGTCTTTAAATTCCTTCTCTATTTATCTTTCCTGTGTTATGATTCATTATACACACTTCTATCATTTCTCCTGTCAATGGTCTCATTTGCAAACCGAAGAGTCTTACATCATTTAGTAATTTCAGACATCCAGAAATCCTTGTTTTGAATCTTTCTGGTCCTTCTCTTTACAACTCCAACATGGTCACAGAGTGGCAGTGATACATGTCTCATTTCAGAGTCAGAATTTCATATCTAGGTTGAGCCTATAGGTCTAAGTTATGGAAGCCACTGTATTGAACTTAGTGCTCAGAGCTCTCATGAGGCCTTAGCTGACTTTTTCAGCTGCAATATCTATGCCACGTATAGTCTGTGTTTAAAGAACTTGAACATACTACACTTACTGGATTCACATACCTTGATCAGGTTAGTGTCTCACTTAGCAGCCTCTTCATCTACTGCAGCAAAGCAGATACTAACTCCACAGTTGGGTAGTACACACCAAATGGATGGATTTTGTACAGTGCTCACTTGACAGCTTTATTTCCCATGCTATCTAGCATGAAAAGATGCCTTTTTCTTGGAATGGCTGTCCTTCAGATTCTGTTTGTAAAATTACTCAGTGACTCTTCTTCCTTTGTTGTTACTTAATTTCCTGAGTGTGCCCCTCTGCAGAGACAGTTTTGGGAGAGGAACGAAACGTACTCGGAGACATTGCAACTCCAGAATTACAATTCCTGTTCCTTTTCCTCTCTGATTCAGAGCCCCCTGCTAGATTTCATATCACTGAAAGGAGCTAGGAGTGTTTAGAGCCGCAGTCCTTTCTGATCTCCCAGAGATGCTGATGGATAAAGATGACCATAGCTCTTCCTGTAGTTGCTTTCTAAATGGCACCAACAATTTTGTTGATCAGAAGAGCTTTCAAGACCATGAGGCTGCACTAGCAATAGGCTGTGGGATCTCAAGTTATTTGATATTTTGTTCTTAAAAATATCTTGTAGAGTTGTGGAGTGTAAAAAGTTGTCTGTATGACTTTTTCTTTGTTCACTCTTTACAAACATTTGGAAGCGTATTACTAGGGTACTTGATTAAGTTCTTGAAGTTAATTTGTGTGAGCCAATACTTCTTTAGACACAATCGTGTTGAAGTACTGGTGCAAAACCAAAAGTCTTCTATTTTGAAGTTTCTAGGTAGCATAAAATTCTTGAGAATGTTTCTGACATCTTGCAAAAACAAATGTGCCTCTTTTACTAAGAAACAGATATTTCTAGCCTTTGAAATTTTAATGTGACTCTTTAAAATTCTCTGCCAGGCAGACTGAACTTTGGGTCTTCTCACTCATTAGTAGAGTAGTAACCTATGTACAAGATGCATGAATACATTCAGGAAAACATTTTCTACTACATTTATGGTGGGTTTTATATTAAATAACTAAAATTTTGAAATGGGTAATGGACAACCTTGGTTTGTTTGAG
The DNA here is from genome assembly GCA_013397155.1 of Irena cyanogastra. Classification (NCBI taxonomy): domain Eukaryota; kingdom Metazoa; phylum Chordata; class Aves; order Passeriformes; family Irenidae; genus Irena; species Irena cyanogastra. The sequence goes on from VWZV01011113.1 coordinate 131,320, forward strand.
GAAATATGAAGGAAAATTTCAATATCCATTCAAATTATTTGGCTTAATTTGCAAAGCTATGCTAATTATATTAATTAGGATAATTAATGTAATTAATTATATAGGACCAAATATTAAGCATTGTTTTGACAACAGAAGAGTTGTTCATGTTTTTCATATCAAAAACTCTGAAGAGGAGTATGGAACTGAATAGATTTCATCGTGGTGCATTATTTCTTCATGAGGTAAGATGTATATGGATTTGTTCAGTTGCTCCTGCATTAGTAGGACAATGCTGTAAATTGGATTACATTCATATCTGTTAGCCACTATGGTTGGAAATACAAAAGGTAACATTCTAAATTACTCTATTTACCTTTGACACTGGATCAGTAGGTTCATTAAATGTACAAAAAATGCCATGCAATATTATACAAATAGCATTTTTTTCCATATGCAGGAGTTGTGTAGATTTCCTTTATTCAAGGCACCCACAGAGGTCTCAAAATAGTTTCAATAATGCATATCTGTTTCTTTTGCAATAATTAAATACGTACCAATTGCAATCATGTACTAAATTTGTTCCTTTGGATCTTGCATTTGAAAATTACTCTTTCTGCAGTCAGACTCTTTCTGTTTTGAATGCCGATAATATCTCCATCATTCAGTTCCTAAATTACTGTGGATGTTACTTACAATTTAGAAACTTTTGTTATGTTGTGGTATTGCAGTGGCTGTCTCAAGAAAGCTGATTGGAAGCTCTGTATCCTCAAGAAATCCATGTGCCAGTATTTTAACTTTGTAATGTGTTTAACTCTTCCGTACCGTTTCTGCATGTAACGTTTTGCATAGGTGTGGATAGCCTTGGAGTGATTTGATGTGCAAGCTTCCATCTGTTCCTCAAGCTAAAGAAAATACTTTTTAAATACATCATTCTCTTTCCTCTATACTGCTACTTGCAAAAAAACACAAGATGACATAAACCATGGCAATTCCTTTAAACATCTCGTGTTTACTTCTTCCCACTCCCACTCTGGATCATGACAGTGCTCAGACTCCACAGCAGTGGGAGAGGGAACGAGGGAAGGAAGGCAGGAAGAAAAGAAGGAAGAAAGAAAGGAAAAATTTTGCACTGTGAACAATGTCACAACATTTATTTTTTTGGTAGTATAATGATTCTTTTCTAACCCACCTGATGTCTTTTTGTACTACTGGTTATGTAAATAGAAGACATGATATAAATATTTTGAAGTAATTTTCCTGATTCTATTATTTCCTTACATTATGGCAATAACAAAAAAAGATATTGTTTCCTGATTTAAAAGTGATATTAAAACAACCATGTTTGATTCGTAAATCTAGCCATTGAAATTTGCAGATAGCAATTGCTTTTCCCTCCTTTCTGAGGCAAACATTTGCTTTAGAATTTTTAAAATCAGAACTTTCCCCCCTCTTTTTCTCTTTTATTTCTTTTCCTTCTTTTCCCCCACGCTCTCTTCAAAACAAATTATAATCAGGTAGTGATTGCCAGTCATTTTTAGCACTAATAATCAAAGCTGAGCAATTTTAGCACTTATTGTGTTCCATCTGCAGGATCATTTTCTTGTCCTGTAACACACAAGGTAGCACAAATGATTGATTTATTAAAAAAAATTATCTTGCGTTATAAAGAAACCCAGTCTACCTATTGCCAGAGAGAGTACTGTCTCTGAAGTATCCTAACACAATCTCTCTCCATTCAGGGAACAAATAAATTGCCTTATCATTTGATTTTCTGTCTAAAATCTCAGTGTTCTATCAGAAGATTCATATTTCAAGTTTCAGAATGTGATCTCCTTTCCAGGAAGTACAATAGACTTTTTATTTCCTTTAAAACCCCTGGAAAATAACCTCTTCTGCCAGCCAACAAGTTCTCTGCAAAAACAGATAAAATGCAGCCACTAAATATTTTGTTGTCCTAGGCAACAACTTGTTCTGCCTTCAGTAGCTTAGGAGAGGCCTGAATAAAGAATTATATTTTACCAGCTTAACCTTTTTAGTGTTGATGAGCCAGCAAGAAAATTGGATTTCCATTTTAAAATAATGTCCTTTTCCAGATCAAGCTGATACTAATTTAGAAACTTTATACATATCCTATTTTGAATTTGACCTCTGAAACCTGCAGGCTTAGGATAGCATCCTTCATTACAACAAGAATTGTTGATTGTAGTAAAAGATAAGTTCTGTAAATAACTTCTTTAAGGGTATTTTATTTTGTAGACAACATTTGTGATACTTGGGCTGGAATAAATTGTTTGTTTCAAATGCTTGCATTTTCTGCCCACAAAACCTACATGTCGTAGTTTTAGCTTAAGGCATTTTAAAACAGATTGTGTTGATTGAAGGTCAGTACAAAATACTCGAAGGTGATGATACATAAAAGCAAACAAGAACATAATTGTGTTAATGTTGTAAACTAATGCCTCTGCCTTTACTTTGAAGCAATTTGCAGTGATAAAAATCATAAAGAAATACCCCTTTTTTCAAAGAAATAAAGCTGCAGAATTTATTACATAATGTTTTTAAGGACTGCGGTACTATTTTGGTGCTTTTCAAAGAATAGTGTGTTCAGTAGCATGCAAAGGAGAAATAATTCTTCTTTAAAATCTTCTTAAATCTTATTTTTTTTTCTGCTTCTGCAGTGCTTTACGGGATATTGAGAGGAGTTGATATTTCCAGTTAAAATTCCCAAGTGCGTCAGGTCTTGGCTAGCATGATTTGTCTTCTGTTTGCAGCTGATTTCAATAGCTGAAGGTAAAGAGGACTGAATGACAGTCATTTTAACTATAAAGATGTTGAAGATCAGAAATATTTTAGAAATATTTTCCCTCTATAACAGATTTTGTTGACATTCTCAGGTATGAGAGCCAATGCAGTGCTGTGCCATATAGACCTATCAGTGTGATTAATGTGCCAGAATTAGGACACCAGCCTTACCCTGGGTCTTTTGCTTGGTTCTCCTGTCTCATATTGTTCAGAGCTACTTTGGATATCTCTGCAGTCCACTGCATTTGTATCATACAGACACAGCCCTGGATTTCAAAAAAGACTGGGAAGTATTATACCAAGATTATTAATAGAAGTAAGGTAAATTTTTTTCAAAACAATAAAGTTGAGGGTAGAGGAAGTGTTTACTCAGCTGTAAAAGGTTCTGTTGCAGCCTTCAGCCAACAGGGCTCGAGTCCTTAAAGTCATCTTCAAGGATTTTTGTCTTTCACTGTTTTTAACTTTCAAAGGAATAAGGTTTCAGTCACATTCCATAAAGGGCAATGCACAATTCTAATAGCTGTTGGTGCCAAGAAACCTGTCATATTCAGTCTGTATTATTTCAAAATTAAATACCATTTTCTCCAGTTATAAATTTTCTATGGATGTAAATAACACACTGGCAGCCCAAATGTTTACATCCTTGAAATAGCTATTGGCAGGTACTTGCAATCCCTTTCATAATGATCAAGACCTTGCAAGGTTATGTACATTTAACTCTTGATTTAGATTCCTACCTCAGACTGTGCTTTCTTACTCATTGCTTATTTTAAAGATTGTTCTTTGTACCACGTAGAGATTTTGAAAATGCTGTATTCATCCAAAAGCTGTATGTGTATGAATTTGAATGCACTTCTATAATATGAAAAATCATTTGAGAAAATGCAGTTAAACTTGGTTTTTTGTGCAATGATATTCAAAATGTTATTCATATAATGAATTACAACATAGCTGTTGCAAGTCTGTGAGTCTGTTAATAAGAAATCAGAAATATTTCTAGTTTTCTGGGGTTCGAAACAGAAAATCAGTTTCAAAATCTATTAGAATGCTTTATCTGTGCTTTTTTAATCTATGAACTAAATCTAAATGCCTCATTCAGATGCATTAATGACAGAAGCTACTGGAAAAATATAGTTAGACCTTAGTTATTCTTTTCTTCACATACTAAAATCTGAATCAGAACCTGTCTGAGGTAATCAGGTTGTATGAACACATTCACCAGTAAAGGACATATATGAGTTTTCCAAATGGCATTTTTTTATCACTCTTGAGGCATCAGCCAAGCACCTGGCCATCCTGATTTTCTCAGGGTCTGGACTTCATGCTACCCCTTAAAATAATAGATTCAATAATAATTCTATTGGGTGGGTTGCAGATGAGCTGCTAATGACTGTCTTTCAGTCTCTATCATCTAAGGATTTTTTTCCTGTTCTACATGCATGATCTACTTGAAAACAGAAAAGACAGTCATAATGACTTTCTATAAAATACTTTCCCCTCCAGTAAGCCACAAAGAAATGCATATGCACTCATGTGCACACATAAAGCACAAGAAGAAGAATTATGCAGAGCTAAGTATTTAAAACATTTGTGTTCCCACACACAATATGGTTCTACTTTGTTTTCAGTGAACATAACCAAATGCAAGGCATTTTGTGCTTCCTGCTTTATAAGTTAAATTTATGTAAGATTTATATAAGCAACACTTAAGCATCAAAGCCATAGCTGAGGAGGATGGATGGCAAAACACCAGGCTAGTTCATAAATTTACATTATTAAAGAGAAGTGATAGATCTATGCTGCTTCTTTAGTTGAAGCTGAGCAACGATTTGCAAGTAGAAATAATTCTCACCTGCTTTTGATAGCAAAGTATACAGTAGCATTAGTTCATGACATCCACAAAAAATTGATTATTTTAGGTTATCTGCTCTGATCTGTGAACTTTTTTTTTTTTTTTGTAATTTGTGGCTCTCTGGGAATCAGAAGCAAAAGATGTGTCAATATGAGAGAGGGGGAAAAAATGACAGAAGTTTAATATGCCTCTAAGCATATGGAGTGGTTGGCTTTGGAAATTGGCTAGAACTGAAGCATGGGAAGGAGGAAGCTGAGGGCTGAGGAGAGTTAGCAGTAAAGGAGTTATATGCAAGGACAAGATGTCAGGAGTCAGAAACAAGTGCCATTAGAAGCTGATGGGCTTAGCAAGAATGACTAGAAATGTATTTTGAAGAAACAAACACAGAGTATCTAAATATCATATAAAACAGAAAAAAGATGGCAGTCCTTATGTCTATTTAAAATGGAAGCAAATGACTACACAGATACATAGAGAGTTTAAAATACTCAAAATTGCTCTCACAATTAGGTTTTCTGTTTTTCTTTAGTCCAATCAGCTTGCTGACCCTTTGCTCAGAAATTCACCCTCAAAGTTTGACAGCAAGCTCCTAGAACACTCTAAAATATGATCAGAAATTATACTTCCTGTATTTTTATGGTGTTATTAATAAACAATACTATGGATATCAAAATGATGATTTACAGAAAATGTGAAAGATAACCACATGTCATATATTATGGAAGAAATAAAACATTGGATAGTTTTTCAGGTAAGGAGATTTGTGTCAAGAATGCCTCAATGTGAGAAAGAGTTTAAGAGTTCACAAAAGATTCTTTGGAGATGTTTCATTTAGCTGAGGTCCTTGGCGAAATATTTTCCGGTGGATTTCAATGTGTACTTCAGCTTTTCACCATAAAATTTCTAATGGACACTGGAATTCAGAGAAGGCAGAGAAGCAGTCTGACTGCTCTCTTCTCTGCATTTCCCCAGGGATTTAATACAGATTATTCCAATGTGTCAAGGATGAAACCCCCTCACTGTTTTGCAGGAAGTGCTGTTAAGCGAAATGGCTGAGATTTTGTGTTTATTGCTGACAATTTGTTGTATTTCCATAAGCATCAGCATTTTAGCATCCCATTTGTTTGTGTTAACTTAAATATTTTTTTCCATGTAAGCGTGGAATTAGTTACTGCATTTTTCTACACAGAATCAAGGAAGATACTGCTGATAATTAAACACAGACAAATTAATAGGAAAATGAAGAATTTTATTTGGTCCTGAGACTCACTTATTTTGTTTTACTGTTCATGTAGCAATTATCAAAACACTGAATAGAGGTTCTGAAATATAAATTTTCTGGTGGGAAAATGTCAAGGTAAGTTGACATTTGAATAGGAGGGTCATAAGTTGAATGAATAGGAGGATCAGAAAGGTGTTTACTGATAAGCAGAAAATTAGAATCACAACACACATAATTCTGAATATGTGAAATCTTGTATTTGGATTTAGTCTTCATCATGTCCTCCTGATGTCTTGCAAGTAAAAAAACTTAAAAAAACCCCTAAAAATAAGGAACAAAATCTCAAAATCTTTCCCAAGTATCTATCAAAAGAGCTATCTCTTTATAACAAATCTTTTATTGAATTGTAAGAATGAGTGTTAGTGACAGTAACCACAGTTAATTTTTACCTGCAACTAGTGAAATAATAATAATTATTAGAATGTTTTATTTATTTTAGAAGCTAGCTGACACTCAGCTTTGAAGAATACTGTGGGAAATCTATTATTTTCATTGTTCATTTTGTTTTCTGCTTCATCTTTTTTATCTCAAGTGTAGTTTTCCATTAAAACATTTCAGAACTCAGTTTGCCCTCACTGTGAGTTTCCCACCTGAGTTCCTAGTCCAGTTTAGCTGACGTGCCAGAAGTGAGTACCCTTGGTACAGAAAGAACAAACACTGGTCAGTGCAATGGACATTCTGGGACTTATCTGGAGGTCTGGTACCTCCGGTGCTTTCACCAAAGCTGTCTTGCCAGCAGCTGAAAACTTGAAATTCTTCTGTATCCCTTCATGAAATTTATTGATACTTTAGTAACCTAGCATGCTTGTTCAGTGCATTGCTTTGCCATGAGGCTGTTGGGAATGTTTAAAACGTGTGCACTCAAGTGTCTCTGGTGGTAGGACACCATCAGTTGTTCAGTTGATATGTGAAGCTATATACAAAGCAGTATTAAAAAAAATACACAATAGTTTAACGGTAATATAATTCAATGTATACTTATCCTGATCTGCTTCTTGTGTTATATTTAATTTGCTTATGGCCTCCCTTCCCTGGCTTTTATTTTTTTAAGACTTCTCTTTTGCCAGTCTTCATGTGGTATTACAGCGTGAGCAATTAAAAACAAGGCTAACAGCATTCTCAGAAAGCTTTAACTCAACCAGTTTCTCTCCTCATGGATAAGCAGAAGAAAGCCCTCAGTTAAATTATTGATATTTCAGAGTACATCTTCTAACCAGCCATTATCAAAATGATTCAAGTTCAAAAGGGTTTACAGCACAACTTTACTAAATTATTCCAAATAAAGGGCAATGTTGGGCAAAATTCATAACTGCGTCTTTCATGTGCCCATTATATGATTTATTTTACATATTCCACTCATTAGGGGGGTGGAAGTGGAGCAAGACATTGCATTATTAGAGAAACCTATGTTTTCCTTATACATGTGTTAATTCTTAAGTTCCTTGTGATGATTGGTCCTACAGTATGCAACCATAGATATTCTGGTAACTGTCCAAATTATTTTATTTTTACTAAAATAAATTGGCTTAAGAAGCAGACACTCTTTTTCATAACTGTGTCATTGTTATGAATAAAAAATTTTGAAATTTATTACAAAAAATTAAAAATAAATTGCATTTGAAAATCGATATAATTTTAAATTATATAGATGATTAAATATTTTTTTAAATCATCTTGAAAGTTTATTTGATCTACTTAGGCAACCACTTGAAATTGGAATGAAATCGTTAATGTTTTCTTTGACCTGTATTGAACATGCTAAATTGTGTTCTGTTTTAGCAAAAGGAGGAACAATGGAAGGATAAAATTTCAGTTTCTGACTATATCAGTGAAATTCATATTTACAACTCAGTCATAGGAGACACATGTCTAGCTTGTTGCTATAATCATTGAAGATATGCAGCCATTTCTCTGGAGTGATTCATCTAGTCCTAAAGCAAATGCCTAAATTATACCAAATTAGTCATGCCTTAAAGGTGCCTATTTTTCCCTGTTAATTAAAGGGACCTTTACATGAGTACTGAAATCTCTATCATGGACATTTTTTTATGCCATAAGATGAATATTGCTCTGAATCTCTACTTGGATTTGTACTTGAGAAAATAACAATAGAGATTCTTGACTTCTAATTGTGATGTACAGGAAAAATAATAATTAAAAAATAGTCCCAGTATCAAAGCTCCTGAGACAAAACCTGTTTCCCCTAGAAACCTTTTTCTTACTTGAGGAAATGTACTTGAAAGTCTCTTGAAAGTCTCTGTGATATGGCAGAAAGTAACTGTAGCACAGCATCGTATACCAACACGTTTTATCATTAACAGCCACTGGATGTACCAGACTGCTAAATGCTGCCTACTCCTTAGGAACATCGTGTATCATATGTCTGGTTTTTTCAGTCCTGCAGCTATGTCTCTCGTACTTCTGTGGCATTTGTACCACAAAAGAGAACAACTTTTACCGTGTCTTTTTAAATCCACGCTCCTAGTTATGAATAGAAAGAACAAAGTAAATAATCTCATTTTTCTGGTATGTCAGTATTCTAAAAAAGTCCCGAATAACCCCATATAAAACAGATTTTCCAATTTCCTTTTTAAATTCCTGCGTTTTATCCAGGAGCTGTGGGTTTTTTTAGTCAGGCAAGATAAATCCCATTCAAATAGCACAGACCTGTGCTCTTTACAGCTATGCCTACAGATTTGAACCCATTTGCACTTCATAAGGAGAAATTTTGTGCATGATGATAATTTGTAGACTTCACAGCAAGATAATAAATATTAATTCTATGTTCAGCAGTCAAACCAAGCAGTTGCTGAAAGTATAGCTTGGCATGTCTTGTGGGTTCAGCTGATATATCTGCTTTGCATTTGAGGCCTAGAAAACTCTATAAACATTTTTCTAGTGTTCTCTTAGAAAATAAGTATGTATATGGCAAAGAAGGAATGAAATCTGATTATGCTGTCTTATGTGCTGAAAACAGTCATGTATGCAAAATCACCAATTTGTGCCCATATTCCTGAGGTTAATTTAAAATACAAAATAGTTTGAATATGGTCTTACACTTGTAAAAAGAAATGTTATCGAAACATATTTTTAAGTGTCTTTGATATTTCCATTCATCCTCTTAGTACAGTTTTGCACATATCCCCAGAAAGATACTAATATGTGCTTTAGGGAATTGAGAGAAAGAAAGGAAAAGTTCACTGGATAGATTAAATTATATCAGTAACAGAATTTGATACTGTTACCAGTAATGCTGTGGAGTACAGAAGGGATATGACAGTTACAGGTTTGAAGTTTAAAACCACATAGTTGTCAGAGTAACATATTCAATTGCTTTAAAAAAATAAGGTTACACCAAAAAGACACATTCCATTTAGTTAGAGGAAAAAAACATTAACGACATATGAAAAATTAGAAAACACTCTCTCTCTAAATGAGCAGTGTAAACATCATCCTTTCATAAATTTAAGATAGGTGAAAGCCAGCATAATAGTCCTGCATGACAGGAAGAGACATAGCAGGAATCTCCCCAGCCCCAAATTGTGTGATTCAGTGCCAATAACACATTTTTGCTTTCCCACCAAGCAGCATATATTGTGTGATATGGCTTACAAGATGGTATTTTAGAGTCATTGTAATAAAGGAAAATTCCACTAGGTGGATCTGGTGCTCTTCTAACAGGGATCAAGAACGTTAGTGCACAGTAAGTCCGTGCCTTTACTTTTTTTTTTTTGTCTTGATTGTTTTCTTAACTCTTCTGAGTATGTCTGAATCCAAACATTTAGTTATATTTTAGATGTTAGTACTAATATTATATTTCTTGATTAAGGATAAAATACCCATGGTTAAATAAGACCAAGGTATGAGACTTAAATAATGTGTAATTCCATTGCTGAATAGTTAGTATTTATCTTACTGCTAGTATTTCTCTAAACTGCTAGAGCTATGTTTTGTTTCAGTGCTCAAAATTACCTTGAATTTTTAAACTTGTACTGTAATCACAATAGACTTCAAATTAATTTTTTCTGGGAAGAATCATCAGTCTAAGTAGAATTTTAAATTGTAAATTTATTACATTTGAAACATTTCCACCTAAAGTGGAATGTGACAATGGAACATAAGCAACCAGGGCAACTTTCTTTTTTGTATGGGTCATTGCTTAAGTGAGGATGTTGATTTAAACACATCTCTAGAGCTCTGCTATGGCCCGGTGCAGCCACTCATATTTTTATTAAAATCAGTTTATACTTATCAACCTTTTCTCTCAGATGGCCTGAGATATGCAACTTCAGGCACGCAGTCTGTATATTCTCAACTTGTGTTCTTCTTTAGAGGCTGCAATTGCAATTTGAACCCGAAGGCCTTACTGCCCAAACACCTGTGTCTCCCAGGTGTGTCAGTCTGGCCTTGTAACAGGTGGTTTTCATTACTACAAATCCTACCCTTTTGGGAGGGTTTAGAGTGGGTTGCTGGTTCTACAAAAGGTTTTTCTGTCTTTTTTGCCTTGCCATTTCTGGTGTTACACAGTTGGTTATTTTTGCAAACAAGGTTCGTGTTATTAATGCTAGGTAACTACTACAAATATTTCCACAAACTACAAGACTTAGTTTGTTTCAGCTGTGTTTGCATTCTCCTAATATGCTAATGAATGAGTTTTGGAATATTACAGAGAATAATATAGAAAATAAAGCATAACAGATATGATAAATTCCCAGTCTGCACACCAGAAAACCAATCTGATGTTTTCTAAACTCTTTCACTATATGTGGTCTTATTTCTGGAGGGCATGTGGGTTCATATGCAGCAAATATAAGCCTGATGACAATAGTCCTGCTGAGACACTTGAAATTGTTGTCAGACCCACAGAAGTCCACAGTGCAACACAGACTCCCATCAGGCCAGAAATGAAAGCTTATATCATGTACTGCTGATAATTACAATTTATCTGGTATCTGTTTTCTTTTTCTTTAGCTCACTGTCTTACAAGCTTTTAAAATCAGGATATGCATTTTCTATTAAAGATAAAGGTGCAGAGCATCTACTCACCAGCTGTTTTCATCTGACACCAGGCCACATAATGTGTGCAGGGAACTGGATTGGTGCTCCACTTTACCAGAATAATCTTCTTACTTCTTTTCATGGTAGGTGTATGGAGATCTGCTTCAGTCATTGAACAAGACTAGAAGTAGAGGTATTTCCCTGCATACAAGGATCTCAAAAGATTGCAACATCCAAAAAGCATTCATCAAAAAGAGTAAACCAGTCTGTGAACTGTTTTAAAAAACAGTTATTTGGCTTGCAGAGATAGAAAGCTCCATCTTTCTATAATTAAAAAAAAAAGTGGTGCACTTTTTATAAAGCTCAAACCCATTCTTTCAGCTTGCCATAGCCGACCCTCCATATCAGAAATATTACAAAGTGTGATGTAAATGCCATGTAAGATCTAGGAATCTTGCCTAAAAATACCAGGTAAATAGAAGATCAAATGTGCAATTGATTGTGGTTCATGTGTTGAAATACCCTCGTGACCTCTGTTATTCTAGAAAAAGGTAAGAGCAACTAGAACTAGATATTACAATACAGAAATTCTTTGTACTGAAATGAAATTAAGCATACAGTAGCCAGTACTGGGTGCAGAAATGTGGGAATTTGCAAAATTAATTTCTGCCAGAATTTCTTAGTGAAGTCAAAGCAGACATGCCTTTCAACTACAAAACACCTACTCAGTCTTTATGATTAAACCCCAGAATCTCATGAGTTAACAATTAGTAGAAGTTTGCTTTTCAGTTCTTTTGACTACTGTTGCTTGGCATAACCAGAAACTATCATTGTAACCAATACTGAGGCGTTTGTGAGTGTGAAGAACTAGCAAGGAGCATTATTTTTAACTTTTGTTTCTAAGCAGTGCGATAGCAACAATACTAGTGCTGCAACAACACTCCTCTGCCTCAGTTCTGCCCACAAGCCCTACCTTAGACAAAGGAAGAGTACATACTTGGAGAATTCCATTATTAATGATCTACAGAATTTACATAGTTGTATGAAAACAAAAATAATCTTCTGCCAACATTTGGATATTTCAAACCTGTCTTGCTGCTCAAAATAAAAAATACAGGGGTCAATCATTTTTTGCATGAAAAGCTTTTTCATATGGTTTATAATGTGCGTTGCCAGAATTGACCTTGAACTGAGAAGCCTGAAAGTGTTTTTCTTTTCCCTCGGTATTTCAAAATAGTATTTCTATTATGTCCTAAATATTGTTTGTCATTATGAGCTTTGTTTCTAGAGTAACCTCTTATGGTATGTTGTTTCTCAGGAGAACACATAAAATGTCACAGACTAGCCTGGCAGATTACAGATTGCCCTGGTGGTTCTTGACACACCAAGACGATTTTGGAAACTACTAGAGACAGAAAACTTTCAAGAATGGTTTTGATCAGAATTCTTTGATTAGATTTCACACATATTTTTCCAAGCCGTTATTGTATTCATTGCCGTGTGGACCACTCAGGATACTACCTCTTCAGTTCTGTGTGTCTGTTATTGCTGGTGGATTAGTACTTGCTGCAATAATAAGCAAGCAGCAGACATAACCTCTCTGGCTTATGGTACATTACCAAATCAGCTGTGACTTCAGAGCAGTGAATTCCATAGCTATGTCTATATTAGTAAATCAAACAGTGTTCAGGAAATGTGTCCAGGCACTAGAGCACACATTCAGAAGGACCCCAGGTATCCTTTTGGCTTATACCTACTAGTACTGAAGAGGTGCTTGAAAAAATGAAGATTCTTTTCTGCTCCTTCCTCTATTTTTCTGCTCATTGCATTGTATCCTAATATTCTGGAAAAGGCAGGAGAATTTGTGCCCTCGGCATGATTTTTACACTGGTCTCATAAAGTATATACATGCATTAAACCAGTTTAAAAATATCCTGTTATCCGCAATGACAAATGTCTATCTTTAACTCCCTGTCTTCTTTGTCTTAGTTACCAAAACCCATCTTCATTACTGTCTTGCTGTAACAACACTTTATATTAAATTCTAACGACTTGCATCTCAACGGGGAGTTTTAATTAGGGACAAAAGTTTTCCATTTCTGTCTTTCTCACAATACTGTCGTACAAGTAGCAGATGAAAGGTTTAAATTTTAATGTGTACTCCAGCATACTCCTTTGATTTGTATTCTAAGTACTATTTGGCAGCCTACCCTTATTACTTGTGTTTTACTTTATTACTATACATAATTTTGAAAAATTGCTTTAAGAGTTGATACAAAATATGGGTGAGAATAATCTAGGCATTTGCTGTTATATATCTTCCATTATTATCTTATTTCCAACAATTTTGCTCTACTTGTCAACTCTCTCACATTCTATGATACCCAGGTTTTTGGATTGCTTTCTAATTTTGACATCAGCTGTAAATTAAAGCCTGCTACTTCTTCCATTGCTCACTCGGTAGACACTACTTTAACTCTACTCTGTAGACAGTACTTTAACTTTGTAAACTCCTCAGAGGACGAATCACTGTTATCTTTACAGTGTTTGGCACAGTGACTTTCTGATAGTTTGTCTGTCCACTCTAGAAGAAAAATTAGCTCATCCATATTTTGAGTGATTTAAATTTTATTTTCATTTGATCAGGTAAAAACCAAGCAAAACAGCCTTCCAGCTGTTCTGCATCAACACAGTGGCTCTGTTTGCCTGCACTGCAGTGTGATTTCAGAGGTCTCATACATCCTGGCTTACTCCATGGAAGCCAGTTTATCCTTCAGAAATAATGAATTGTTCCATCTCGAATTTTATCTGAGGGAATAGCTGTGGCAACCTGTGGTACCATGGGCGTGGTGTTGTCAGTAGCTGCACTACCTGTGTACATCAGCAAAGGCTGAGGCCACACATCTGGGCAGATGTTCCTTTGGTGCTCACGTACGTCTCAGCCTGTGACTTGCTTCTGCTGGGAATCTTTGTCTGTCTCAGGGGCAGGGATGGCACAGGCAGGGCCTGGTGCTGCGCTGGCTGTGGCACAGCGCTTCAGCAGTCAGCAGTGCCGGGCAGGTGGGGCGGTGTGGGCACCGAGCACCCTCCTGCCCACGGCCTCTTCCCTCCGACTGGCAGTGCCTGAGCCAGGCATGACTCAACTCTTCTGTGAGATAGCGACGGAAGTCTCGAGCGCTGCTATTTAAAACTGTAGTATTTCCAGGCTGAGCTAGGCGGATGTGTAACACATGGCACGGAGCTCCATCATCTGTTTGGTGGAGTCGCTCTGCAGAACGCTTGAAGTAATGTTTTATCATTGCTGCTGGACAGGAATGGATTTTGGGAATAGACAGAGGAACAACAAGATTTAGGAAGGATCCAGAAGCAACAAGATCTCACAAAACCGGGGGCTCCCCAGGGCAGAAGGGCAGGGCCAGGCAGCCCAGCCTCATCCCACCACCCCAGCCAGGAACAGGGCATCTGTGTGGGACCAGGGCATCCCCAGGGATCAGGCACCTTCCAGGGAAGGGAACAGGCTGCACTGGGATATCGGCTCACAAGGGATGTCAGGATCAGGCAGGGTGTGTGGGGGCTGGGGTCAGACATAGCCCCAGGGTTGTTGTGCAGGGCAGTGTCTGGGGGCCTCCATGATGCCATGGACAGCAGAGGGGATGTGCTCTGGGCCTCACCAGAAGTATAGAGGTAGAAGTGTAGGTGAATGCAACATGGCAATGGCATGAACCTAGTGACTCCTTTCCTTCCTTCAGTTGTTAAAACCATCCAGAATGTATCATCCTTGCTGTTTATGTAGTTTACAATATATCACTACTTTTTTATTGGAATTTGAGATTGTTTAGATCTTTTGGCATGTTCAGAGATTTGGATGTAGTAGTCTACTTGCTTGTATGATAGAATCACAGAGTGTTAAGGGGTAGGAATGGACCATAAAGATCATCTAGTCCCAACCCGTGCTGCCATGGGCAGGGACACTAGACCAAGCTGCTCGAGGGCTTATCTAACCTGCCTTGAACATGGCCAGGGTTCAGGCATCCACAAGCTCCCTGGGTAACCTGCTCCAGTGTCTCACCATCCTCACAGCAATTTCTTCCTAATATCTAATCTAAATTTCCTCTTTCAATTTGTACCTATTACTCCTTATTCCTGATAAAGAGTTGCTCTCCAGCTTCCCTATAGGCCCTGTTCAGGTACTGGAAGGTTGTTACAAGGTCTCCAGCAAGCTTCTCTTCTTCCTTATCCTTTATGTCAAAATCTGGTTATAACCCCTTTACTGAGGATCACTAGTGCATAGGTGTAGCAGCCTGCCTTTGGAGAAAGTCCTCAGGATATAGCATACAGGAACATTTTGTGTTTCTACTCAATAATCATTTCTAGGATATCTGACTTTGGCTTGTCATTCCTTTGTATATGACAACCCAGCTCTTTTAACTAAGTCGAATATGAAGCTTGGTGGTTTTGTTATTGTTTCGGTTGTTTTACCTCTACTTCTGTAAATTAATTTCGAACTTTCATAGGTTTCTAAAAATTAAGTTGATCAGACTATGAAGGCTGGTAGAAAGTTCACACTTTCCACAAAATATCACATTCTTGCCATTTGGTTCTTTTTCAGTTGCAAATACAAGAAAACAGGTTACGTTTGATGCAATGCTGTACTGATTATTAACAAAGAAATATAGTAGTTATTGTTATATTTAAGTTCATGAAAGTGTAGATAGATTATTTGGTAATTTTATTCTTTAAAACAAGAATATTAGTTAATAATCCTTGCTGCTTTGTAGGCATTTTCCAAGGTCAGTGGAAGGAAATAAGTACCTGTGGCTAATTATCACACGCTAAACTGTTAGTTTATTCTGAAATTGTGTTTTTTACCTCTACTGTTCAACGGTGACTGTATGACGGGGAATAATATTGTGTTGATATCCATATTCTATGTTACTGAGCTCTGTTCTATTGGAAAATTTCCTCTTTACATCTGGATAGTGATCTTTTCTGCAGTGGTTGGGGATGAGAGTAATGTTCTCATCAGTGCAATGACTGCGTGTTGAGTAATATGCTAGAAAACTTCTGACTTTTATGGGTCACCAAATCTGAGTGGTGTGGTGATCTTCTGGGCTGATTTGGAGGGTGGAGCAGGAAGAATTTTAGAATGTTTCTGATCATTCATGAAGTTATCCAGTAGCTTCTTGTTTCTGCTACATCAAATGCATCATGTAATTTGAGCAAAGATATGTTCTTACCCATGAACAGAAGCAGGCAGCAACCAAAGGAGTCAGACTCTGTGTGCTTTTTGAGGCTAAGTTTGGTTTTTGGGGGTAATTGAGAAGGCAGGAAGTTTCACCTAAGAAGATTTGAAAGCGACTTATCTTATTTCTGAAGCAAAATACTTCCACTCAGGTAAAGGTCATATATCCCATAGTTGTGGAGAAACTCCTAAATGTTAAAATTGATACAGACTCCAAGAAACGTAGTACTGTTTGGTATTTCTGCAATTTTTGTGCTGTTAACTGGTTTGTGGAAATCCTCTGATAGACATTTTTAGTTATTGTGTAGTATTTACAACTTCAAAACTTGAATTTTCTTCTTTTCTTTTTTTAACTGAAATAAGAACCAAGAAAATAGCACAGAATATGAGCTTTTTAAGGATTAAAGAAGAGCAGTTAAGTCCTGTGTGTGAAGACACAGTGTGGAGGTTTTAGAAAGCCATCAAGGCCATTCTCAGCTGATGGACTCTGGTATAGTTAGAAACTACTTAAAGAAGGATTTTTTGAGAGTAGTGACAGAGAGGCTGAGTTAGATTACAAACTGAACATGGTTAGGGACTGTTGGTGGGTTCTGAAATTAAGTGACGTGAGCTGATTGATATCTGTTCACCAAAAATCTCATCCTTACCTCCAAAAAACAGGTGATGATGTCTGAACTAGCTAGTGAGGAACGGTCCCTGGAGCAGGCTGTCCTGAGGACTGTGCCACAGAGAGTGCTAATTTGCCATCCCAGGGTGAAGGCTATCAGTTAATTAACGTGTATGATCAGCAGTGTGGTGCCTGGGTTCACTCCCTGGCTCCTTTCCACTGAGCAGTTTAGCCATAAACAACTATCCTTGCTGGAGTGAGCAGATTTTCTCTGCAGGCTTCAGGCTTGCTAATGGGCATTTCTCATTGATTCAAAGACAACTTGTGATTTAGTCTTGTTCAGTGGGTTGCTGCTTTTCTTTTCTTGCCTTGCTTTATAAATTGATGAAAGCCCTTCTGTTGGAGCACTGGCAGAACCTGGTGCCTGAAATGGAAGGGAAAGACCAGCTTATACCTCATTCTCTTTCATGCAGTCTTACTACCATTTTATTATGAGATAAAGGCAACTTGTGAGCAACCTAGTCAAATAATCCGGTTTTGCGTGTACCATAAAAATGCCCTGGCACACAGTCACAAGTCCCATTCTACAGGAATTTAAAGAAAAAATAATTTGAATATATATATATATATACACAGTAGCTAATCAAATCCAGATCACTGATCTTTTACTCTTGTGTGCAACAGGGGAATTAGATTTGCAGCCGCCTGTATTTGTTTTTATGAGAACTGTAATTCTTTCTTTCCCTGCTGCACAAAAATGACTATTTTCCCAGAAGAGCTTAGAGAAAAAAACCAGGAAAATACAAAGCTGCAGTCCCAGACTTCAGCTTTTTTTCAGACTCCGACCCAGTTCCCTCTCTTGTGCTGTAGCAGTAGTTCCAGGAGGATATGACTCTTCTTGCATCTGGATGGTTTTCAGCAAAGGTTGTTCCTGAGCCAGGAGGAGGCAAATGCTTACCTCTTGAGATTTAATGAATTAATTCTGGTTACTTAGATGGGTTCTGCAACCTGTATTATCAGCATTTCTAAGTGGTGTCGGTTCCTTTTGACCGAAAGACCTATTTACATGTCATTAATTACTATATAAGCTGTTTTTTCTGAAACCCACAACCAAGCAGGAGATGCACTGGCTCTTACATCTTGGAGGATCATCTCATCTCTATATTGCAAGCATTCCAGGCATCATTCAGATGTTGGTCACAGCAACAAGGAGTGATGAGACCAAATGCTAAGCCATGTCTTTCTAAGTTTGGAAAGAAAAAGAATCTCTGTGGTAGGCTGATACATCTGCTTCTTCCTAAATGATTTGGAATAGATTGTGAAGTTTTTTGCATTTTCAGAGCCTACCATGTTATTGAACAGCACCAAAGAACAATCTCCTGTATCATGAGGGGAGGGCAGGTATTACAGAAAGTATTCAAAATGGTGATCAAGAGAAAGAGCACCCCTGGAATGGAAAGCACCTCTCTGGACCTGCAGGAGAGCTTACTATAAGTGACACAGAGAGCTATCAAAAAGTGAAGCCACCAGACAAGGTATTTTGCTTTTTAATGTCACAGCTTTTATGGGTGTGTGCTTTTTTGTGGGAATTGATGTCATAATTTATAATCTTAGCAGACAGCATCCAGGACTTGATGTGTTGTTTCATTAATGTCTCTCTCTATGATTGCATATGTCAATCACAATGTCCTTTATAGACCATTTATTAGGGTTTTTTTTTCCTTAGTTTATCCGTTATAGACCATTTCACTTTAAGAAGCTGATGGTTTTTAATATTCGCTTGTGATGTAAGAACTATGCTAGCTCCTAGAATAAAGATGGTATCTCATTGTTACTGTAGAAGATAAATGCCTTACAGAATGTGAGAATTCCAAAGAAGAAATAGCAAATATTAAACTAATTTACTAAAAAGCAGGTAGCCTACTTTGTTATTTGCTGTCTGTCTACTAGTAATGAATTGATCAACATGTTGAGATGATGGCACTAGAAGAGCTGCCTGTTTAGTTTTCAATCTGTAAATACTTAGGTGGCCATCTCACATTATCAAGATTTTCTCCCTGTGCTGGTTTATTAAGTTTGCCTTTTGTTTACTGACTTTACTAATACTGATAGCATAAGCTTGTGAGGCCAAGAGGTCTTCCAAATCTGTAACTGATGCTAACCAGTGCAAACAGGATCTTCTGGATTAGGATCAAACATGCAGGTTTGCATTATCTACTCCTGTACCCTGATATGGTCCTCTAAGTAGGAGCATTTCCATAAAGGTGATTTATCAATACTAAGGTTGTGATCCCCAGAGGATCTTAATTAGTGGTTTCAATGCCAGTCTTTTACATGTTGCATGTCTAAAACTTGATGAGAAATGGAATACAAATAGCACAGCTAACCTGCTCCTATCTTTCTTCTTTTCTTTTTTAAGTGAGAAGACATTACATATGGTCATACAACAAGAGAGGCCAGGAGAGAGCTCAGCTGAATAGCAACTGAGGTTTCAGAAGAACAGAAGACTGAGGCAACATCTTCCTCCTTTTATACGAGGAATCATGAAGATAGCCTGAATTGCAAAAGCCCAGGAGAATAAGAAAGGGGGAAAGAGTAAACAAAAATAGGATGTGAGCCCCTTTGACGTACCATAGAGTTTTTATCCTCAGCATATCAAAACAGTACTGAAAAAAGTAGCAACAAGGAAAAAAAATACTGCAGAAAAAAAGTAAGAGAGAAAATAATCTCCTAAGATCGCTTTTTTAAAGAAATGAAAACACTTAGCCAAATCGTCAGTGTCCCTGATCGAGTGCATTGTATATCAAATCTGAAGTAGCAGAGAGGTAGAAAACTTTTGTCCCCTGTAAAATTGGTAGGAAAAAGAAAAGAAAGCAAATGTAAAAAATATTTTTTTCAAACATGAATAATAGTCAGTTTTTTCTGCAACATGTGATATTCCATGAGTATCCTGCTTCTGCTTTTTGAGACTAAAAAGCTTTGAGAACCTTCTGGAGGAATCTATACCCTCCGGAAGGCAAATTCCTCCAAGCTCCTATAAAACTTAGAAGTAAAAATACAAGCAGCAAACTACTTCATTCCTTCCTGCTGTCAGACAAACACAGGTGTCTGTATCTTAAGACATTGAAGATGCTGTAATATATTTATTTTTGCTTCTTAGAGAATGATACCCAGGTTTGTGTCCACACTGTGCTTTTCTGACAACATGCCAATCTGAAGTGGCATACGCTTGCCTGTTTACCGCGCATCCAGTATAGTGTGGCTGGCCTTTTTTCAGGGGATAAAAGTAGGTCTTCCAAGATATCCTGAACCTTCAATTCTTGGTAACCTCATTCTGCTATGACTATAGGAAAGGTAAGCACAGGTTCACTCTTTTTGTCTGAGTTATGTCAGGACTGCTACAAAGCATCAAGGGGGAATCACAGTTTTGCTGCTAGTGCACAAAGACTAGTTTTTCTCTGAAACCATTTCTTTATTTCTGTAGACTTATTGCTCTTCATATTATCCTTCTATCTTCTATTGGAGAAGGAAGAGGGAGTAAGAAGAAGTAACCAGAGAAGAAGTATTGGCAGCTTTCCATGTTATTGTTTATGTCCATTGTTGAATAATGAGAATGAATTACAGAACAACTCTGAGTTTATAGAAGTAATTGGTTTTCACATTTCACAACATCATCCATTTTAATAATTTAGTTAATTAATAAATCATTATCTTTGCAGTGTATTGCACTGCCCTCTCTCTCTTTACCTTTTCATTCCAAAAGGTTCCACCTGTATGAGATACTTGATACCATCTCCTGTTCTTCCTGCATTACTGTATCTCTCAGGCCATCCTCAAAGTCATCTGCTTCTAATACAAATGTGAATTTTAAAATTGCAGATGGTGTAGTAAAAAATTACTCAAATAAATCTGTTTTATTTTATTTAGCTACTGATTCAGCTGTTCTACTTTGCAGCTGTTTGTGATTTGTGGACTTGAGGGACAGCAGTCTCCTCCTCACAGTTTCTTGGTTAGAGAAAAAAGCCATTCAAAAGCCCTGCTGTGGGCCATTATCCCCAAAGTCCAAATTGAAATCCTGACTTTTCAAACAACTTTCCTCCTTCCTGTGGAGCACATCTTGAATTGATTTCTTCTGTGAGAATTTGCAGCTCCTTCTCAAAGCACCATCACATTAGTAATTTGTTATTGATTAGGGAAATATTAGCATATCTCCAATCTGAAGGTTGCTTTTCTCACTCAGGTTGTTTTATTTGTTTCTAGCAACTACACAGCAGTAGGAAATTGTTTTAGTGGGGGTTAAGTGAGTTCTGCAGATCTTTCATTGATTGTTGATTTAAAGCCATACTGTTGGGTTGATGGGGCATATCCACTTAGTCTTATGATTTAAGGTTTCATGCTAAATTAACAGTTTTAGGGGTTGTAAGTAATTTTTATACACAGTATCAAATTGAACAAATGAAGTTTTCATTTTGCTGTTTCATTATCTGTTTGCATAGAAGTCTGTGGCCCTATGTTTACCCAAATATATAGTACATATTGATTATATGCAAATAATCAATTTCTTGGGGATTTTTTATAAGAAATTGCCAGAAAGCTAAAGTAAAAAAATTCTTAGAATAAACTCATTGACATAAAATTCATTTTCTTCTGTGTGTACTGTTAGTCATCTATCATGCTTCCAGCAGCTGTAGCAATACTGAGCTCTTTCAGAAACAATTTTAATAAAAATGAGAAACTAAGTAAAAATGACTGATTGTATTCTGTTATAGCTAAAAACAAATGTAAATTATATCATCATGAGCAAAGATGTGAATGTTGGCTACTGTCACAGAAACACAGAATATGGTGAGTTGGAAGGGATTGATACTGTTCTTGCTTTAAAGCATTATTACTCTTATTTCACTAGTTTGGTGTCTGATATTGGTGAAACTAGAAGTTTCAAATCCTGGGAAACAGTTGATTTAATTACTTTTAGCTCTGTTTCTGCGTATGGTTTTGTCATGAGCATGTTATAATTTTCTCAAATGTACTCATTAGAAAATTTCTCTGAGTAAGTTTTAGTGTTTATGTTGTTCACAAATACTTGAAATTCAACATCTAAGCTGTTTTAAAGAGCTGTGGTTGGATATATGAGTCATATTGTATTTTTGCGTTCCAAAACTGGTTTAAAGAAACTTATAAATTTTTATGACTATTCACATTTCTAAGTTCAAAATTTTCTGTGTTCTTATTCTCTCTTTTGTTAACTGTTCTGCTATTTGACTCATTTGCCTGAATAGGCACACAAAAACTAGCCTCAAAATGAGTCTAAACACAGCCACAGTAGAGTCAGCATTTTCCCAAGTAAGTATTTCTGGAAATTCCACTCAGGTAGATGTATACTGCATGAACTGGCCATTTCAAATGTGCTTTGACATACTTTTTTTGAAGTAACTTTGTCATGGGAGTATTTAGATCTTGCAAAGTGGTGGAGGAGAGAGGGCATGAAAGGTCATTTGCAATTCTGAGGTATTGTCTGCTGTAGTTAAGGAAAGGCATTTAGTATCCCTTAGTGTCCGAGTTCATATCATCAGCACTGAATACCACCCCAAAATATCTGGATACAACTGTATACTCATTTTTGCATTCACAGGTTTTCTACTCTGATACCACTTAAAGGAACTAGCCCTTAAACTAATAAGGGCTTGACTCTAGGACAGGTTTAAGAGGTATATGTATGTCTGTTACTCTAAATCCTGTAACTAAATCAGAAGCATATTTCTGACATGTGATTATTTATATGTAGTGATTAAAAATTAAAGCTCTGAGGCGCTAATTCCCCAAGGCAGCTGTTCAGTTTTGCTGATACATCATGGTGAATTAGTCACTTTTGGCCCAATTGCCTAATTTACACACTCCATAATGGAATGAAATACTTTGTTAAAATTTGATTGGCCTGTCCTTTATCTCTAATAATTTGTGGAAGAGACAGAAATGAACAAAATCTTTTGATTACATACTCCACAGTTTTGTAGTGGGTAGCATAATTTAAAAAGGAAATTATGCATAAGAATATATTAATTAGTATAGACTCATACTCACCATTAGGGTCATAATGACATTTAATGTCATGTACTTTGACCATAACTAGCTAAATTTATTAAAAAGAATACTTCAGTGGGACTAATTCAAAATTCAGAATATTCTTAAATCCTCTGTAGACTTGAAACATGGAAGAATTGCAAATTGTCTGTCATTTCTACTATGACTCTTCCTGCTCTATGGTAACTAAAATCAAGCATATGCTAATCTAAAGAGAAGAAGTTACATATATTTTACAGCAAGCTCTAAGTGTGCCACAGAGTTCATTCAACATAATCTCAAGATTCTATAGGTTTCCTACATCAGAAACATTCATTTATACATCTTAATTGCTGGTGATCTCTTGCCACTCTTTTCAAGTAGCAGTTTTAGTGCTACTGCTACCAGCAAGACAATTAGTAATGTGGCGTCTTAAATAATGTCAGTCAGATTTATTGAAGCTAGTATTTAACCTTCATTTTTGTTCACCTCTATAGTCTCAGGTAAAAATTAACACTGTATTTCCAATCATATAGCAAGTACTGTTTTCAGTCTTTTTGCTTCAGTCTTTTTGTTTCAAACTACTATTGGAAGACTTATTCTGGAACTACAAAAAGAGATCTGAGGGCAGAGCATGGCCAGAGTTTCCACAGACTTTTCTTTCCTACTTGTATATCTTAATTGCCTGGTTTTTATTTCCAGTAGTTAGCAGATGCTCCATCTGCCAACCTTACACAAAACTCTGTGAAGCTGTTCCTAGTAAATAAACTATTATCTTGAATATCTAATAGATACAATTAAATGGATACTATTTTTCCAGAGCTATCCCACCACTTAGAACAGGTAATGCTCTGACAACAAATGCTATCTTTAGAAGAAGATGAACTTTTATATTTTGCCCTTTACAGAGATGTGCTTAAAATATCAGAAACTCTATCTAGCAGTCAAAAATGGTAATTATAGCTTTCTCTTTTTTAAATTATGTAAATTCATTTATCCAAATAAACACAAGGATATCCCTTATGTTTTATGATGGCTTGTTCTTCTGCCTTTTTTTCACGCAGAGGGACAACCATACCTTACATAGGATCCCAGCAGGAAAAACCCTAGAAATTCCTGGAAGCCCTGCCATCTGTTGGAGCATAGCAGAATGGGAGCTCTCAGAATTATAGGAAGTTTTGGTCCATCACTTCTTCTACACTTTCTTTAAAGAAAAGAAGATAACACACAGCCCTCCATTTGAATTTTGGGTAAGCCTCTTTAACATAATTCTCATAAAAATATGTTGCTGGCTTACCTGAGACCCTCTGAGATCACCAGTTTGGGATCAGCCTTATTTTATTATATAAATAGTAAAGATGTAGCAAAAACTTGCATCAAATGAATGCAGGTTTTGCATTCTTTTTTTTCCTGTATGAGCTTCACATCCTGGGAGAATAGCTAAGGATCACTGTTATTTATCAGTATATAAATTTGGTAGCACAAAAGGAATATAAAGTTTATTTCTGCAGTGAGTTGCTTTGCAGTGATAGTATCCCACCGACAGTCCTTTAGTGAATAGAGCGGTTTTATCCAAAATTCCTGTTCTTCCACAAAAACATCCTGTGTGTGCTTCTTTTCTCCCTTTCTAGAAACAAAGGTAGAGCAAATGGAAGAAGCAGTATTAAATGATAGAAAAGCATTTCCTGTGCAATCTCTTTCACTGTACTTCTTTAAACAAATTATCATAGATATTGAGATAACCACATTTTTCAGTCTATACAAAGACAGCAATAAGGCATATTTGTTACAAAGTAGCATGGGGATGAAAAATAATCTTCTGGCAAACAGCACAGTGAAACAGGAGCAGAAAGGTCACAATAGACAGCATCTGGGTGGATTGTGACAAGAAAGAAATGGAGATGAATGACTAGTCTTAGATTAAAGATTCTCAGAAGCGTCTTACAGTAATCATCGTTGCAAAGGTGATTAAAATAGCACTCTTAGTCATGTTGTCTCCACTAATCTGGAGCTGGAACATTATTATACAGCACTTATTCACGTATGTAGCACATGAAGGCAGAATTTTAAGATGGTACGTCCCATTCGGCTTGTGAGTCAAGCTAAGATTGTGGAACACCCATTTAATTGCCTCTGTAATGCCACAGCTGCAGTACGTGTATTTCTGCATTCAAATACTAGAAGCTACTTTCCTAGCTGGTTTAGCTCATTTTGCCTTCATTCTCTTCACTTCCCTGCTAAATCATCTGCCCAAGACCTAGAGTAAAAAATGGCTTTCTGCTGTCTTTTAGGGGAAAGTGCCTCCTGCACCCAGCTGGTCTGCAGTAAATCAGAAACCTGCATTTCTTCTCAAAAGGGAAAAAAACTTCTGTGTTCTGCCTGAAGAAGGCATTTCTGGCATTTTTAACAGACCATCAGGCACCCATCTTCCTAAATTATTTTCAACAAATTTTATATAACAGTTATGCTCTCTAATCTATCCAACCTTCTGTTATAATTCATGGAACTAATTCCCCTGATTCACAATCAGATGCATGATCTGAAAATTCCTGCGTGCAGCCTGCATGCTGAGACTTTAGACTACCATACTGTTCCATTATGCATGGTTTATCTTTTTTTCACATCAATTTTAGAAAAAGATTCTTCATTTTTGATAGTTCCTGACCTGGGGGGATTCTGGTCTGCTTGTTCTCCTTGTGAAGGCTAGTGACCCTGCATATCCCACAGCCTCTGAGAATCTAAGAAAATAATTAAGTATTAAAAGACATACTGTCCAAATGTCTCTAAGGTGAATAAGTTATCCCACATGCACGTTTTTTTATCCACTTTATGCTCATATTCTATTGTGTACATGGAGACTGATTAAGAAAGACAAGACGTTCATTTAACTGAAAATACTACCATTGTAACTTGTTTAAAATCTGAGGGTGAGAATGTAGAACATAGCAAGACTATCTAATCTTGGATACTTTTAATTTGTGAATTGAGACTTTAGAAAACTAAGAGAAAATAATTGGCATTATTATTGTGAAAATATCTATAAAAATAGAAAAATTAAAAGAGTATGTCAGTCTTCCAAAATTCAACAAAATACACTGTTTCTTGAATAATCAAGGTAATAGCTAAATACAGGACATAGCCTTAGAGGGAGCTGAAGTCCCTAAGGAAGACAGCTCTGTGCAGCCCTAACTTCTAGGGTATTTATTGCTTTACCTAGTAAGAAGCAATATAGCTGCATTATTGCACTCTGCTTGCTTTAATTTGTTCTGCCCAGAAGTTGTGTATGCTGGACAAGGCAAATCCCCTCTCTGGTGTGACTGCAATGCTGCAAGTCACTGATGTCCTCTGTGCTGAATTGTGCTGTCTCATCAGAACTGAAAAGATTTTTTTCTCTAGTAAAAGTATGAAGATAAGCAATTATGAAAGATCTTCTTTCTTCATACATTATTCTGAGTGGTATTACCTGTTTTTCATTTTAGTCTCCATTTTTCCTTGCATAGAAGAAATTCTGGTGTAGTGGCTGGCAAAATGATTTCTCGGGTGTCATAAATCCCTTCTGATACCCAGATTTTTCAAGATTGTCTTGCATAATTTCATTAATAAGGAACAGATGCCTACAGAACACAGCTAAAACATTAGTTATAAATTTAGATACATTTTTAATACATTTCAAGCCATCTTTTAATTCCCTAGTTTGGACTATGTACATTGATAAATTAAAGCCAGGTAGTTGCTGGGACAGATTCAAAGAGTTGTGTCCTTTCAACCAAAGAAATAAAACTATTACTGATATTTGCTAGCCCACTGTATGGAGCTCTGCCAAACTGCTTTCCCAACTGATAGAATCCATGGTAAATAGGCAAGATCTTTTTCTTCTTCCTCCCCTTCATCTGTGAAATGTATTCAACTCAAACGAGAGATTGGCCTCTTCCCAGGGGATCCAGAACTTCATATCCCTAGAAACTAATGTTCCCTGCTCTGAAGCAGTATCATGAATATTATTCAAGAGTCAAGATACTGTCTGTTCTGCCAGAGAAAAGAGGGCTTTTGCCAGATTTTAATCATGAACCATATAACCTAATAGCCTAAGTTTAGAAACTTCTCTTCCAGATGGTACACATTTCCTTTTCTAATCTTAGGAATTTTTCTACTCAGTTGCACTGTAAATGTTATTCCTTCCTGTTTTTCCCTCTGTTTCTCTTCAAATAAGATTCAGAATTAGTCAATTCAGTTATGGTAAAAAATTTAAAATAATTTTAAAAGTTAAAAGTCTTTCATTTCAATGGAGTCTGCCTCAGGGTAAAAATTGGTATTTTTAGATAGTTTAGTGCCATTTTTCCCAGATGACTCCAAAAATGTATCTGAAATTATTTTACAAGTACCCTGAATGATCTACCATTTCCTTTTATTTGAGGTGGAAAGACTTTTGATGGATTCACATTGCAAGGTTACATTTTAGTCTTCCTTGCACTAATAGAAAACAGCAAAATTTTGAAAATGACTTCGAAAGGTGTCGTTCCATAGAGACTGGACCAGCAAGAAAAGAAATCATAAATCACTATTGTCTAATTGTAGGGGCAAGAAAAGAAACAAAGTTCAATAGAACTCCAAGCCTGCTAAAAAGTGTTCCTTAGGAAGACAAGACCATGAAAGCATTTTTTTTGTTTTTGATGGGAGAAATCTTTTTTTCAGGAGTGTAGGATTTCACCAGAAAAAAAAACCAAAAAAAAAAAAAACCCAAAAAAAACCCAAAAAAACCAAAAAACCAAACCCAAAAAAAAACCAAAACAAAACACACCCAAACAACTGAGAAGCGGGGAAATGAGAATAAATACTGCCAAGTATACAGTGAGGTTTATGGTTTTTTCTCTTGGGGGAGATAAGCCACCTCAGACTTTTAAAGGTGCACCTGATTGCATGGTACCAATGTTGTGACTCTGATGAGGGCCTTCCTTTATCACTCTCCAAAGGGAAAATGCTGTTAACAGGAGCACAGCCCAGATAGCTTTACTTTTGCTGTTGTTCCAGAACCTGTAAGAATGGTGGCACACTGAACATCTGAGAAATAAGAGTGGATAGTAAAAACAGATATAAAGATAAGCAATAAATATTTCAAAAGGAAAAGGAAAAGTGGCAATAGGAATCAACATGAAGTCCAACAAAACATCCTTAGTAAAACCTCCATCTATTCCATTGTTCAGGCAATGATTGTTTCTTCTTATAAAAGAGTGTTGCTTAATGTTAGAGTATTATTCCTATTTCCATGCCCCTTTTTTTAATGCTTAGGACTTGTAGCAAGATATTCTGATATGATATATAATTGTGGAAGATGTTTCATGGAGCACAGCTCAGTAGATAAGTGTTAGTATCTTAGAAGACCATCATTGGAACATCATTGGATTAGTAATGAAGTGTATAATTTGATGCTGTCTTGATAAAGGTGGTAACAGAAATGGATCCTTAAGTTATCACAGTTCTTTTAAATCTTTGGACAGAGAGTCACCAAGGATTCAAGGGCCACAGGCAGGATATTTTCCTCTCTCTCACTCCTACTGTCCAACCTGTCTGATCTCTGTGCACTAACATCATGGGGAAGCTATGATCTGTTCCAGCACATGTGAGGGAGAGGGACGGACACGGCAGGCTGTGCAGAATGATATCTTTCAGGCATTGTACATCTACTCTGTAAAACAACTGTAAGTACTGTGTCCCCTGCTTTGAGGAGAAATTGTATTAAGGGGGCAAAAGCAGATGTATGATATCACACCAGGGAGTACTGCACAGAACCAAGAACCAGCTTCATGTTATGCTGACTGTCCTGACTAATGCATTCCTAATAATTCTGGTACAGTTTAGTTTTGAATCAATTTAAACCTCAGCATTGTTAGTTGTGTAGTGTGGGAATGTATGATGATAGTGTTTCTGCACTGATGAGGATATTGGCTTTTTGAATAGCAAGAAAGCGTGAACTCCTTTGAGTCATGCATACACATTCATGTTTTCTGCATCTAGATAAGATGAGGAATTAGGAGCATCATACAGAGCCTGCTCTTTCTTTTTGGATCTGAAATCCTTCAAAGCTGACATAAGCTGTTAATACCAAGATGTTAATACTGCTATTTGATGTCTCTGGAGTGGACTACATGAAATGTATTTCATGGCTGCCAATTCTAGCTTCTATATTTGTTACAAATTGTCAGTGATGTTGGTTAAAGACTATGTGTACTCAAAGGCAAAATTATTTGCATGTCTGTGGAGCTGATGCTTGCAAAATGGTTGGATGAGTGCTGGCAGGGCTTTGGGAAAGTTTGCAATGGGAACTGATACACTTCTCCAGTGGAAGAATGGGAACTTGAAAGAATGAACAAAATGACCAAAAAAATATTTCAAGAAATACATAGACAGTTGGAAGCAGTTAAGAGAAACCTGAGTTAAATGTGAACATGAACAACAAAAAAGAAAATATTATACTAAACTGAATAATTACTGTTGGGAAAATTAGAAAGAACAATTCACATGACAGTGGATAATGAATAAGATCAAAAGGGAGAAATCTCAAGATTACTATATAATTAATTGCTATTTGCACCTCAGAGAGATTATTATTTTAAAATCTTTTTTTTTTTCTCTAAGTTACTGGCAGGTACTTTATACCTAGATATCTGGATCATCTTTTTTTGTATTTTTGTAGGGGATCAGGAAAAATGCATTTCAAGTTATTTTAATTTTTAAAGGTAGTTTTTTCACTTTCCACTTAATATGTGACACCCAAAAATTATTAAGAAAAAGAATATATTTTCTATCACAAAAGTTTTTTTACATCTTTTTTAAGCTATTAATAAGGTGATAGTCATAAATGGATACCTGGTGATAAGGTCCCATTATGGGACAGTACTTTTTCCATTATTAAAGATAGATCAAGTTTCCTGTTATAAAAAACAATTTTTCATGTACATAAACTCACACTTAAGATCAGCAAAAGTTTACTTAGGGAATATCCAGCAAGATTACTTATTTTAAAATTTTGTCAAGTTTCAATTTTTGCAGGCATTTCTCCACCTTTCATTAGAAACTGGGATGTTAGGATGCTGGCATCTTTTGAGGAATGCCTTTAAGAACAATTTCGTAACATTCTGAACAGATGTTGACACATTAAGGAATTGTTTCACAGTGATTGTTGAGATATCTACAGAACAAAATTCCTGAAGTTACAATCAAACTCCACCAATTCCTTCATTCTTTTGCCCCCCGCTAGCAATATTTTCAAATTATTTCAAAACATTATCTCAACATTATGTTAAAGAGCAGGTGGGAGCATCGGTGATTAACAGTGCAATTTACATTAATAGGTTGCTCTGAATAAATGAGCAGTCATGATGACTGATGACTTTGGAAAGCATGGAAGATCATTAGTACCTACATGCGTCAAGAAGAGAAGGAGGTGGGACCAGGTATTACTTCTACAGGATATCTTTCTGTAGTGACTTCATCTGGTGGGGCAAGTCTATTTTTTTGGCACTCCAGAACAGAGCAGGCTGAACACAGAACATAGGTCTGACAATCTAAATGAAGCTCTAGTTTGAGCTGCAATCGAAGTGCACTTTGTATCTTGTAAAAAATCTTTAGCCCCTGCCATCTGGCAAGCTATTTCTTTCCCAGTTGTATAAGCCTATAAACAGCCATTTTAATGTTGGTAAATCAACTACTGAAGGTGTTTTAATAAGACATATACTCTGATAAGTCAAAATATGCCTGTACTGGCCATAAAACTTGTCATAAAAAAGATTAGTTACAGCTTTTTGTCCCTAAATTCTAGTCAAGCAAGCATCAGCAGCCAATGACTTGACCACAAGATATGACTGTGGTGTGTCATTTTGCAGCCCCCACCCCTGCTGGGATCCTGAGACCCATTAAATACTTGTATAAAGTGCCTGTACACCAGTGCATGCAGAATGGGGAACCAACAGGATGAACTACAGATCCACGGGCAGTCCCAGGGCTTTGACCTCATTGTGATTATGGAGGAAGGTGGGACAGCTCGTGTGCAGTTGTGGTGCCAGGGCTTCTCACTGCTCAGGAGACAGACAAGGCAGGCGCAGTGCTGGAGGTGCCCTCTGTGTAAGGCAACACCTGGAACGTATTGAGCTCTTGGGGTGGGTGATGAGCAAGTCAAGAGCTTTTGGGTCAGGATAAAAGAGTGAACTAGTAAAGGTGACATTATGGGGTGTGTCTGCTACAGGCTGGAAGAGAATCCTGATTTTCAAAAAGGGTAAGAAGTACGGCATGGGCACCTACTGGCCAGTCAGCCTCATCTCAATCCCTGGAGCACCTCACTCTGGAGGCCATCTCTGTCCACATGGATACGGAAATGTATGTGATCAGGAGTCATCAGCATGAATTCACTAACAGTAAATCATGTCTGACCAACCTGATTGCCTTCTAAAATGAAACAACTACCTCGATGAATGAGTGGAGAGCAGTGGATATTGCCTACCTTGACTTCAGCAAGTCTTTTGGCACCGTCTCTCACAACGTCCTCATAGGCAAACTCCGGAAGCGTGGACTGGATGAGTAGACAGCAAGGTGGATTGAGAACGGACTGAACGGCAATTCCCAGAGGGTTGTGATAGTGACACAGGGTCTAGTGGGAGGCCTGTCACTACTGGTGTCCCTCAAGGTTCCATGCTGAGCCCAGCATTGTTTCACTTATTCCTCAAGGACTCGTAGGAGGGGGCAGATGCTTCCTCAGCAAATTCACTGATGACACAAGCTGGGAGGCATGGCCAATGCTCCAGAGCACTCTGCAGCCCTTCAGCATTGCCAGCAGGTTGAGGGAGGTGATCCTACCCCTCTACTCAGCCCTGGCAGGAGGCATCAAAGGCCGCAGAGTGCTGTGGCTAGTGATGGGCTCCTCAGTACAAGAGAGGCATGGAGGTCCTGGCGTGGGTCCAGTGGAGGACTACAAAGATGATGAGGGGACTGGAACACCTCATTTATGAGGAAAGGCTGAGGGAGCTGGGTCTGTTCAGCCTCAGGTAAGGATGACTGAGAGGGGACCTCATCATTATCTGTAAGTGTCTGAAGGGGTGTGTCAAGAGGATAGATTCAGGCTCTTCTCAGTGGTGCCAAGCAACAGGACAAGAGGCAATGGGCAGAAGCTGATGCACAGAAGTTCCACCTGAGGAAGAACTTCTTTACTGTGCAGGTGACTGAGCACTGGAACAAATTGCCCAGAGAGGTTGTGGAGTCTTTCACACTGGAGATACTCAAGAACCATTTGGACATAATCCTGTACAATGTGATCTGGAATGATCCTATTTGAGCAGAAAGGTTGGATCAAATGACCCATCCCTTCCAACCTTGTCTATTCTGTGATTCTCTGAGTTATATATAGCTAATGTTTGACCTCTCACCGTTGGGCAAAGGACACTACAAGTACCAGTTGATTAGGTATGATTGATCCATTAACATAAATATCTGAAAAGTTCTCTTGTAGCATTACATTTTGAAATGTCACCCTTCTCCAAAAACTGAATAATGAAACTGTTGTCTGAAACAGATATTAGTGGTGCTATAATTCCAGATTTTATTCTGAAAGACCCACCTTGGCACATGCTTCCCTGTTTCACAAAAATTGTTGCTGTTTGTGTGCTGAAAGATGTTACTTGTATCCAAACTACAGTATAATACTCATTTCATGTAGTAGATGTTTTTAGTGCCTGCACGTCAGAAAGATGTATACACAGAGGTGATGGATGGGGACCAAATCTGGAGAGTCTGTCAGAATGCTCTCAATAGGCTGCAGTGCTGGTTCTTCAGATGCCCTCTTGGGCTTTGGGGTCATGACCAAGAAAACACCATGCTTTATTTGTAAAGTGGATTTTAGGTTTTGAGTGGTTAATATTGAGTAAGAAATTATTGCACACTATAGTACCACTTCTGATTTTGTTAATAAAATTCATTGAAGGGGATATGCAGTTGAATGGCATTTTTCAGTGAAATGCACTTCCAGAGTAATAAAACTGTAGCTTTGAGGTATAACAGCATAGTAGACTGGAAAACTAAAGTAGCATACAAAAAGGCAGTGTGCAGGATGAATGCGTATTTGTACAACCGTGGATCATAGCTGTTCTTGTGTTTCTTAACAAGTGGAGGGTCTGTCTGTCCCATGTAAGTAGAAGACTTTCAGTGGTCTTGTGTCCTGAGCAGGTTTTAGGACAGGGTTAGAAAGGCCAATGCATTTATGCATTGTCAATCACTGTCCTTCAGTGAGCTCAGCTCTACTGTTTCATATTCAGTATTTTTTTCTGGATGAAACTTTTTTCTATGTAGTCTTCTTTTTCTTGACTTTTTCTGGCATTTTTCTAGTTCTTCTGTCTTGTTCTTCTCTTCTTATGTAACTCTTCCTTTCTGCTTTTGTGCAGCTGCTAACTTGGAGGCATAGCTCGATTTTGTAAAAGCAACACAATTTTTCTTTTCCATTCCCTTTCTCATCTTACAGATAAAGCAAGGTATTAAGTGCTGATACCAGTTTTTTACCTCATGTTATGCTGTACTTGGTACTGAAAAAAAGAAACATTTTTGATTCCCTTTCTGAAGAGTATTTTCCAGGAAGAGGAGTAAGATCTGAAAATTTTTCTATTTTCTTTTTTTTTTTTATTCTAGTGTTTTCCCTGCAGTATGGTCTAACAACAGCATTTCAAAGACTTCCACACATCTTCCTAAGCAGAGGTAAAGGATTTAAAAGTAGTAAGACTAGTAACTTCATTTTAACCCTTCCAAGACAGGCTGTCCTTTCTTTGAAGATAGCACCAGCCAGAATTAAAGCATGCTATTAATCAAAAAAACCCCCAAAATTGTAAAGATGCACTTAAAAGTTCCTCAGCATTCTGGGACCAAGGGTTTAGCAAATGGCATAAAAATTTAGAGTGACCAATAAGTGTTAAACAACATTTCCTGCTTTTTGTAGGCAAGGATAATGGCATAGAGGATCAAGTCAGCAGGGAACAACATGTATGTGTGAATTGGCTCAAAGAGCTCTAGTTCAACAAGATATATTTAACCTTTTCATCAGCTGAAAACAGCCAAAGATAAGCTGCCATTATCAGATTCTTTTGAACTGGGAGGAGAAAATATGTTACGCTGGAGAAATGCTCTTTCCTTTTAAACAATATGTGATTGAGATATAACTTACAGTTTTACTAATTGATTCTCTGTGGACAAGATAAAAAAAGTACATAAAGTATCTTCGTTCCTCCAGCAGTGTTCTGCCAGTGATACCAGATGCAGTTCATAAACAGGACAAGAAAATTTATCAACCACTCTCTTATTATACAGGAGGTAAAGGATCTAAGTGTTCCTTGAAAAGCCTTTCTCTTCAAGATGTAGAATAATCAATTCCAGGAAGTTACCCTGAGAGGAAAATGTTTAAACTAGACCCTGACCAGCATCTTGATGCCATGTGAGTGCCAGTACAAAGTGGTTTTTTTCATATTTAGTCTATATAAATAGTCTAGACAAATGTTTGTCACAGTATCACTGAGCAGCTGCAGCACATTATATCCCTGCAGACAATCAATTTACTTTTGCACATGATATTGGTTAAAAATATATGAAAGGTGTTGTTAATTTGTAGTCACCAGTAAAAGACTAAATTGTACTTGCTAGTAAAAGACAAGGATATAGCCTGGATCCCTTTGGAAACGTGGTGGATTCTTTTTTATTTTATGTATCCATTCAACAGCTATTGTAAGTCTTATGGCATCTTCCAGTTAGAGGAATTTGCTAGCTATAGTGGCAGCTGCTCTTTTTCAAAAACTTAACTGCCCCTAGAATCCTTTTGGTAAGGCAGGCTCTGACTATTAGTCCTATGGATTTATTTATGATTTATATTTCTCAAACTGCCAATTCATAAATGCAAATATAAATACATATTTCAGGCTGATCAGCAGTTAATTTGAAATATGAATAAGAAATCTCTAAACCTAGATTTCTATTTCTTATAATTATTTTTTATCTCCTTTTTTTTAACTGTGGAAAGATATTATTTCTCAGTCATTATATAGATGAATTAGGCAGTATATAGAAAAGAGGTATGGGGTAGTATCAATTCTTCCTTCTCCAAGATTTTGGACTAAATTGGTGGCAGCAGGAGTGGATATATTGTTAGGAAGTCTCTGACATATTCCTGTTCTTTAAGGACCTCTATTCATACTGTACAGAACAGTGTTAATGAGATATGGCTTCTGGGTCAGCTGCTTCTTTTGACAGGACAGTATTTCCATACCCATTAAACAGTGATTCAAATCTACACTGACGAGCAGTGTCTGGACAGGCCACCTGAAGAAGGAAGGGTGTTACATATTCATGTACTTTCAGGTTCCATTCACTTTATCTTTTTTGTGTGAGAAGGAAAGGGATTCTGACCAGAATGTTAATAAGGTCAAAATAGGTGCACAAGTTGGCAGAGAAAAAAGAGCTGAATCATTGGAAATACCACAGTGTTCCTTTAGTGGCAGGGCTTTCAAGACGTGCAGGAATGATTCAGAGGGGAGCACTAATAGGGGCGCGCAAGGCTGTTAAAAGAAATTCCTGAAGTATAAAACGTTGTCCTGCCTCTTAACTCTGATTTAACACTGCAGAAACAACCTCATTTTCACAAGATAGTGGTGAAATAGGGGAAGGACTACCTACATAGCATGCAGCTAAGCCTCTAGATTTCTTTGCTTGAACTTCTATGACCCCAACTCCAAAGCAGAGTGAAGCAGCAATGTCTGTACCAATTAGTGATCATGATGTATATACACTTAAGGCACAAATTTAAGTGTTACTTACAAGTGAAAGTTTACTGAAAAATAATTTCTAATCGTTATTTAACAATAGCTTATAGCATTTTTATGGTTTTTAAAAGAAAGCTTAAAATAATTTAGCCTCAAGTGTGTGCAGTTTTAGTTTCATTTTATGAATAAGAAAATCTTATTATCTCTTAAAGTTTGGTATAGCACCAAATTTGTGACCTTATATTAATTTTCTACTAGTGTATTTCTTGGACTTTTTTTTTTTTCATTCTAATATATGGCCATGGTAAGTTCAAGGGCATTAATATTTATTTCTGAATGTGTTACATTGCCAAGTGGAAAAATGAGGATCAGAAGCAGTTACAAGAGGTGAAATGGTCAAACTAATCAGAAAAGATGGGAGAAGTCTCATTTGATTTACAGATAAAGGATTAAAATGTGTAGTGAGGGAAATGTCATTGGTTTTACTGCTCTGTTTTCTTGCTTCAGTAACACTCTGAAGGTGCTATAGCATTAGAAAAACACCTAAGCAGCTGGAGGACTGAAGGACATTGAAGTCTTGTCCTGTTGTGACTTACTAAATATAGACATAGCACAGAATTTTTCAAATCCTATACAGCAAGCAGCAATGGGAGACTTGGTTATTTTAAAGCACTTTGTACCTCCTGGATTAGAGACTTTCTGCCATATTGTTACTTGTCTTTCTCATAGGCTATCTGATGTGGGACTCTCACTGGACAGAAAAAAGGCTGAAGGCAGGTCAAAGCAGATATTTCTCTTGGCTGCACTCTGATGGCTTTCATGGTCTCAGGGAAATGTTTGATGTATTGCAAATCAGACACAAAATACTGAACACACATCATGGTTCTGTGGTGACTGCCAGGTAAAAATCTGGTCCAGCTTCTCACACAGCGCATATGGAAATGTGCACTGAGAAAGGTTGTTTTGACTTGGGGTTTTGGTAATTCACCCTGAGAACTTTGGCAAGGAACTTTGCCCCTGGAAACAGAATTAATTACAATAAGTGTAACATGCTAGGACATAAATGAAACAGAGTTAAAATGTGCCTCATCTTAAAGGCACAAAACATCAGGATCTTGTATCATGCATGTTCAGAGGCACAGAACTTCTGCAAGCAGCTGATTCACCATCAAAGGCCCTGTCATGTGCTGGAATTACCAACTGCCAAGTTTGGAATATGTCTACATATAGATAAAAATTAGAGAAATGAATGGGGTGGTCGTAGGTCGAAGGGATCAAAGAATGGAAGGCAACAGAGTTCTCTGAGCAAAGCAGATGTGGAGCAATCTGTTTGTGCTAGTTGTGGAGAGAACTGCTTGAGGAGGTGATTGAAACAGTAATAACCTATCTCAGGATGAAATAGACCAATGCAGGGCATAATTTTACATAGAGTGAAAATGATAACTTTTTCAATTAAAATCTTCAATGTATAGAGAAGATCTGCATCTTGATAGAAAATACTCCATCTGCTGAAAGTCTTAATTTAAATTTTTCAGAAAAAAAAGCAAACACAGACCTCTATAAATTTCCCATAATCCTATCTATACACTTAATTTCTGTGCATGTGCTGGTTTTGGCTGGATTAGAGCTAATCCCAACTGGGGTTAAACCACAATGCTGCATAATGGATTCCGTTTTTGTAAAAACTTCACAATTCAGTATAATCTTCCAGGAGCAGCCATCAAAAGCTCTTTCACAACAACTTCAAAAGCCTCTCTTAAATCTGGAGGAACTGGCTATCAAAGACTGTCAGCCAAAGCACTAACATAATACCATCAACTCAAGTCATGATCTAAGTAGAAAATAATGTTTCACTTTAGAGCACTTTAAAATAATTCCTCCTTCCTCACACTGTACTACCTGATTAGCAGAAAGCTGTGAACAGTACAGTTGTCTATTCTAATTGTTAGTCAAATAATATGAAAATTTTCCGCAATAAGTGTCACTGCTGGGATTTTTTTGTAATTCAATATGAGCATGATCCAAAGCACATGGCAACAGGAAGGAAAAGCAACGATATCTTCCTGAAACCATCAGGTCATTATGGAATTAGTCTCCGTGGAGATGAACTAAACTAATCTAAACTCCTTTCTACTTTTGTTTCTATTGCAAGCATGAGACGAGGCTGATAGTAAGTATAGTTGTTAAAAAATTGGTCTGCTTTATGAAATGGAAGTTTGTTTACTTTTAATTAGAAAAAGTGTCCTGAGGAAAAAAGGTCTGTTTATTCTTTGCACTTCATCCAATTTTTTTTGTAAATTAGTTGCTGTTAGGGTGCTCTGTGTAGTTTCCTAACTAACTCTTGTCATGCTAGCAGCTGAATGTTTCTTTCCAAAGGCATTGAATATTACTGAAATTTCTGCAAGAAAGCATGGTAGTGTATATTTCATTTGAAAGGCTGCCATGCCTAGGTCTTGAGTAAGAGCTGGAACTACTGAAGTCCTTTTTGGTGGCATTCTGCCCAATACATGGCCTGGAACTTTTTTGGAATTAGAAAAGAACCCACTGAAATAATACTGTTATAAAAACCACAGTTCTTGAAAATCAGAAATAAATAGAAAAAAATCTGATTATGAACTGAACTAGAAGTCAGATTAAAAAAAGAATTCTTCTGAGTGCTTTAATAACTTTTCTTTTCTTTTTATTTTTTAGGTTATTGTTTTCCTGCTTCAGGACAGTCCTTCCCTCCCCTTAATGTGCCAGAACTGCAGGGCTTAGTCATCTCTTTCCCTTCCTCTCCTCCCCCCAGTGACAGAACTTTTCATTTATGCTTTCATTCTTTGAGAAAGCTAAAGCAACATTTGTGTTCTCCTCATGATTTATCCGTAATCCCCTGAAGTTCAAGGAAAATTTGAGCAGAGAATTTTTCAGAATATATGGTAATGAAATATGCCTCAGAAGAGCTTCTCAAGTTCCAAATTTAGAATTCTTTATTTTTTTTCCTTGCTGCTGTTGTGGACAAGACCATAAGTAATATTTTAATGTTGATCACTGACTCCTGGTCTAGGAACTCCTGAGAACCTGTTCACACAGAATTACTGCCAGGCAATATGGACACCTCCTCACCTGGAGGGATTAAGGATTTGGCATCTTTGGGCCCATTCATTTTTAAATTGAGAAACCTGGGCATGATGGTGGTGCGAAATCTTCATGAAAAGGCAAGGAAAGTAATTATCAGTGAGCCACGGAGCAATTTACTTCTTTTTTGTTGTTGTTTTTCTAATGGCATGTGCATTAGTTTCGGGTAAAACAAATAGTAGCTTGGAGATTTTCATTTGTTCAAAAATGTTACCAATCTCAAGCCATTGATCTTTTGCTTTATAATGCTGCTGCTCAATTTAACTATTTTAAAGAGGCTTTGATTTGGAATGTCCAATCCAAATATGAACAAGTGTCATTAAAACATAATTAATTACAACTCACTGCCCATCCTTTTAAAAGCAGTAAATTATTTAAACTAAGTTGATGAGAATTTGCTCCAAAAGGGACCATTCAGAGTCAGTGGCTTATCAATGGGAGGTTGATCCCTTAGGCATTTAAATCACTGCTTTCCCACAAAATATTTCCCATTTCCTTTGACTTTTATGTAAGAATAAGCAATTGCTATGGTAAAGAGAGAATGTGGCATAAATTCATAATCCACCTGCCACAAAACCCAAAGAATCAAACCCAGACTGATTTCAATGAGTGATGCAATTTCATGTATCACTGTTGGAGGTGCAGAGGTGCTCTGCAGGGATGGTGACCCATACTTCACTCTGTCAGAGTGCTTGCCTGGGAACTTTTCAGTGATTCCAGTTCTGCAAAGTGCTGAGCAAGTTCCCAAGTACATGTGGCTCCCACTGGCTTGCCTTGGGATGCCATCAGAGGCATAAATCCAGAGAGAGAGTCTGGGCCCCTGCTGAAAGTGGAGCTCTAAAAGACAGATCATAAGAACAGGTGACTGCTAAATGGAGTGTGGAGAGGAACTGAAAATGCTTTCCACTGTAGGAAATTATCTGGTTTTCTCAATATGTTTTATATTTAGTATGCACCCTGGTGCTATGACTGCTTCCCTTTTAT
Organism: Irena cyanogastra; assembly: GCA_013397155.1. Taxonomy (NCBI): domain Eukaryota; kingdom Metazoa; phylum Chordata; class Aves; order Passeriformes; family Irenidae; genus Irena; species Irena cyanogastra. The sequence continues at coordinate 171,025 of VWZV01011113.1, forward strand.
GGGATGTTGTTGATTCTTAAAGGGTATTGGTTACTAGCAGGTGTTTCCAATTATACTTCAGTTATTATTGATTAAGTATCAAATAGTAATGCTTTACATATAGTAGTTCATGAAATAAAATTGTTGTGGCAGGCTAGTGGATGCATCAGAAATAACTTCTAGCATTCTTTAAATTTGCATTTCACATATCTGGTCTATTTGTGCCACTGGATGCATTAATTATTTTCAGATTGATTTTTAGGGTATTTATAGTCAATGGCTACATTTGCTCTTCTGAGTGGCTCTTCATTTCCACAACTAGAATTTTATTCCACAATAACCAAAAGATGTGTGAAAAATGCTTCAAGTCTGTGTTTGCACAGAGTACTTCTAATCAGATCTGCTTTAAGGTTCGAGAGTTCTGAATAACAGTTTACCTCAGTACTTAACTCAGTCAGCTGAAGAAAAAGAGAAGTGAAAGAGTACAGTCTGAAGGTTACAGATCTTGTCCTGGACAGTAGCTCACTGTTGGTATGTGTATTTGAACTTAGGAGTTACTTCTGCTTTAATTGTCACTCAAAAGGAGTGAAGTCCGGCAAACCATGTGAGCTTTTTGGAGAAAAGACAGAACAGTGCTAATTGTTATATGACAGAGAGAATACATGAACACAACCTAGGAGTTTATTCTGCTGAAAGCATCATATTATGTTATTTCCCTGTGGATAGAAACTGGAAAAGTCAAGGTATTTTCCTCAAGTTTCTTTACTGCCATAAAAGTATTTTGAAATACATATACTGGTAGAATTATCACAGTAAATTTTATACAAAATCTATATGTTACTGAAATGAAAAAAAGAGAAGAGTAAGTTATCTATTAAGATAGGGGTATTTGCCTTTAATAATTTATTCTGACATATCCAGAACTTGGCTAAAGGTCACTGGCAGAGACAAATTCCTTGGATTTGTGGGGGGTTTTGTGTTGAATGCAGGGAGTTTTCATTCTGTAACAGATCTGGACACAGCCCCTGCCTACATCCAAATACCCTCCTGCTCTTTGGACATGAGTTCTTGAGGCTTATCTACCTTACTGCCTCAGGCCTAATATTATATTCAGAAGAATTTTCACTAGATGCTGGTTGGAAATGTGCTGTAGCCATTCTTGGAGTGGTTTATAGGGAAAGAATAACACCTTAATTGAGTTACATTAATTTCTGGTAATTATCATGCAGTAACAATTTAATGTGGCAAATAGTTTGTCATTTAACTAGTGTAGTTGTTATTGCATATTACAGTTTTATTGAAATTTTGTATAATTTACTGATAGGCAAACCTTCATATGCTCAATAAAAATTATAATACATATGAATATATTGTATAATGTTCATATCTAATTGCAGATATTACAAGGAGTAGCAATTTGAGAATAATATGATTAATAATTATCAAATCAGATCTTTCTATGAAATTAAAAAGAAGATTACTTTTTTAAACCTGTATTTCTTTTGATTTTGAAAAGCTTTTCAGTTACCTTCTGCCTCTCTTGGTTATTGGGCACACAGATTAAGTGGTAATGTCACTGAAATCTGAAGAAATGATCAGTGTCTGACCCCAAATAATTAACTTATTGAAGGACACTACATAAATACCCCAGCATGAATTGGCCTGGTGGCACTCCATGAGCTAATTTATAATCTGCTTAAACAAGTTCCAGAGTCCAAGGCAGTCAGTGGGAAGGAACCTGAGTAACTGGGGCAGAACTCAGCCTGTACAAATTCATCATTCAAATACTGCCATTCTTCTAACTATCAGCTAAGAACACTGAAGCTAGAGTTTATTTTTTAAAGTATAATTAACACCAAAATATCTTTAGGTCTTAATTACTTTTACTTCCACGCTACCCTGTTTCTTTCACAGGATCCCAAGTAATTTAAGGTGGTAGGGAACTCTAGAAGCCATCTGTGCCAGATGAGAGGACTCAAAGGAAACAGTCTCAAAGGACTAGAAAAATATGTTTGCAAATGCTACAGTGTTCAGATACTACTGAGAATATACATTAGAACCTAAGATTTTATGTATCACTGCACCATTTGTATACTCCTTTTACCATAAAAAAACCATTCCACATTAAATTATTTTTTTTTCTCTCAAAAAGACAAAAAAGCCCCTTTTTCATCTGGTATAAAGTTTCATAAATATATCACATTTTTCCTAGGCATTTGAAAAGCACTGCATTGCTATGCTGTCCACGCACTAGCGTAAAGAGATGTAATCTAATTTTAAAGTTAAAATTGAGCAGTTTGCATGCTTGGGTAGTAAAACTCTTCTCAGCAATGTGTTCTGCATCTGAACAGCTCTTCTCTCTGGTCATAAATGTACAGAGCTTTGCTGCAGGATATTGCTCCTGCTCACCTTTGGCTAGTTTTGAGGCACCTTGGAAGTCTGTGCTCAGTGGTGAATTCAGCATCCCTCTGACCCCCCTACAGTGGCCACACACACAGAATAGCAAGTGTGGTATTGCAAGGAGTTCTGCTCCAATAACTCCTTTTTTTTTTCTTCAGCCTTCCCAATTTCTTGAACAAAGGCTCAAGGAATGTGTCCTTGTGCTTTTATTGCGCTCAGTATCACATTAAGTCCCTCAAGAAAGGAATTAAGTTTTCAGTCAAGATTTGTCCTAAAAAAAACTGGGATGTTTTCTCTTACAATTGCCTCACAAGTCTAGATTATTACTTTTTTGGTAACTCCTTCCAGCACTTTATCTTTCTGTGTCATCTTCAGTCGGGGGAAATCCCAAGTGTTCTCTTCAATATGACAGACAGGTGAATTTATTCCTTCCCTTCTGTAACAAACATCAGTACTGAAGTGACTTACTTTGATTATGCAAAGATATGGCGGAAGTAGAAAAACTTCTCAAAAAAAAAAAAGCTACAAGAATTGTCAGAATTTTCCCCTTCATTTGGTTTTATCAAACAGCTGCTGCCTCTGCCAGAAGTTGCAGCAGGACTCCTCCCTGTTCTGTCAGCATATCAGCTGTGGGTTGTAATTAGGCACAACAAAGTAACAAATTGCTGGGTCTGCACTTTGTTCCTCATTTTCCTTTCCTCAACTGTCCACTGCATGTCAAAAATAACTGTCACTTTTGGACTGTCTATTAAACTTCATTATTACTATCATCCAGCTAGCTAATTTGTGCCAATCCTCTTCCCTCCCATTATTTTTTCCAGAACAGAAAACAGTCAATTTGTCAAGGACACAAATTTTCTGTTTTGCCCTTGTGCAGCCAGAGTTCACCGTGGGCAAACAGAATCTCTGGGCTCACAGGGCAGGGGTAGGAAAACAGGGAAGAGAGAGGGGCAATAGGGTGGCAAAGGGGACATATAAATGAATATGGGGCTTTGAGTAGAAAAGCCATGAAAGGTTCCACAGCCTTCTTCGTTCAGGAAACTCTCAACAAATAGCATCAGTGTGATTTTATTGAAAAGTCTGTTTTCCCTATCAGCAGCTGATATGATCCTTGTGCATGCTTATTAGGGATTATTGTCTATTCCTTCCTTCCTTCCTGGCCTTCCTGCCCTCTCCAGATCTAACATACCTATTTGCATTGGAAGTATCTGTTTGTAATCACTTCCTAGCATATCTTCTTCTGTCACTTTGTCACTGTTAATTCTCAGTGGCTCTACTTTTGCTAGGTGTTGTGGTTTTTGTTTCTTATGCTACTGTACTTATTGGGCAATCTGATAAAACAGGGATTTCACTAAGCTTTAGAAATACTTTATTTAAACCAAATTGAAATTTTTATTATAAATTATATAAATCTGGGAAGGTTGCTGTCTTATTTTGAACCGTATCTGTAGAAATGGGCTGCAAAAATAATATCAAGCTTTTTTTACAAGAATAACATTGTCAGGGAAATAACAGGAAGTACAGTGGAGCAAATAAAGACCTTAATCAAACCAGAGCCATTGAATGCTTTATAATATTTGTATTTAGACCTTGGTCTTGAGAGACTAAATACAAATATTATATATATATA
>VWZV01011114.1:4679-88322 GCA_013397155.1 Irena cyanogastra
TTGTACAAAATTTTTTCTTCTAAAAAATAGGTGATCAACATACTAAAATCTTTATACAGACAAAGTCATGCTTGCAAAATATCACAAAGAACAGAGGAAAATAATTCACAGACAATATCCCTACAAGTCACAAGTTGCTGTATCAGGGAGATGGAATATTTATACAAGTAGCTTTTTGGGTGACCTGAAAATGTGGACTTTTTCAGTCCCTCACAGAGAATGTGATTAGGGATTCAGATCAGCTGTTTGTCTGATGCAACTGCAGGAAGGATATTGCAGTAGTCATCATTCTGCACCATGTGCAATTCAAATAAATATGTAAAAACATCTTCCATGTGAGACTCTCAAATGGTCTACACAAAAAATTTGTCTAAATGAAAATTAAATAAGAGAAAGAAATTTAAACCATTAACATGCCAAATTCAAAATCCTACTTAATACACACTTAATGTGATATGCTGTGCAATTTATAAATAACATTATTTTTTTCAATACCCACACTGATCTTATACTTCTGAATCTACAGACTCCATTATGTGAATTGCACACATTTGCAGTTAAGTGCTTTGGAAGAATACAAATTCACTATATGCATAAATAGTAGACTTGAATCTATAATATACTTGGACCTCTCTTCTCCTTTCCCCTTCTGAACTAGTTCTCACAAGGTGATTCCATTATATCTCTTAGTGAGCTTTAAAGAAATTTCTCAAAGAAGGAAATCAGAGAAGAATTTATAAATATTAAATATTCCTATCCATTTCAAAACTGTAACTAATGTAGATACAGCAGGGAAATTATTCAATGTGCAACCTTTAGTCAGAATGACAGTTCTGCTAGTTGTAATTCTAAGTCGAATCCAACATTTAACAATGCATAGCAAGAATTCACTGCTTCCAAGAGGATAAAGATGCATAGAGAGATGCCTAGGGAAGCCTCCAGGCCAGAATATTAACACTCCTGCATGGCTTCACAGTTGACATTCTTGAGTGTGGCTGTAGGGACACTTGGACTACAGATTCCTGGGGTGGTCTGTCCTGGACTTTCAGCACTCTCCAAAGATGATATAAGATGAAAATCTTTAAAATTTTCAGACAGTGTTCTGATGTTGCTTGATGCACCAGTGGATGGGATTTGTAATCAGACATAGCTCAGGCTGTATACTGGCAGTTTACAAAATGCTTTACCCATTAATGATTCCAGAACCCAAGGGAATCAGGGGTTTCAGAGTGCTTCTAGAAATGTTTTAGCAATTATAGAAGGGACAGAATTGAACAAACTCTATAATTCAACAAATCTCTGTATACACTGAACTGGGACAAGGGGACATCCCTCCTTTGAGCCCTTTACATCAAGTCACTATGGTAAAGTAGGAGTATTTTGCTGCAAACAGAGGGAAATAACTTTCTAACTCCTTTTCTGTGTTCTAAAATCCCACACAAGATCAAAAGCATTAAGGAGTCAAGCACAGCTGGGGAAAAGACACAGCTTTATAAGCTTTCAGCAACATGAACTATTTGAGAATGTAGAATCTGCCCTTATTTGAATGTAAAAAATAAGTCAATAGGTAATCAACTACATTAATGCAAAAATGGAATAATTTCATCAAAAGAGAATTATCTAATGCTTAATTCAACACTTCCATCCTAATCATTAGCCTCAGTGCTGTGGCACCAACCTGACTTTAGAAAAATCTAGTATGAATTAACTGTGGTTACCAATAAAAAAATGTATATCATTCTTAGTTCTACAGATGGAATATTTCACCCCTGGTGAGGCTAAAGCACTTCTCTAAGTACATTACTGAAAACAAAATCTTTGCAGCATAGCTGCATCACTGTTGGAACTTCATTTAGCATCAGCAACCATTTTGAGCCCCAGATTAAAGAAATATTACATAATACTCAAAATGTCCTAACTAGAACTCTGTATTTAAAAAACTCCAGAAAACTATCCTGAATAAAATATGGCATTTCTATTTAAAAACAATAGGTGATAAGAGGGATATTTGCTCCCACCTTAATTAGTTAAATTATCATTCACATTAAAAGCCCAGGGAGACAAAAAAGATGACTACAGTTGAGAGATCACAGTTACCACAGTAGAAATAAATTCCTAAAAGGAATCTACTGCAAATTTTACTTTTTGAACAGCAAAGCAATTTTTTCTTTGCTGCAGGATCATGAGCAAGGAGTGATGTGACAGTTAACATTGGATACTTAATCTAACCTCTAATGGAAGAACATTCTCCTTTTTAGAGAAGCTTGACTTCACATCCAGAAACTATTGTTTGGTTTTTTTTTTACTAAGGGTGATAAATTCAGGTGCAAAAGTCTAAGGGTCTGGAGAAGGTTCCCGATGTCCTGTCTGTTATCAGATTTGTGGTTCTTTCAGCCAAAGAATTCTACTGATGCAGATATACCTATTAAGAAGACAATTTGTCCAAACTGTAGACAGAATATCAGAACACATTTGCTAATATAGTTTGCAATTTGCTATTTTAAGATAGATAGAATAGAATAGAATAGAATAGAATAGAATAGAATAGAATAGAATAGAATAGATACTGCTACAGCTTTAGAGCTGATGAGAAAGTGTTGTCAGGGTGGCTTAGGTAGCCTTAGATTCTTCCATTTCTAGACAGCTTTGTATCTCTCTTTTGAAATTCTACCCAAATTGTATTTGAATTATATGCTAAACATTGAACTGTACTTCTTTATTTTTTCCTGTCAAGCACTTTAAAACCCATAAGCACCCTAATTTTAACTTTTAATTAGGAATATAGAACAGTTGGGTACAGAAAAATCTACAGCATGTCTCAGGCAAGTTCTGTTGTTTAAGTGACCTGAGTTTAAATGGAGTGCTGGGGCTGCTGGTGAGACTGGCTGAGGCAGATAAGGCCTTTTGGTGCACTCACAGCCTTAAGAAGCATACTGCTAAAAATAGAAAATTATATATGCAGATAGTAGAATTGAAAACTGCACTCATTCAACTTGTTGTTGATTCACCTCTGCACAAGAATAAAGAATTCTAGAGTATGTTCGAGGCTTGAACTGCTATAAGGTACTTAATGTCTGATATTATTAAGAATGTTTCTATATCTGATAACTGCTGACATCTTTCTTGTTTCATATTTATGAGGAAAAATTTTGCTTAGTTTTCACTGACACCTCAAGACCAAATTGGCCATGCGTTAAATAAATGTGGCATTAAAAGAGCTTATTGCTTTTGTGCACAGCTGTGCTACCATTCCACGAATTCCTTTTTCACATCCATGTGCTAAATTTATTAACGTCCATCTGGTTTAAGTACTACATGCCACACCATGCCAAATATGCATGAATTGACATATACCAAAGAGTAGATGTGTTGTTTTGACATGCTAGACAAGCTTCTAGAAAAAATGGGATCTTTATGTTACTCAAGGCAGAAGGATTATGCAAGGAAATCATGAAAACACCATCCTCTTCTGTCCATAACATTCCACTTTTATTGTAGAAATCAGGAAGGGAAAAAGGAAAATAATAATTATTTGGATACTGTAAATGAAAAACCCATGCTTCTAGAAATTTTGCCATTGAGAGAAAAAAATTCTGCCTTTAACTTGAAATTGCTTTTGTTCTGCAAAATTAAGACAAACAAGCTGTGCCAGGAATTCATGCACTGATGAATGCCAGAGTCTGTAGTTATTCCATGCACACAAATGCAGCACGAGACCTTTTATATGCACCTTCTTTTTTTTTCACAATTAGTGATCTTTGATGTTTAATAGTATTGTATGCACCAGCAGCCAAGCACAATTTACAAGATTTCCTGATTTCTGAAATTCTATTTGTTCTTCAGAGGCCTGGAATCTTGCAATTTTCACCACTCATCAAACGAAAAAGCAGAACACTTCTGAAAAAAACAGCTGGGGAGAGAGACAGGAAGCAAAGATCAAAATGCAACAGCAGGGAAGCAAGTGAAAACAGAACAGAGAGCAAGGTGACTAAAGTACTAATGAAGAGGAGAAGAAAGGGGAGCTTGGACAATCCATTTCAAGTGAGCAACCAGTCTATACTTGCATGTTTTTCCACAGCATTTGTACACTTTTTCTGTTCACGGTTGTCAGAGTCTTTTTTAATGTGCCCAGATGTGAAAGAATGCTTCTTGCAATTTGAGTAAGTTTGGCATTAACTCCATTCCTTCTTCCCTCTCTTCCTCCCTTGTCAGAATGAATATTTGGTTACAGAAGAAAACTGTTAAAAAAGCAGCTATTTTATGATTGTCTTGTTAATGATATATAAAAGTACACAAAGCTTGTAGTAGTCATGTATGCAAGTATCTCATTAACAATTATATTTGATTCTGCCATTACAACTATTGTTCATTCACCTGATACTTTGAATTAAAACAATGGTTTTCATGCTTTTTATCATTACCGACTTTCTGGTCAGAGACATATAAAATAAGATGTCTTTCAATTGACAAAAAGAATTCCAAAGGAGCTCTAATATACGTCCACTTTTTTTTTTTCTTTTTTTAATTCATTCTACTCTACAGTATGCTTACAAGTGAAATTTATCTTGTCTGAACCAAAATTATTTTTCATGGCATTCTCAATGTACATGAAAAGAAATATTAATTTTTAAGTTCAGGTTTTAAAAATACTGAATTTATGAAAGTACCAAGAAATAAAATATTCCAAAACTTTTTCACTCATTAGCTATTCTCACAACCCTGCTGTGCTGTCTCCCAACAGAGAACAGGACTAGAGTTCATGAACATGAGGCCTCTTCTGTCTGTCTGTAAAGAGACCCAACCACTTTATTATTCCTGATCAGGTGGCCTGCAGCAGACATCCACTATAATGTCATCTTTGCCTGTCCTTTCTTTAATTTTAACCCATAACTTCTAGCAGATCATCCATCTCCAGGCAGAGTTTAATGTACTCCAGCTGCCCTCTGACATAAAGAATGCAGTATTTCAAAGGCTGAGACACTTCTACTGGTCTACCATGTCGTGATGTCCTCCTGAGGTGGAAGAACTAATGCAATAGGATTATAGGACAACCTCTCAATACTGAACACAGTTTTTTTAACATGAGAAAACCAAAGTAAAATAAAACAATGAAAAGAAATTCTAAGAATTCTTTTATTTCATGAATGCATTTTTTTCAAAGCCAATTACAGTCACATTTCAATTTCAGTGGAACAAACTCAAAGGAAAAGTCTGCACTTCCTCGTTTGTAAGGCGCAGGACTACTCACAGAATAGGGTAAATTTTCATTACTTTTATTGTATACCCCAAATGAGTTATTTCTTTTTCTTCAAATGATGTGATTTAATGTGCCTGTTAATATAAATGTTCCTTTTACTTAGCTTTTTTGCACCATAGATAAGATTTTTACATTCAGATTACGTTGTTTTGACATTTTTCTCATCTAGCTTCAGACATGAAAATAGCTTAAATATGTATGTTTAGACACCTAATGTATCTAAATTACCATTGCAGATAGACTTATTCTCCTCAAAGAAATAATAATGTAATTTACATCTGAATATTTTCAGTTCTGCTTATAACTGTGTGTTTTCTTCCACATTTTGTGAGCTGTTCTGCTAAATTTATTACTGTGTTATTTTGGGGGTTTTTGTCTTTGGAAACTTAGATTTATTCTATCTTCATAATGACCTGCCATCATGTTTCTCTGGTAATTTTGAAATGAAGATATATGATAACAAAAATCTCCTGTAAGTAATCTCCTAAGTGCAAGTTGGTAAATAACAAATTGCTTTCAATACAAAGAATTAGAAATTTGTGTCATTCCTTCTAGAGCATTTTGAGTTAATGTAGTAATCACCATTTTTTATTTTAAACTGTTCATAGGTGGCCACCAAATAAAATTTCACCAATTTTTTCTGCTCTAGAAAATTTATATAAATTCCCTCAGTCTGAGAATTTCTTGCTGTAATCCCTTCAGACAAGATTTTATTCTTTTAATTACTATGGAAACTTGTTGTGGTGGGGTTTTGAGATTTATTTTTGGTTCGTTAGAGGGTTTACTGTGGTTTTGGTTTTGTTTCTTTTGCATAAACTGACTGGTTTTGATTTTGGAAGGTACAGAATATTACCACTGTCAACAATTTTCTCACCATTTTCAATAGCTTATTTGCAGACACTACTAAGTGTTGTAGGGCTGTGCGAACATGTTCCTCCATTTTTTTTTCTCCTTTTTTGTATCTTCTATGTTATGTAGAATAAATTTGTCTTCGAGATTTTCTGTTCTAGTTGTGCATTTTCTCCCTTAAAGGAGAAGTGATTATTTAAATGCATGCATAAAACCGTGAGTGGTTCCATGGGTCAGTAAGTTTTCATGATAAGAGTGAGGGAAATTGTTGTTATCTTGGGAAATGTGCTATATTACACCATACAATTTCAGTTTTCTGTGTTACTTACCATTATTGAGACCTTGGTCAATATAAGAACTATATTGTTTTGCCTTAGCAAAAACTCCTTACACTGAATAGAACAGAGTACTTCTTGTTCTTGAATGAGTTCTAAACAACTGGCTTCAGCCAGAAATACTGCACAAATCTGCAGAAGACCAGCCTGTGTCTCTAGGAGTAAGGATAATACAAGTAATGGTAAGCAAAAGAAAAAATTCTGAGAAAGCTGGGATGATGAGTTTGGATCCTCATTAACAGTGTATGGATTTGTTGTTGCAGTAGAAGGACCAGAAGAATGATTACAAATGCCATGTAGATTTCTACAGTAAAACCATGTTGTAAAACTTCTGTTGTATGCAATAAAATAAATCTGTTGTGGAATTCATAATGAATACCAAGACTGAAGTTATAGTTCAGGGCATATGTATCTTAAAACTTGACATAATAAAAAAAAAAAAAAAGAAGCAGAAAGCTGGGAACATGGACAGCAGGATTTAGTCAAATGCATAAGAATATGAATTTAACATAAATTCCCTGTTAAATCTCACACCATGAATATTAGAGATTTGTCAAGCTGCATTATCTAGTGGACATTTCAGAAAAATTCTTCACATGGCTGTCTGGCCTGAATAAATTCTGGCAATTAAATAGTCAAAAAATAGTGTATCATGAGATGGATGTGAGGACAAGCAATTGGGTGTAAAATAAATTGGTACTTAAAACAGTTTCAATGAGCTTATAAGGGAAGCAGGGAGTAAGAGTGTTGAAAAATTGATATCCAAAATAAAAGGCTGTGCTGAAATACTGGAAAATTTAGTAATAGATTACGAGGAAGAAGATTAATATAGATATTTGTGATAGTAGCAGAATGAGAAAAATAAAATCTAAGAGATGGGTAAGTACACACTAATTATCCAATAAAGATGGAGTCTAAGAGACAGGAATGTTACTTGCCATTGTAGGGAGAAAATTCACGGCCAAAACTCAGCTGAAGAAGCTGGCCAGAACTGTGAGAGACAGAAAAAAGAGTTTTTTCAAATCTATGAATGGCAAAAGGCAGTGTAGAAATAACATTGGCCTATTATGGGATGAGGATGGTCACCTCACAGAGACAAGACAGAGGTGTCTAATGCATTCTTTGCCTCTGTCTTCAGCATGGATTATTGGCCAAGGGAGTGTCAGTGCCCTGAGCTGGAGGACCATGACTGCAAGAATGATCAACACCCAGTTAATCTTGAATTTGTGCAGGATCAAGATGGATCCCTTAAAATCTATGGGGCTTTATGGGATTCATCCAAGAGTCCTCAAATGACAGATAATGTCATGGCAAAATCTTTCTTGATTTTGAGCGGTCCTAGAATTCAGAGTGGTCCCGGCTGACTGGAAGCAGGTGAATGTCGTCCCAGTTTTCAAGAAGGGCAAGAAGGACCACCCTGGGTACTATAGGACTGTCAATCTCACTTCATTGCCTGATAAAGTTACGGTGAAGATGTCTGAAGAATGTCTGGGAGATGTTGAAAAACACCTGAAAGACAATGCAGTCATTGGTCACAGCCAGGACAGCTTCATGAGAGGAATGTTCTGCTTATCAAACCTGATTTCCTTGTATGACAAGGTAACCCACCAAGCTGATCAAGGGAAGCCAGTTGATGTAATCTGTTGGGATTTCAGTAAAGCTTTTGATCCTTTTTCTCACAGGATCCTTCTGGGAAAAACGTCTAGTATTCAGGTGGATTAACAAGTCAAGTGATGGGTGAGCAACTGGCTCATGGATTGGGCACAAATGATTATAGTGAATGGGGTCACAACAGACTAGTGACAGGAAAACTATTTCATTTGTCCATTCTCTCTCTGACTGCTTACATAATCAAGAAAAAAGGAAAGGACTTAATATTTATCCCACAAATATTCCATTTAATACTGTGAGTTAAAGCATCTCTGAGACACAATATAATTATTTTCTTTACCTTTTTTTTAATTTGAAAAAATCAATGGTTTTAGAGATTTTCACGCTTCATCCAACAGAGTCACTAATTAAAATCTAAAAGGCAACATCGTATATTAATGATAAACTCCTTCAGAAATAGCAAAGAATAGCACTAAAAATTGTAAAATCAATTTTCTCTGATTTTACTGCAATAAATTGATTAACTACAAAAAAACCAAAAAAACTTGTACCTTAATATTTTTCTTTTCATAATTTGCTTGTAACCTTTTTCTAAAAAGGACTTTTCACAAATGAGTAGTGGAGCAGTATTTACAGCAGTGTCTTTTAATGAAGTAATACTAAGAATCCTTACAAAGTAGTAAAATCAATGATATTTTTTTCTCTCTCATTCAGAAATAGAAAAGCAGAAACATTTTCATTATAGCCTTTTTTGTTTGCTGTTTAATTGTCTACTACATTTCTGCTCAAATAATATTTGTTGACCAATTTTTAGTATCAAAACAATCAGTGTCTTTTTCCTAAGTAGAAAACATTCCTTAGGGTTTGTTTTTTTTTTTTGTTTCTTGAAGTGATAAAGTACAGTGTTAATTTCATATAAATAATGTTTCTTTTATACTTCTAGTTATAGTCATACATCAAACAAGGGAGTATAACTTCTATTGTATTTTTTGCCCTTCAAAAAATATGGGTAGATGGCACATGATAAAACCAGAAGTTTTGGGTTAGAAATTTTGCTGTGTTTAGATCTCACACAGAAACCTCATGGTTTCAGATGTTGTTATTGCCAGGAAAACTCTACATAAATATTTAGCACGAAAATTATACCACTACAAAATCTTATTTCTTGAAGTTGCTGTTGGCATGCATGGTGTAAACATAGTGATTCAGTCTTTATTTGGCCACAGAATAAACACAGAATTTCCGAGCACCAGCATATTTACACCATAAAATTATATTAGTAACTGGTTCCAAGTCTCTCTAGGGTTCCATTTATATTTATAAATAATGTGTGTTGCCTGCTTACAAAGCATTGTTAGTCATTTCCAAAATGTCTCTTCTTCATTGAAAAGTAATTATACACTTATTGCTGTGCTCTAAGGATGGCACTAGTCACAATTTTCCAAAGAAATGTCATGCTACTATTCTGGACTGTTCTGGACAAAAAGCTGGCCAGAACTCATCTACTTCCAGTCAAACAGGGAGATAGATTAAAAAATAAAAGAAGAAAAGTCATAAAAAGTTTACATATCACTTTCAAAAGAGGTGAAAGGCTGGAAAGCATCCAGCTCTTGCCGATGTCAAAGATTGCTAATACTTATTCAGTCTCCTTGATATTCAGAAAACTTTGGCAATGAATGAAAGTATTCGCCAGAGAGGAAGCAGTACTTGAAAAGTCTAAAAATAAACACAGGCTATGTTTGTTTCACTGAAATTGGTACTTCCAAGTTATCTCAGAAATTTTATGAGGAGAATATTTATGATTTGACAGTTTTATGATAGTAGAAAAAATAAAATATTTTTGCAACATTATTTCAAGCTATTCTGAATATTTCACAATGGTAATGATCTTTGCAATACCAAAAAAAAAAAAAACAAAAAACAAAAAACAAAACAAACCAAAACAAACAAACCTTAAAAAATGTGAAAAAATACCTTAGGTGTCCATTTGCCTCCTTCTCCTGCCTGAAGGCAAAAATCACAGTCCATGTACTTGTCTAGACAGTTTCTAATGATTTCCTGTGGCAGAAATGTGACAGTTTCACAAATAATCTAACCCATTACTACTTTATATTTCCAGAAAAACTCTCTCCCTCTCTGCCTAAGTTAGTGTATCCTTTGTACTGTCTACCACTGGTTTGAAGAACAGAATATTCTCTTGATCTGTGCTTCAGGCCTTTGCATCCAGCATTTTTCTTTCTTTAAACTAAATATCCCGAGTTCACCAATCCATTTTGTGCATCATGTTTTCTAGATTTCTGACCATTTTCTTTCTCTTGCTGGGCTCTGGCCAAGTGGTCTGTATTCTCTCTGTGTGTCCCAAAATTAAATACATGATTGGAGTGGATGACTTACAATTTTCCATGTGAGATGGAAAATCAATTAATTTTGTTTCAGACAATACATCTATTGTACATGTTGTTCACACAACAGAGTAAAAAACATTTGACTTATTATTCATTGTAACTTGCAGTTCCCTTGCTCATTTTTACTGCTTCCTTACTTATGATGCTTCTTTCATTTCTTCACCCAGTTATTGATAAGTATAAAAAATTTGGGATTTTCCCTCATCAAATATAATCTCTTGAATATCTCACTGAGTTGTTGGTATCTATTTTACTTAAGTCTATTTCCTGAACTGCTTTCAAATCTTCCCCCGCATGTCAGCATCAAATGGATAAAGTTAATTCATTTTTATACAAGTTACTAATTAAGTATATGGGATGCAGGACAAGAGAGTAATCTTGCAGTTTAACAGTAAGTAAGAAATACCTGATTGCAGAATATAGTTTTCCTATCACTTAGATGTTCACCTAATGGTGGTTTATATTCCATGAAACAGAATCTTTGTTTCTGAGGTGGGTAAGCTCAGGCTAAAATAGATCTGACTGGGGGGAAATTAACTTAATTTATTCCCTCTTAAAATAGATTTGAGTAGTATGAACAAAGACAAACATTAAATCGACATTATTTCTCCTTATCTCCTCTTTCCCATACCAAATTATTTTCTTCTCCTTTTTGCCTTCCTACCCTTTCATTCCTGACTCTTAGCCACACAATGTAGCACAGCTGAAGGACACTTGGGAAATTATATTCGTAGTTTGCCCTCTCACAGCTTACTCTGCAGAGGACTCTAGCACTGATTTGAGCTTTTCAGGTGAAAATTTCCCTCCATAGTGAGTCCTCCATGAACTGCAGCAGTATCTGCTTTGGTGCAATGCTACAGGCTTGGAGCTGGCTGGAAACCTGCTGGTGGGAAAAGAACCTGGAAGTGCTGATCCACAGCCATCTGAATATGAGCTGTCAGTGCTACATTAACAGCTGGACTCAATGATCTTAGAGGTCTTCAAACTAAATGATTCCATGATTCTATGAAGGGGTGACAGGTACCAAATTTTAAACAATGGTTTTAAATATAGGGTAGATCTATTTGAGTTGATTTGCTGGTAGTTAATAATTTTAGATTATAATCAAGAAGACCTTGGTTTTGACATATATTCCATATTGAGAAGACTAAAAAAAAGTCACATAAAATATTTTACCACTGTTCATGGTGAACTAAAGAGAAATGTAGGTTATCTGAAGTTTTCAGAGTAATGTTTAGTGTTTCTCATTTGACTCATTGCCAGTGTCCTGTCGACCATCCTTGCAAAGAGCTGCCTCCAATCACCTCATACATTAATGTTCCTTCACCACAAGGAACCTTGATATCTTTTAAGGGCAATATACCAGCTAAGCTTTCCTCAGCAAACACTGATTTCCACACCTCTTGCTGAATGATTCATGAAGTCAGTGAAAACAGATTACACATCCTGGCTTAATGGATGGACATACTTTATCCTGTTTAGCAGCTTTATCGTGGAGACAAGGGGAAGGACAGCTTTAAAATAAATAGTGCCACTTAGGTATAAAGCTTTCACTACCTCAGCATGTTGAATAATGCCAAATTAAGTCATTTCCTCAACATTACTTGTAATTATGCTGCTGAATAAATAAATTTTGAGGATAAAGCCTCTATAATGCAAATTCTAGCCTAATGCTTTACTTAATGTCATTAAAATGCAAAGGCCAGTTAGTGAATTGCTAATATTTCTGCTTCTGTCCAGCTCCATACAGATGAGCCTGCAGTACCTTAGAGCTACCTTCAAGAAACATAAAGGGGACAAGGTTCTGATCTCAGAGTCATCCAATCTACAAAATGAGCAGAAAATGTCAGTGCTTGTTCAAAGTGGGTGTTTCACTAAGCCTAACTTTTTTATAAGACTTCTGAACAATTGGCATTATGAGGAAGAACCCCTTAGTATTGGAGTATAGGATTACTGGATTCAGTGGGTTGCTTTGGGGGTCTCTTTTTTGGTATCCTATTTTTGCTGCAGCATTAAATTGTCAATAAACTATATACTTGTCACTGAACTATCATATCTTGTGAAGGATAGAATAAATAAATTATATGTTATGGTGTAAAGTTTCTGTTGACATGAAGTTAGAATGTCTAGAGCTTCTGAGTGGTTCAGGTCAATCCAAATGAGTGCTTTATATCCTTCTACTAAATACAATAAAGAAATAAATATACTAAAAAGAAAATATAAAAAAATGCATGTGTGATGCACAATTTCCATGATAATTTAGCAATGATAGAATTTGCAAAAAAAAAGCATTTTTCATCAGGCTTACTCATCACCACTCCTTGTCTGTAAACCCATCTCTTTTGAACATTCCTTTTAAAGCACTGTAAAAAAACAAAGGTAGAAAACACCGAATTCTCTCTTGTGCAGCCCAGCATCAAAAATTCAAGGTGTCTGTGACTGCCAGGTGACACTATGATGGTTGTAGGGATGGCACAGACTTACAGATTATACTTTAAAATCAGAGGCACTTAAATTTTAGTAAAAAAGCTCCCAAGCATAGACTATCAACTAAGTAACTAAATAAGTCAGCAGATAAAAGCAAGCCTCTAAAACTGCAGACCAATGAGCTTCAGATGGAACCCTATTTTAGATGGTTTTATTTGTATGTTGTGATCAATATTTGCAAACTTGTATAAAAAATTTATGGTTCTTAAAAATAAATATGCTTATTTCAGAACTTTGGGAGTACCAAGACAAATGCCAAAGTTTTAGAAAATTTTTAATGAGATATCCATTGAGTCCATGAAATTAGAGTTAATTTGAAAATAGATTTATTATATAAAAACTAAGATAAGGTAAAGCAAGTTTATACATTTGGTATGATTTTATAAATTTTGAATCTTCTTATTTTGACTACGGTAACAGACAATTTAAGATTTTAAGACTGCCTATTTAAGAAATTGTGAGATTGATGTTGTGCATGGATTGAGACAGTGAAGATATCCAGGGAACCTGAGCACTGCAACAGTAATATAAGTTTTTTTGGAAATCCTTAACCTGGCATGAATAATAAAAAGTATTATATAAGTAAATTTAACTGTCCATCTTCAGTTTTAGTTCACACCCTTGTCTTACTTTTACTTTCCTTTAATTCTGAAAACTTTTTGTTCTTTTTCCATATTTAATTCCTAGTGTAGCTCAGATTCTCCTTTTCTCTTCTTTTGTTGCATATTTTTATTTCTATTTTATATCCTTTTTTGAAATCCTGCTTTCAAGTCTTAGTTTATTCTTCTTTCTTTTAATATCTCTTTTCCAGTTATTTTTTTTCTCAAGCTCAGTTCTTTTTTATGTCATATTTCTGTTGCTGTCATTTCACTAGTTTTAGGGGTTTTTTTTAAATTTAATTTAATTCTAAAGTTTGAGCTAGCCTGTTTTCCTAAAGAAGCTTTGCTTGTGCAAACACCATACTTTTTCAGCTGTCTATCTGTCTCACATCAGTAACTTCTGAATCTGATGGCTCATTAACCAGAGCTGACAGAACTGCGCAGTCTTAGAGAGAAGGCATTTCCCAACAGGTTTGGGAAAGTTGGCGCTTGGCCGGAGGGCAGAGATCCAAATCAATGTCCCATCAAAGGAGAGGCGGTTCCCACTTGACCTCATTCCGAAGGCAGCACCGAGGATGCTCCCAGCCAGCGCCGCGCACGCCGCAGCTCGCCCTGCCTCGCCACGCAGGTGAGGAATCGCGGTGGGCGGCAGCTCCAGACACCAGCGAGGGAAGATTCTGTGCCAGCAATCTGCAGACGTCAGCGTTCTCACTTTCCTTGCTCATTGACTTTTATTTTCCCCTCTTCCTCCTCCACTGCCGCAGTTAAGCTAAGCCCAATGCTTAGACTCTGCAGAAAGTTGTTACAGTGCTCAAGCTCTCCGATTTGTTCCTGATATTAATGACAACTGACTTTGGTGACAAGGCCTATTCCCCTGTGTACAGAGTTGACTTATTTACTAAAAAGTAACTGAATGATGAAAGCAGATAGAATTATGGTTATGAAGTTAATACTTTTGGGATTAATGGTCCTAAGTCACTGCATAAGAGAAGCCAAGTCAGTAGAACAGTTTCTAAAGGCGGGAACATCTGAATTTCTGTGTTTTCATTGTATCAGGAATAAGAATTTTATGTTGTTCAATTTTTCAACATTTGTCGTTATTTGTAGGGGTATTTAGTAATCCTGCTCATTCCAATCAGTGAAACAAACAAACCCTAAGTCATCTGTCAGAACAGAGGAAGCACAGTAGAAGAAGAAAAATCCTGCACGATGTGCACTAAATTGCTCAGGGAAAGGGATGCTTCAGCTAAAGATTCAGCTTCAGCTGAATCTTCACCTAAAGCATATGCAGCACAAGAAGTAATCAAGAAGCAGCTAACAGGAAAACCAGGTAACAAGACAATATATAAATTCAGCTTTTTATAAATTAGAAAAGAAGGCACAGTCTGCCCCCACACACACTAAGGGAACACTGCTGGAAGGGGCCAAAACTACGTTCTTTGCAGAAAACAGCACAAGTACAAGCCTGCTGTCTTTCAAACTCCCTGTGAAACTGCACTTCTTTTTCCATAACAATATTTAGCTGTAGGTTCCTCTCATATCCTACTTAAATCCTAATTAATAACTTAGATGGTACAGACTCTGATGTAAGGCAGCAATTTTATATATAAGCTGTATGCACCAGAGGTGGCACATAATTCAAGTTCATTACCCTTAGCCAAATACCATAGTTGTAAACTGTTTCTAGAAAGTGGGCATAATCTACTCCTCTTTCAGTTACTCTATTTTAAAAAAGATGCATCCAAGTACTTTTAAGAACACATTTTATTCAATATGCAATCCAGCCAGTATAAGTGAGGTGTATATAGATTATATCTGAAATCAGATGCCACAACAGAAGTATGCAATATTTTGTTTACTTTCTGGATCATTTTATGGTTCACCTGAGAGCCAAACAACCTCATCTAGATAGATATAAAAGCACTGGAGAAGTTCCAGATCAACAGGGAAAGACCTAGTAAGTTTATGAAACATTGAGAGCTGAAGGATGTCAGTATTTACTGTGTTTTGGAGACATCTGTGGCCTTTAGTCTTACCCATTTTACCCAGAAAAAAATTTGTTGCAAACAAAGTATCATTTAAACAGCAATCTCTAGAGCTACAGAAATAAATGAGAATATACCTGGGAAACAATACTGAAGGCAGCCTCTTAAATGAGATGATCAGGAAGTAAATGTATAACATGCATATATATAACCAGTGACTTGGAGAAATGATTTTCAGTTAGTTTTTTATTCACACTTATCTCAGTAATTCTAAGTCCTCTCTCCCAAATCCCTGGAGTTTGTATTCCCCTTTCTGCCATAAATAACTCTCACGGATTTTATATCATCCTCTTCTCTACTACCTTTAATCCCACTTTATGAGAAATGTTCAGAAGAATGCATTAATTTAATAGTCTTCTTAGCCACTGCTCCTGCTAGCATGACCTACAATTCTGAATTAAAGTATTTTTTTTAAAGATTATATTTTTGCTATAATATACTTAATTCTAGGTTGATCACTACCAAAAGGTTGTTTGTCATAATGAAGCTATTGAGAAAGCCATGGTGAAAACTGTTTTAATATACCTGTAAAAACACTGGAAAGCCTGAAATTTCTCCTCAAATATTTCCACTATTTGCATTTAATTTATCTACTCTGAAGTCCAATAAATGTACTTTCAGTAGTCATATTTAATCTAATCTAGATAATGTCCTTAAAAATTAATTCTTTTAAATTTCATACATTTTTCAGGCTCTGATGCATTCATTCAAGCAAATGACACATTTTGAATACCAGCCTTTCTAGATTAGAAACAATAGGATATCTGATGCTCACCTGAAAATCATAGGAAGTAATGTGGAAATAAGCCTATGTGATCTAATTTTCAGGTAAAAGAGATGTGAAACTTTGTTACAAAATAGTTAAAACCACTGAATTTGGATTCTGTATTTAAAACTTAATCTGGATTTTAAATTAAAGCAAATTCACAAAAATATGATAAAATTGAATTTTAAAAAGCGCTAAAATATCTCCACACCAAACCACAAACAGCTCCCTACAACTGATCAACAAGAACCCCATAAAACCATCAGGGG
Source organism: Irena cyanogastra (assembly GCA_013397155.1). NCBI lineage: Eukaryota > Metazoa > Chordata > Aves > Passeriformes > Irenidae > Irena > Irena cyanogastra. The sequence goes on from VWZV01011114.1 coordinate 21,303, forward strand.
AGCTTATCAATCGCTGTGCCTCCAGCTAAACAAAGCTCTCATTTTATCTCCAGCAACAAAGGCAGGAACTACTCCCAGTAATTTACATGCTTGCAGTTTACAGTTGTAAAATGTTCATTCCTATGTTCTTTTAAACATTGGCTCTTTGAAAAGAGATCATTTTCGTCTTTTAGATCAAAAGAGCAGGAAACCGTGTATTGAATTTCAAAAAATCTTTCTATTGGAGTTTAAGTAATGACTAAATGAGTAGGCATGAAGCAATGGCTTTATTCAGTTTCTGTTGCTGACATCAGCCTGTTTACACACTGAACTGAATTACCTCTGGTACAGTATATTTGTGTGACTCCAGCAAAACAGCCTTAGCTGAGACTTGTTTCACTACAGAGCCAGATATTAGCTAAAGTGCCTGGAAATGCTCTTTGCCAACTCTTCTTGATCTGGTGCAAACAGACGTAGGAAAAAATCACTGCACAGTTTAGCTAGAAATTCACATGCCACTGGGGCAAGCCCAAGAGGCACTGACAACTGAGGCATTCCTCTTGTAAGTCATGAAACAACAGGGCAATTGAGAGCAAAGATCATGGTATGGTGATCTCACTGTGACCATAATTTAGATTTTTGTTTTGTGTATGCCTGAAAGAGAACACATGGCTGAGAAAAAACTTTGTGAGAGAGGAGAAATTATTTTTGAATAAAATAGCTCATGCAAGTTCGGTCTTTTTTTTTTTTTTTTTCTTAAAACTAAAGTCAGCCCCAAAACCACAAAGTTAAACTTCTAATGTAGGCTAAGTGACATGAGCATTAAGTAATGACTACAGGAACACAGAAAAGCCATTGTGTCAGTAAAACAGAAACTTATCTACATTTTAATTAAGTTGGGGAATTTGTTATGCACCTTTTCAATTATTTAATAAGCATATTTTTATATTAAAAAATCTATACTACAGAAGTGCATTTCTCTCAGGTAAGAAGAACTGTACCACAAAATAATCTAGCAGAAGCCCCTTTTCTCCAATTATATACATATTTGGGGGACAAACAAAAAAGCAAAACCCACGGAATTGCAATCTTGTACTTGGCTTGCAGTGGTGCTGCTGCTTTCTTTGTATCTTGCTTCTTCTTTGTCTTTGTCAGTCATAAATTGTTGATTTTTTTTAAACTGTGGAGTTATATAACATTCTTGTGTAAATGTTTCCTTATCCTCCAAAGCAGCAGACCTCTGCTGAGAAGACAAGCAATACTGCAGAGCTCTGCAACAAGATTTGAGGGCTTGAGATGTGACCTTTGGGTGAGTGCATTTAAACCAGGAAATTTGATTATCATGCATAACACCATTTGGGACTGCTTCTCCTTTGCTTGATTTAAAAAGGCATAGAGAAACTCCTCCATAAAGCCCAAGTTGTTAGTGCCTATCTTGGAGAATTCTGCTCTGAATTCCTGAAGTCATACAATGCTAGGCTTGTCAACCTTCACACACAGCCATAGTGAGAAACATTTCAGGTCTCCAAAAACCTGTTGAGCAGTTCCACCCATATGACTGGCTATGCTGAGTCCATCAATCAAATTTTTCATGCAAGGCATCATCTTCAACTGCTGAAGTACAGGCTAAGTGTATCTATGCTGTAATTGAAGTTACTTTGTTCTAATAATTCTTGAGGTTTAAAAGTCACATTTCAGGCAGTGCTCAGAAGTTTACTACTTTTACAATGAAAAGGAGAAAGGATGTGATAAGAAAGCAGTTCTCAGTCTTGCCCTGCTCATTATCTTATATTTTTGATTCATCCTTCAGAAGTTGAATAGCTTGAGACAAAGCTAAATAATTCTTGGCATCTGATTTAAGTTCAGCCTTCCTCTAGTCCTTATTAGTGCTACAGTTCCTTGCTTGAAAGGGTACAAGCAGCTTAGATTCTCCCTTAATTCATTCCAAAGCATGTTAACCTTATAGACGTTTATTTGAAGTGAGTTGGGAAAAAGTACTTTTTTCCTTTTGTTCAACAGTGTAAAGCTATGATGTTTATCCTCATGCAGTCTATACTCTTAATGGATTTTAGAAGAAGAGAAAATGACATCAAATTCATCTGGAGGCTCCAGCCAAATCAAATAATTCCCATCTCATAAAATATGCTTTTAGGGTCTGATTTTTAATTTACCATTAGAAAATTTTAAATTGTCCATTAAAAACACTACTGAGGGGAAAAGAAAAAGTCAAATGAATGATTTTGTAGAACCTATTGCTGGAGTTATAATTATGTCCTCAGAACATAATTATTTAGAACTTTTGCTTTAGTGAATGTTCTGAATAGGCAGAATTATTAAGATTCTGAATTAATTAACATCAAGCTTTTAACAATTTTAATATATAACTTTGGAGAACAGAGAGGGGTCAAAGTAAGACCAGGACTTAGTAGTTTAACATGCTCTTTTCTTTTAGGCATCTGAGGTGTCAGTAGTTTTGACAAGTAGCTTTTTTGTAGCAAAACACAAAAGCTCATATGTACAAGCCCTAGAATTATTAACATGCATTTGATGAGTGAAAGGTTTTAGAAGACTTTCAAACCAGTATTAATGTTAACATCATGCCAAACTATAAAAGTAAGCAGGTTTGATCATAAGAAAATGACACAAAGTTCAAACAGTCTAGCCACTGAGAGTATTGCCAATAGAGTTCCAGTATCATAAAAAGCAGACATCTGAATATGAAGCTTTCAGTTAATTTTCCAATATCTCTTCCTAGGTTTCTCAACAGAATTGAGCAATTACAATAAATGAATAGAGGTGTGAATGAGGTCCCAGACTTAGGAGAAATAAGAGGGAGATTGTCACTGATAAATACTATAGAAAAGCAGAAAATGAAATGAAATTGTACACATTAAAATAAATATATTTGTTGTCATCTGAAAAACAATAAGCATTATGGATAAAATAGCACAGCCTGGAAAAAACTTTTATGAAAGCTCCAAAATTAGGATTTTACAATTCATATACCAGCTTCAGTACCTCATGCAATGCTTTTACTATCTAATTATCTGAGGTCTTATTTTATTTTGTGACTTCAATTACATGGCATTTCTATTGATTTTTGAAGTGGCACTAAACAAATTTCTCTCACAAACTGTTCTCCCATAAGTTGATTATGCAAATCAGTAATTCCTGTGGTTTATTTCACTTCTTTTGTACACTTTAAAGAACAGAATAGGATACTCCCTGCAACCATTTTTTCACTGCCTTCTAAGGGAGCCAAAACACCTGTGTCAAAATAATTTCTGTAAATTACAGTAGAAAGGCGTTGGGTCATGTTCATAAAGTCTGACACACTTTATCAGAACTGTAATGGGGAAGATACTCCTCCATTCCCTTTTCACATTTCCTGTACTAACAAGCATCATTCTTGCCTTTCTATCTATTTTCTTTAATGAGTATTTGACGATCCACAAAGCTGACTAGCATTTTTTTGGAGGTTTACAAAAAAGCACTGAAATGCAACTCAGCCACAGGGTCTTCATTAACATGTTCTGGTTTTCAAAAGTAGGGAAACCTTGTCCCAGACTGATGCACAGGAAAAGTCAAGGTAGGTATGGTATGTTAGCCCAAGGATGTTTAGTCCTTGTGTTGTATGGGGGCTGCAACAGAAAAATGTAAGTACAGTTAAACCAACAGTGATATGGCCTTTTTTAAATATTCAACTATCACCTTCTGATTGGAAGGAAATTGAGAGTGGTTTACAGGCTATTTTATTATTTCTTCTTTTCCTCAAGGATAACACTCTGAGCCCAAAGTTGTGCTAAAAGAAAAAGAAAAAAGAAAATTCACATCAGAATGAAAATATGACTGAAGAAGCAAGTCGAATTAAGGAAACATGACCTTATTTAATTATATTTGTGGTATTCTACATATCTCTATCACTTGTTAAAATAATGTAATTTTTTTTTTCCTCCTTATACTTCATGTTTATACTGAAATAAGTCATGCTAGGCAAAATCATAACTTTGCATTATTGTTTTCCAAAACGTTTGGTGCCAGAAAATTATAAAGATTATATGCAAACCTTACTTTGACTACTTTAAAAATTAAATTTAATATTTCTTTTCCTTCAGTCCTTCCTTTCATCCAAAATCTTCCCATCCAAATCTTCTTTGCAAAGTGCATCTAGAAACAGGAACTGCCATTTAAAAAGACCCTGAAATATATTCCTGAAATTGAAGAACTCCTTCATAGTTCAGAAATTTGTCACTGGCAGATTAGTTCAAAACAATCATATCAGACTTTAACCGTTGACCTTTCTTTGGTAATGGAATGATTTCTCTTTATGGCTTATCTACAAATGAGACTCGTACTGACCCCAGTACATCATGTCTGCCTTGTTACTGTGAGTTAATAGTATTCTAAGGACTCCTTTTGCTCTCAGCTCCACTGTTTATTCATTTTTCCCAGGGGTCAGTGCTTGCTCAAACCATCAGTAACTGCTGAAAATCTTCACATTTTCTTTTGAACCAGCTGCTGACTGTGAGACAAAAGGCCTTATATGGAAATACTTAGCAGTGAAGACCCATAAAAAATAGTTTCCAAGCATATGTTAGAGGAATAACATAAGGTTTGACAGAATTATTTCCTAGGATTTATAATAGAATTAGACACTGTTCAAAAAAAAACACAAATGTGTTTTATATAGAAATGGATTAATAATACAAACCAGGGATGACTGATACAGTTACAGGTACAGTGATATCATTCAATGAGTTCTCTAATTTTTCCAAAGGACAATGTTCAAACAATTTTCTTTAATATTGCAGATAGATGAATAAGTAGAAATAACAGTGTTTTCTAGTATTTTGGGCAATTCTGAAGTGATTAATTTGTCTTTAAAAAGTAAAATCAAAGGAAAATGATTGAAGAGTCTCATTCTTCTGATTGAATATTCTTTCTGTTTCTTCAGTTTCACAGGCTGTCTGATTTTAAATAGAGAAGGAAAATGTGTTTGCAAACATAAGCTTAGTAACAAGGTTATATAAACCATGTAAGTTAAGGTTTTCAAGTAAATCAAAGGGAAGAGATTTTAAAACCATTCTGTCAATGCAAAAATAATGCCATTACACTGGATCACATGAGGCCAAATGTATTACTTACCGCTCATTGGAGAGTCAAAAGTAAATACCAATGGCATAGAACTCCCCAATCCTAGACTGTCTGCAAATTTGCCTGAGTAAGGACTTTAGTTTTAGTTTTAAGCTAAAACTTCATACTTCAGAGGCGGATTCAGGAAAGTTTTCTATGTCTATCAAGTGAAACTCAGACGAAAAATAGGTCCAAGAGCCCACATCCTGGTGGATCTGAGAAGATGGGTGTTCCGCCCTCCTATGTTTTTGAGACCATCTCAGTAAAAGTGCCTCTGCCAAGGTGGAGCATGATGATCACTAACTGTCCCCTATGAGATCTCAGAGGAGGTTGCTTCATGTATGTGTAACACATCAGTTCAATTGGGGCCACTGCAGGAGGGTGCTATATCAGCAGGAGGCATTACTTCTCAGGCTTTTGCTCTAGCTGAATTCAGCAGCACAGCAGTTATTTCCCCTGAAGTTCCTTGTCTCGTAGAGATTGCCTGTGTTTAAAAGATGGGCTTACGAAATAACCGGAGAGAAGTAATTCTCTCCCTGAAATGCATCACTGACAGTCTGCTTTTTGCCCTGAAACATGATTCTCTGTCTTCTTACATGTTTTATTTGACTGATTTATTATACATCCTTTAGGTGAGTGAAAACTAACAGTTCATGGAGTGCAAAATATTTTATCTGGTTAGAAGCGCTGGTTTACTGAAATCTAAACAATTACGAGTGAAATATATTTTAGCAAAAGGGTTTTGTTTGGTTTGTTTGTTTAGTTTGTTTTTTAAGATCAAAAAAGAACTGCAGAAATGTTGGCATTTTGCTAATACTTTGGCTTTTAATGAACTTTAATTTTTTTTTACTTTAACTTTTCACTTTAAAACATCTGTCATAACAACTAGAAAGTTGTTAATTCACCTGAAAAGCATTTTCTTCCAAGTTTTACTTTGAAAATATTTGAAGTTTAATAATAAAAAAACCAAAAAACCATAGAATTTGCACTGAAGATAAAATCCTTATCTGTCTGTATCTATTAAGAGAAAAAATATGTGTGTGCATTATATATTCACTATAAACACACGTACATACACACACATATTTCAAAGCAGATGTGTGGAGAAGAACTTGGGAGTACAGCATCCCCTGGAAATGGGCGCTTGCATTCTGAAAAGCCAAACATATCTTGGAGCGCATCAAAAGATATGTAGCCAGCAGGTTGAGGGAGGTGAGTCTGGTCCTCTACTCTGCTCCTGTGAGACCCCACCTGCAGTGCTGCATCCAGCTATGGGACCATCAATACTAGGACATGGATCTGTTGGAGCAGGTCCAGAGGAGGGCCACAACGATGCCCAAAGAGCTGGACTACCGCTGTTACACAGACGGGCTGAGATTTGGGGTTGTTCAGCCTGGAGAAGAGAAGATTCTGAGGAGACTTTATAGCAGCCTCCCAGTACCTAAAACGTAGCTTGTAGTAGAGCTGGAGAGGGACTTTTCAGAAGGACATGTAGGGGTTACGACCACGGGGAATAGTTTTCGTTTGAAAGAGGATCTATTTAGACTGGATATGAGGATAGTAAACCAGTGGAGCTACTTGCCCAGCAAAGCTGTGGATGATCTGTCCCTGGAAGTGTTCAAGGCCAGGTTGAATGAGTCTCTGAAAAACTTGGTCTTTGGAAGGTCTCACCACCTCTGACAGAGTGCTTGGAACTAGATGATCATTAAGGTCCCTCTCAACCCAAACCTTTTATGATTTTATGATTCTACAATAAATGTAAAAGAAAAACCAAAGCCTATTTTTTCATAGTTAAGTCATCTGTCAGTCTTATTGAATACTACTGGGGCAGCAGTATTGGTAAAAAACCAAAAACAGGAACAGCAATGGCATTTTCAGTATTGTGTCATGCAACTCTGTTCAGAAACTTCAATTAATTTACCATGATGATAAAATATATGAGAAGTGTTTATGGCTCCAGTGGTTCTTCCCTTAAGGAGCTGCACAGCAGAATTATAAGCCACATAGAGACAAGTTGCAGGATTCATGATAGACAGAGAGGGAATTGCCTTGTCAGTCTCACAAGTTTGAGGACTGCAAACGGAATCTCATCAAATGTAACTTCTATTCCGCTTTGTACATCAAATGCCTCAACTAAAGTTCCACATTCTACTGCGACTGAATGAACTTGCTCCTTCTGGACAGCTGCATTCCCCGAGCCTCCCAGTACTCTGAAAAGATAACAAAACTGTCCGAAAGAATTAGAAGTGAAAGATGAGATAAATGGAGGGAATTTGGTGGTCGTTAGTGCCGTGGTTTTGCCTGTCTAACTGCAAACAGAGAAAGACAGGTTTCTTCAGCTTGCATTAAGCATCCTTTCATCAAGACCAATGTATTCTTTAGTGAAATGGTGGGAAATACTCGATATTACAATAAATTTAATTGCAAGCAAATACCAAAAAGAAAACAATAATTCTCCATCCTGTCTGTTTTGCTTCTGTGTTACAAAGGCTTACACATTCTTGTATCGTTAGAGAACAGAGAGTATTTCCCAGTTCCTTGTAGATGTGAGGTTTATCTGAGATGATCTCAGTTGCTATCAAAGGTGCTAGCTATTTTTAAAATCACCAGTAATACCAAATAATGCTATCTTTACATGTACAGTGATTCCAAAATGTAACCTGGACATTCCTAGGAACCCCATGGTGGAAGCTAACAATGTTGAATTTTGCCTTCCATCTAATTGAACAATGGTGGCTAAGCAGTCTTCAGCAGGTCGTGTGAGGTCGGGACCAGCACATGTATGTTTGTGTTTCATTTATTGCAAAATGAAATGGGATTTTCTGGTGATCCTAACTAGTTCTGATTCAATGATGTCTAGGTGGGTATTTAAGTCCATGTTCAGCAGCAAGTCCCATGATGGTCTGACAAACCCTTTGAAGAAGGCAGCTTTGCTCTGCAGCAACATGCCACCAATTGCATCTCTGTTGTGTAAGGAGAGAAGATGTCACTGCTTAGCTCTCAGTGGTTCATATCCTCTCTGAACACTAATTCTGTGCTTCTCATTGTTGTTCTTTGGAAGTCTGTGCTTTTAACCACAAGGAAAAGTAATTCTGATTTTCAGGAAACTTGCACAGATAATCTCTGAATAAATGTGCATACATTATATTAAAATGTATGTTTATATACAAATATAATAGTTAAACACGTAGATAATGATGAAATATATCTATACATAAAAGAAACAAATCACTCTTCACTAATAATGGAGCACACAATCAAGGGAAAATTATGGTACGCTGGAATCAAGATTTAAAGCAGACAATATTAGTGTAAGGGTTAAAAAATTAATGTTATCCTAAAAGACAAATCTGGGAAATTCTGTGGTTATTTCAACCTGAAAATACATATGTATTAATATATGAAGATGTATTTTCAGCAGCTGCAATTTTAGCATGAAGGTAGTTTGAATTTCTCTGATGTCACAAACCAACAATTTTGAATGAGAGTAACTAATTTTACATTTAATCATAACATACAGCTGTTGAGATTTAAGACATTTTTTATTTAAATTTAATTTCTACTAGAGTGGAAGTGTGAAGGAGATACTCTAAGTATGGTATTTCTTAAAATTACATATTTTTAATATGAAAAATGACATTTTAAATGACGTTTTAAAAATTAATTTATAGCATAAATGGCAGTCCTAAATTCTCATAATCTTTTCTTCTGAAGTTAACATCCTCAGTTTAGGGAAAATGCAACATGTGCAACATATGTTCATTTAAACCAAAAAGACTTATTCAAAGCTTGTATTGACATATTTTTGACATTTGACATACAATATGCATGAGGATAACATTCAGATTGCTAATTTATGGATGAAAAAGTTAGAAGAAGGAAAACTGAAGGTTGCTCCAGTAGTGCTAAGTGTTATTCTTATGGAATGTATTGAAAAATAAATTTAGATGTCTTCCCAAACACTGACAACGAGAAAATGTTTTCAAAGTGATCTTTTATTTGTCTGAAGAAAGCATATAGTTATACTGTGTTTTGAGGTTTTTTTCAGGCAGTCAATTCTGCTATTACATATTTATAAACAGTTATCAGAGCCCTATGAGATTAATCAAAAGGAATCTTGAATTATTTCAGTTAATTATATCAAGCAGAAACTTGGCTGAGAGGGTCAAGTGTCTTAATGTGCACTTAAAGACCTCAGCATTCTGGAATAAAATTACTTTGTTCTTTGAAAAAATTCATAAAAAAGGAATGAATATTGCTAGCTGCATAATTGCATATTTTTCAGTATAAGTATTTTTTTCTAAAAAAATTTAATAGAGGTCTGGAACTTCACAAGATGAAATTAAACTATTCACAAAGAGCTTACTTTTTTGTAATCTAAGCAGAATGTCACAGATCTATAAAGAATCAGAAAAAAAACAAACTGAAAATTGCAAAACATCCTTTCTAGAAAAGACTTATGTGTGCTATTAATTAGTTGCCTTATGAGCTCAAACTGAAAATATGGAGAGGAAAAGAGTTGCCTGCTATTGCTCTTTACTTCCAAGAGAATAAATACTCTCAGTCATCTGGAAATCTTGGGTTTTGCCATTTGTTTGGTTTTGTTTGGTTTTCATTTAAGCGTACAGAGATTTAGGGAAAAGTGCTTTATAATCCATGTGCTCACAGTCAAGGTGGATATGGACCTCACCTGTATCTGTGCTCATGGCAGAGAAAAAAAAAATTGGTTCTTCATCAGAACAATGAGACAAATGGATAGAGAAGGAATTCCATACACTTAGTATATAACCATGTTTAATTATACATATTATTTTCACAACATGGACATTTGCTTAAAATGTTTTATATCTTGTAGGAATTATTTTAGATATAAAGAAATGTGTAGATATATTTTAGATATAAAGAAATGTGGTTTGTTCATTTAATGCTAATGAATAACTGACAAACATAAAATGTTATTAATCTGTTTGCATTTATAAAACATCAGTGAACAAAACATATTTTGGCTCTGTTTCCTCAGCTATCTAGGACATTATCAGCCATGCAGAACCATACGTCACCAGAAACAGTTATAAATTATCAGCTCCTTATTCTTTTAGTGCTGAGGAGTGGAAGAAAAAAGCTCAAAACCCAAACCTGAAAAACCTCAGGAAAAAAATAAAGTGAAAACTTCTTTATATGCATTATATAGATGCCCTAAAAATTTCATTTTGAGTCTCACACGAATTTTAAGTTGAAACATTGAGATTTAAATTTTAGGCAGCCTAAAACATTTTTTTGATTACTATCCCTCTTAGAAAACATGCAGAACCCTCAGGTTCTGCATCTAAACATCCAAGCAACTACTTTGTTGGTGCAATTCCTCTTCTGCTGTATCAGACACTCTCAACAGACTGCTTTCCATAGGGATGTACATCACCCTAGACAAACTTTAAGAGCTGTTACATAATTAAATGGCTCAAAGAATTGCCCCAACAAGCAATTTGAGCAGTTACTACACTTTTGAAAGCAAGGAATTCAAATTCAGACTCCTAAATATAGAAGTCTACAAAGGACTTCTCCAAATGAGATTTAGCCAAGTATTCATTAGATCCAAGAAAGCTTTGCAGAGATGCCAGGCTCTCTAGACGCTTGATCAAAGTTGGTTATTGTCACCCCTAGTGATTAGAAGGCATCCACCTGTAGAAAGTTTTAGGTCTTCGGAATTGCCAGGTGTTGCAATTACAAAGCATGAGTTTGTAAGGATGACAACTTTTACACAAGCAGTTTCTAGTCTCAGGAACCCAAGTTTCTGTTTAGCAAATGTATTTATGCAGGACAGTAAGAAATGCCAATTGTCCTTAGGCCTGTTTTTTTTTTCTTTCCCTCAGACAGACTAATACAAAATATGCTTATTTGGGGTACCTACAGGAATGATTTCTCCAGTATGTGCATTATTCGTAGATACTAGTCTTTAAAAATTCTAACTAAATAACTCTTATTGAAAAATGTGTTACCAACAACTTTGCCCTGATAAAAAGCACAAGCAAAGCCTAATCCTGAGGTAATATTGCAATACATTAAAACTAAAAGAAAGGATATGTTTCTTTCTACAGGCCAAAGTGTCAGTACTGAAAAGTAGTTGTCTTTTTTTTTTTTTTTCCTCACAAAATAACATTTCACTATTTCACTGGAATAATCAGATTTGCATCAGAGAATTTTGTAAGGCTAGACTTCAAGGTTTTTTAAGGATGTAGATTCTACCTCTTGAGTTTTTAAATTAGCATGTTGGCATATTGCCTTGCTCAATTAAAAAGCACAGGCACAAAAAGTGATGAAATAAGTACACTCCTAAAATACGTTAGTGAAAAGGGTACTGCATAGGGCTGAGCTGGAATGTCAGTCTTAAAAAGCAGCATTGAGTTAACAAGATAAGAAGAGTTTTCTTCCATGAGTTCCTGAGACAAAGATTTATCACTTGCTTGTTGAGCTTGACTGACTACGAAAAGAAACAAGCAATTTCACCTCAGAGACAGCACATCTTCAGAATTTACTGTGACACCCTGACTTTCAAATTTTTTACTCAAGTCCTCACAAAAGAGCCCTATGATTCTGCTTGCCAGAACTCAGGCTCAAAGTTTAATGCCAGAAGTGAAGTTTCAAATTTTCAGCAGGAACTGGACCAATTAAATTGTTCAGCTTGATTCTGTCTTTAAATTTCATCAGGGTATTTATGTTTCTGTTAGCTTATTTTACTGGCTTTGTAAGATACACTGCTTAATGTTAATGGAATATGGTTTTGGGCTTTTTTAGCACTCCTATTGTGTTCCCAGAACTGAAAGGACGTTTCTGGGGTGCTTTGATTAAAACAGAATATTTTCAAGAGAATTTTTTAGAGATTATAGGGTTTTAAAAACAAGTCTGTGCTATATGTGCTGCAGAGCCAGAGAGCAGAGATTTTTATGCATTTGAATTAGAATTAGGCTTCATGAGAGCTCAGCCACTGAAGCCTACAGAAGTTCTCTAGAGAACACTTACAGAAAATTATTTTCCTCAAATCATATGCTTTTTATGGTTGAATACTGAGAGCCTGATTTTATTTCCTATGGAAATCAGGGTCAATAAGGTTTTTTTTATGTTCAGAATATGACAGGCCCTGGAAGGTAGTTTCTCAATGTCTGCTAAATCCCTATGGGGGATACTGTGGAAGGCAAAGAAAAGGCAAAATCATTGAGATAAAAATGAATTTGCTTTTTCTGCATATTTTTCTGCTTCTTAAAGATAAATCACTCTTTATTTTTCTGTTGTATAGCTATAAGGGAGACAGAGAGCATATATTATATTTAATTTATTACTGACTTTATGGCATTCAAACAAATGGTATTTTGCTTTTAAATTACTTAAAATTGATTATTTCTCTGCATTATCCCTTAGTCTATGGATCCTAATTCAAAATTATAATTCTGGTCTAACACTAAGAATATTTCAGGTGTGAATCCTTCTGATGAAGTTACCCCTGAGCCTAAAGTTCTCATCTGTGCTGCTGCTTGTTGCTGACATTTTGGACACTGACTCTACTCTGAAGTCCTTTGCCAGGAGTAAGGATTTCACCATAGTGAATTTGTCTATTCAACAAGAAGAGAATCAGAAAAGAGGGAAGAGGAAAAAGAAGTAAGAAAGAAACTATGACTATATCAAATAGTGGCAAACAAGAAGAATTGCCTTTGGACCTTTTCTATGAATTATCTTGCTTTAGTATAATTACAGGACTTGAACAACTTATAATAATGATGATTAGAGTTTTATATTGCAAAATATGCATAATAATGAATAATGCAGAAAACGTTGTGTCCTTAGGACAATGATTTAGCTCTTACACAAGGTATAAGGCTGTCTGATATAGTGAGGGAAGAAACAGAGAAAAGGGGAAAGGTATTCTTCCAAATTGGTGTATAAAATAAAGGAATTCAAGGTTTTCTTAAAAAGAAAAAATCCTCAATTCATTTATTCTTTTCATTTTAGAAGTTACTGGCTAAAAATGTTAGCAGAATACTTTTAAAGCAATTTCTATGCTGACAACCAGTTCTCTGGTTAATATATTGCTGAGCCAAAGAACAAGCTCTGCTTTCAGAGATGAATTTTATCATAAATACTGTGTCAAAAATATTTAAGTCAAAAATATAATAATAATAATAAACATTTTAATTTTGAATTTGGTTACTAAAAGAAAGGTGCAGCTTCTTCTTCTGAACTGAAATTTAGGATTGCATTGCTCTGATTCTTGCAGAAGTTTCAGCAACTCATTTTTTGAACTTACCCATCAGTACAGTATTGTAACTACGAACCAAGATTAGAGATCTTTGAGTCATCTTTGCATAGTGTTTATGAAAGATTCTCTTAATAGGAGTTCTCAGCTCTGACCATAGGATATTTTGTCTGTGCAAATTTTTTGTAATATAATCCACTTATCTTTTCCTGCAAATATTTAATAAATTCATCAGAAGGTTCATACTTAATTGTATTTAGCTCTTAAACATGTAGTTGAATATGTGAGAGGGAAGGAAATGAAGCATGCAGTTTTTAAATGAGAGAATTTCAATGAGATAACCACAGATTATACTGTATAAGATCTTTTCACACCCTCTTTCTTCCCAATAATTTTCCAGAAATAGACTTTAAAAGACATAATATTTTTCTTTGACATAAGTAAATGATAAAACTTTTAGCATAAACTGTAATGTGAGATGCACTATTTGAGCCTCCATAATCAAAATCTGAGACATAAATGAAGTATTACAAAACGTGTTCACAAAATTTGCATTTGAGAGTCATTGATCTCTGTGTGTTGTACTTATTTATTTTCACTTTATGTAGATACTTTTAAGTAACTATTTTTAATATAGACTTTAATATCCCAGGTATTTGTTACTCATTTACTTGTTTCTCACATGCCATCTTCTTTGTGATTACCTTATTAAAATAGTGTTGTTTGTGTCCTGGTCAAAGTTCTACTGGTAATGTTCAAAAGCATTTTTAAGGTATTGATACCTGAGAAAAGCTTGAACTCCCAGACTTTAGGGGTAAAGGTAGCATCATTTTTATGTTTAGTCTACTAGTGAAGGTGTATGTTAGTGATTTCCTCCAATAAATTCACTTAAGGTGAATGTAATACTTCAATCTCCAGCCAAAAAAAGCCTTATTTCTAGGAGACTTTAGTTTCATTATGGGCAGACCAACACTTTCCTTGTGTATTCCTGATGCTTTTGGAACTCATTCATTATTTAGACTTTCAATTAGAAAAATAAAGGGAAACTCTTTTTCTTTCAAGGATTTCTTCCATTAAACTAGCTGAAATTTTGGCTCAAACTATGAAGTGAGAACTTAGCGAAGTAATGGATACACTTGTTTACATCTTGAGTTAGTAACAGGATGAATTTCCAGGTCATTATTGAAGTGAACTGAAGGTAGGCTTGCCAGTTGGTAATGCTTGCTATCAGTTGGCTTGTGGTGGTGCCTGGTATCAAAGTGGCGCCTGCAAAGCAAGCAGCACTGCTGATTCTAAAATAACAGTTTTACAGTTTAAAAAGAGATCATGAAAAGACCTATTCTTTCCTTGACTCCAGTTCAGAGCTCCCTCCAGGCCTGAAACAGTTTTTCCTTCTTTCATGCCATTGTCAGAATTAAAAATCTTCCTCCTTTTTAATTTGAGAAGTAAAATTAGTGTGAATACCACATCAGAAGGCAAATTCCAGTCAGGAACACAATGAACTGTACTTTCTTTTATGAATGTATTAAAGACAGCTAAAAAAGGCTAATAGTGATAAAGGATATTAGTTTATTCCTATGCAACTGACATCAAAAAGTGATATTTGAAACTAAAATAAAAACTACAACACTTATCTCATAAACTATTTTTGGGGTGTGTGTGAGAAAGTAAGGGTTTTGTTCTACAGTGACACCAAAATAAAACAAGTCTCCATTGATTTATACTTGATTGTTAGCTGGCTAATTCAAAGAGGTTCATTATTGACTTCAATACTCAGTGGTGCTAAAGATACTTTGTGGTTAATACTGAAAGAGTCCTAATGTGTAAATAGTAAAGACTAGTAAATATTGATGTTCACCTTAGCTGTAGGCACAATTAAAGGCCAGGCCTTTTGATTTTCTTTTTTATGAGGTATGTGCAGGTGTATGTATAAGGTCAGGACTTTCTGGGTCATGTGGTATGGCAGTTAATATTATATTCTATTGCATTCTGCTTATATGTAACTAAGGTGATTGTATAGATTATTTTTGGTGGACAAGGTTTTC
The DNA here is from genome assembly GCA_013397155.1 of Irena cyanogastra. Classification (NCBI taxonomy): domain Eukaryota; kingdom Metazoa; phylum Chordata; class Aves; order Passeriformes; family Irenidae; genus Irena; species Irena cyanogastra. The sequence continues at coordinate 36,705 of VWZV01011114.1, forward strand.
TAAATATGGAATGGCAAACCAAAAAGTATAGCCTAGCATGTTCTCTGATCTTAAACAGGAAATCAAACTTTTGGGTATAAATTTACAAAATTAGGATATAGTTGATGTGTGCTTCAGTGTGCAGATCTCCTAAAACAGATGTTTAGGCCTCTTGCAGCATCTCCACCTTCTATTTGCTTTGCTAGAGATCCTAATATTGACAAAGTTGCTATCTTTTTTCACTTTGATCATACTTTTTAGCATTAAAAGATCTCTTTCTGGTCACATACCTTATTAGTATGTTTAGTCCTATGATTTTGTAGACATAAATGCATATATGAATCCATTTCATTTGTTCAATGTGAAGTAGATCCTTATATTACATAACCAATTAAATCTGAAAAAAATACCTTTACTGAGGAAAAACTTCTCATATCACGGTCCTGTGTGTATCTCAATATGAACAAATACTGGCAGTCATTTGGAACATGAGGGAAGATTAGCAGGCCTTTCTACAGAAGCCAGCTTGGACAGACTTGATAGTCAGATTTGTCACCAAAGCAGTTCATACAGTTGCCTCCAGGATCCTGTGAGAGTAAACCTTTGGAAAATCCAAAATCAGACCCTGTCTCCTCCTGTACTGGGTAAGTAAATATCAAGCACAAGTCTAACGCTGATAAGGAAATATCAGATATAAGTTTCAGGAAAAAATAAAAGATGTGGACTTAGAAAGAGAAGGCAGATTTTTAAATTATGCTGTATTCTTACAAGAAGAACTGTTTTTTATGCTCACTGTGTCAAGTGAAAGAAAAATATAATTTCACTATAAGAATAGCTCAAATCTGTGCAATAGAAATGTAAATTTAGTAGATTTTACATCAATTATTTAAATCTGTTGGATTAGACAATACAAAGTAAGAGTTGAAGCTTCTGTCTAATTCTAGTGTTCATACTATGCACCAATGTGATTTTACTGCTTGAAAAGTGTTTCAATAAAATCTGTACATATAAAGAGAAATTTCACTGAAGATACATAATGAAGCTCTAAGATTTATTCATGATAAGTGTATTTCTATTCTAAATCAGTCTTGTTGATTACAAATATAGTTTATAAAGTCCAAAGATCTGAAAAGGGTTCAAAGAAAAGGAAATAGAACAGTTGAAATACATATGCCTTGAAATTACTTCAGAGCTTAGCTAACAGGAGTAAGAGTTTCCATTATATAAGCATACATTTTCCATCCAAATGAGGGACTCATTAAAAAATAAAAAACATATGTTGGAGCAGTCTGCAATGCACTTCTTTTTATCACAGAGCCTTTGATTATGCCAACCATGTCATTCTATCTTGATCCTTCCCACAACAGTTCAGATGTGTTACTGTACAGACATTCATGTATTTATTGACTACAACAAAACTACTCTGACTGCAAAAATTTAGTCCATTATGTTTGTGCAAGACCAGGTCTGCTGCAGAGGTTGACAGTGAAGATTCAGAGAACAAAACACAAACAGAGAAATTCAGGAGTGACACGCTAAGTAACAATAAGTATGAACTAGTCTATGTGATGTTAGCAGAAAAGATTTTGGGATTTGATTGTGACCATTCCAGATACTTTTTAAAATATAAAAGTACAGGTGGACTAACAGCAGTAGTTCTCAACAACCAAGCTGCATACTCAAATTAGCAGTGAAATTTTTACTCTGTCATTGTTAGAAATGACAGAAGGAAAAAGATCATATGTATATCTGCTATTGATTCTCAAATAAAGAGAGTTAGAAGAAAAAGCTTAAATGATGTGCATAGGAGTGCACAGAGAATCCTGGTTTCAGTGCTATACAGAGGAAAATACATACTGGAATAAATAAAGAAGATTTATAAGTCATAAAAAACCCCAAATCACTAAATTATTTGAAGGGCAGGGTAATCAGACAAATCAGAAAAGAAACAATTCTGATAAATTTTTTAAAAAGTGGAAAGAGACAGTAGCATGTTCAATATCAAAAGCAACATAAAAATTATTTCAGATATTATGCTAGTATGTTTGGATTATTTTCCACGATATAAGTATTCTAAATTACCACCACATATATGAAATAAGGTAAGAATATGACAAACAATTGAAATATTTAACTACAGATGGTTTATTATTCAAATTTTAGGCTGTGAAATATACAAACATTTTCTGATGAGAAACATATGCAGATAATTTACAGACAAATAGAATGGTTCTACCTTTAAAAAAAAAAAGTGTATTTTGACATTTATGGCCATTTCTAAATCTTAGATCCACAGGACAGATTCTATTAAAACATTTTATTTTCTGATTTTATGAATTTTTTGTATTTACATGTCAGCTGAATAAGAATATAATTGTTTAAAACTCTTTATCACCATGACTCCAAAGAATCAATCCTATTTCCAAATTTCTTTAGTTCTTAAGACATGTCTGCATCTGAGCCATGAAAAGTGATTTCCTGCCTTTCTGGTGACAATGACATCTGCTGCTGGTGTGGAATACAAATATTAGGACTAAAGAAATTTTTTTTTTCATCTTTTATCCTTTAAAATGCATTTAATTTTATTTATCACACATATATGATTCTCTAGTCTAATTTAAAAATTTGTTTTAAAGTGCATTTTAGTTAAACTCAATGATGCTTTAAATGCCACCGATGTAAATAACTTTTTGAAGGTAAACCCAAAGAGACTCATTTTATCTCTAAAAAACTTAAATGTACATGGAAACCATCTGTGTTTTGTCAAAAGCGTTAAAGTACATTTTCTTGTACTTGTTGTTCTGCAAGCAATTCTGGTTTGAACTGCTTTGGATAATGGAATGAGGTACTTTTAAAATCCATGACAAGAAAATTCTTTACCATTTTCAGAAGAAGCAAATAACAATGTGACTTTTATTCTAAATGTTTGTAAGGTGTCTATTCTGAGTACCTACTTTTTAGCATTTTTTTGCTCTGATTTGCCCCTTCCGAAGGACTTCAGAAACCAGGTTCCTCGTAAAGTATTCAGAAACCTTTGGTACGTATTTCCTTCCTTCCTTCCTTCCTTCCTTCCTTCCTTCCTTCCTTCCTGCCTTCCTGCCTTCCTGCCTTCCTGCCTTCCTCCTCGCATCTCTCCCTCCCTATTTTGATTACATCTACTCTGATGAAAGGTCCCACACTCAAACTTCTCTCTACCTCCCAAGCAGCCAAATTAAGTGCACTGCAGCTGTTTCTCCCTGAGCCTTCCCCAGACTGACCAGGCCCAGCTCTTTCCAGCCCTCCTCGGATGTCAGATAATCCAGTCCCCCGGTCATATTCATGGCCCTTCACTGAACTGCCTCTAGCATGTACACATCTGTCCTGCATTGGGAATGGGCATGGACCAAGAAATCCAGATGTGTTCTCAGCATGGCTGAGCAGAAGCAAGAATCATCTCCCTTGACCTGCTGAAAATGCTTTTCCTAAGGCAGTGCAAGAAATCACTGACTTTGTGATGGGGTACATTGCATGCTCATGTGCTGTTTTCATGCCATTGCTTCAGATTTGATTGTCTCTCATTTCTTCTACCCCAGATGCTGTTGGCATTTTGGGTTTTTTCTTTTCCTGACCTTATATAAATTATAATTGTTGAAAGCATATTTTCTTAGTATTGTAAACATTCCCTTTTTTCCTGTTAATATTAACTTTTTTTTTTCCTGAATATAATCAAAGGAATAACATGCAGAAACAAATATAGGTCATCTAAGCGAGCTGAATTACCAACACTCATTGTTTTGGCATGTCACTTTACATATGCTTTCTACTACCTTACTATTATCAGTGTTTCTATTTCCACCATAAAGTTACAAAATCTATGGGACTCCACAGACTGCTTCTTTCCTGTACTTTGAAGACCATGTAACAAGGGGAATAAAAATGGGCTAACATTTTGTTTTGCCTGCCTTAGAATATGCTTTCTTTAGGAAGAAATTATTGAAAATTTTGTTACTCTCTTGTGAAAAATCAAAGATGTTTCAAGAAAATTTATGTTTATAAGGAGTCATATAAAGATATTTTTCAGATACTTTCAGGCAGTTATTTGAACATAGGTATAGTTTCTGTTTTCCCTCATCTAAAATTCTTACATCAGACTTAATAAGAATAATTTAATCCGTGTACTAAAAGGAGCAGAAAGGAGCAGAATCTGGAAATAAGTGGATAGTTTTTTTTTTTTTTCTTTATAGTTTTTACTTTTAAAAAAAATTATGGCTGCTGAGAGGCTCTTTTTCCATTTGTAAACAACAGTTAATCTGTGACGTGTGGCAACCAATATATTGTGTCATTTAAGCAAACTTTGCATTCATAACAAAAACCATGCTCCTTCTCAGGGTTATTTGATGTATAAAGTTGGGTGAGTTATATATTTTGTTAATTTGCTTTACTAAACACTACAGAATATGTGCTATTATGTTGTGATATTTACTAGCAAGTGAGTTGAAAAACAAATGGAAAAGACCCTCTTCTATTAAATCCTTATGCAGAGTTGATGTGGGTTTTTTCACTTTTCTTCTTTGTTTAGTTGTATAGAACAGAAAAGAAAATACAAAGAGGATGACTCCTGGCCATCAGACACAATTCAACTCTACATACCACAATTCTTTTACAAAGACTAGGGGTTTTTTGAGAAAATCCTCTTCACAACATAATACTCATTTAAATGGGACTTTAGAAGCACCACATTCTGTGCCTTTAGAGATACATCACACATTGCTCTGGAGCACTCCTGGGCCCTGAAATACAGCTCCAAATCCCACTACCCGGTTATAAAGGCCTTGAGCATATTTTGTCTAAATATTAATAGCATTGTCCCTAACAGTTTCTGGAGTTTAGATTTTCCAGGGACTGCTCAACATAGTTGGTTCTCATGCCAGAAGCAAAAAGAGTGTCCCACAGCAGATGCAGACTACTCTGTTTAGCCAGCTTCCAAAATGCTCTTGGGCATATTTAGTTTACTAGTATAGCCATGGCCAAATATTTTCCACCACAGTTTTGCAGTAAAATATCAGTGATATTCATTAAGGTATCTCTGAGAGAAAATAATAGTGGTATATTTTAGGAAATATCTAATAGTTGCAGCAGACAAAGTATGGATTTAGGCAAGCTGTTTAGCTGTTTCTGTTAGTGAGAGATTAGTTTGAATATGTTTATGCACAATATGTAAAATAACAACAATGTGAGTTACTTATGAGCTCAGAAAAAATGGTTGGTAGAAGGACTACCTGCAGTGACTACCAAGTAAGTTGTATTAGCACTGTCTTCAAATATTTATGGAATTTTCTCTGACAGCTGTGTCAGGGGTGTGTTTTTTCCTCCTTGAAACTGTAATAGTGCTCATTCAATTGGAGTTCTATCACAAAAGCCAGGTTAACAAAGATCTGAATATATTTCAAAAATATCACATAACTTTGTGTTATTTACCTGTCACAAAGCACTGGTTCAAGGAACTTTTCAGCTATGTGATCTACGATTTTGTACTTGTACATTATATTCTCCATTTCTTTCTGATTTTGGAACAAATGCAATAAAGCTAGAGTTTTTCTTGTTTACTTTTAAAATAAATTACTTAATGAATTACTTACATTTTTCAGGGTAAAGGTACCAACAATTTAGAGTCTGCTCTAACAACAGAAAGCAGATGAAGAAATGCAGAGTGAAGAATCAAAGGGTTTACTCGCTAGGATCACATAATGTGTTAATGTAGATGATTTTGTGGCTTGTTTTCACCACCTACTTCGGAGCTTGAGTACTGGCCACAACACATCTGCAATAGTGATATAGACAATTACTGTTACATACATGACAATATATTGCCTGAACAATTTCCAAAGTATTCCAAAGATGACGTGGATGCCCCATCCCTGATGTATGCAAAGCCAGGTTGGATGGGGCTCTGAACAACCTGATCTAGTAGAAAGTGTTGATGGATATGGCAAGAGGTTGGAGAGAGATGACCTTTAAAGTCCATTTCAGCCCAGGCCCTTTTATGATCCTGTGATTAAAAACTGAAAATAAGTGTGATGGGTCTAAAGTTATTACATCAGAATCTTTAATCTTGCAAGTCAATGTGAAACTACAATGAACGAGTGCTATTTGCAAAGACGCAGAATTTAATTATATTTGGATTAAAATTGTGGAATAGACTTTAAATATGATATCACAGCAATATTTAAAAGATAAGTGACCAAAAGTCATTATTTAAATGGGTTTTTAAAATTAAAAGTTGTCACATACTATCTAAATTACTTCTGATTCATTAATTTTAAAAATTATATATATACATACATATATATATATATATCTACAGTATGTACATTCTAATCTAGTTGTAGGATTTACCACCTATTTGGAGATGATACTAAAGAGCCTTATTGACTGCTGAAATATGTAAAATATAAAAATTGGTCTTTGGAGACACCTTATTGATGTTTTCAGCATGAGAAGGTTGATAAGAACAAGGATTTGTACCAAGGCCTACAATGAGACAAAGGGCAATGGTTTTAAACTGAAAGAGGATAGGTTTAGGTTTGGATGGGAGACAAGAAAGAATGTTTTTTTACAGTAGCAGTGACGATACACTAGAAGATGCTGCACAGAGAAGTTGTGAATGCCCCATTCACTGGAGATAACCAAAGATAGATTGGATGGGGATTTGCTGGTGGAAGGTGCACTTGTCCATGGCAAGGGAGTTGAATGAAGTGATCTTTAAAGATCCTTTCACAGCCAAGATTTTATGATTCTATGAAAATCTGGCCCAATATTTAGCTGCTGTGTAATCTCTGTAAAGACACAGAGAACATTTTCCAGTAGAGAACCCTAAGTGGATGAGTACTGGCAATAAGTGTATAGGTATAGCAGAAAGAAATGTTATGACATTTTTCATCTGTATTTAGGATTTTTTCTTTAATGTGTTTTTATGTGTATAATTTTAGCTTTCAAAAGAGGAAAGCTGTTATTTTTTTATTTAAATGTATTGTTTGTTTTCTGTACACTTCTATATTCTGGACATAGTAAAAGTGGCCATTCAGGAAACAAGATATTACCTACCCAAAGGACATCTGTTGCAGATGGTTTGTCTTTGGCAACCATATGTCATATGCATTTTGGCAAAAAGGTATATGACTTTTTACTTGCCAGCTATTGTGCAGTAGCCAGATATTTCTAAAGCAGATCTATAAATAATACATTTCTCCATCTTTTTGTCTCTCTCTGTTGTTCCTTCTGTCTTTGTTTTAAACCTAATAATATCCTCTATGAAAAAGATGTGGTCTGCAAAATAACAGAAGATGAAGGTCATAGAAATTCAAAAGGAAAAAAAGCAAACTTTTTAATTCTTCAGGTTTTTCCTTACAAATCCTGCCTCACAGAACTGGAAACATTGAAGGGAAATGTCTCAACCCAACTACACGTGATTTCATGTAAGCATACAGAAAATGTTTCAACAAGGTCAAACCAGAGTATTTTGTTTTGCAAGGTGTCTTTAATAGGCTGCATGCGTATAACTGGATCTATAAAGACAATTTAAGATACATGTTTTAGTCATGCCATTGCTTCATGCCAGGATATAACTTGGATAATATAATTCCTTTTAACTCATCCTCCATGGGAGGGAAAATCACCTGTGATTGTAACACTCTGCAATAGATATTCTGAGAGAAGGCAAAGTATTAGGAAATATTGCTTTGTGACTCACAGCTGTGATTTAACCTTTCCATTTTTGAGGTGAATAGAGATCACAACCAAAGCAACACTATGCTTGTTCCTAAGATTGCTTGAGACAGTTAGGCATGGGAAAGGATCCTGTTTCTCTTTTCCTTTTTTGATTACTTGCACAGTGGAAAATTCACTTACCTGAGCAGTATCTGTTGTGGAAGTGGCCCTTAGTGAGAAAGGGTGTTTGTTTTCCAGCTGCAAACCTTTGCAATATATATCTGAGGTACCTAGACAAACTTGACTTTGATGTTGATGTCACTATTTAGGCACTATGCCTTTCTTAAAGCAGCTAAAATAAGTCAGATAATTTACACCCTAAAATTAGGTTTATTTTTTACAAAGATCTTGTGGTTCAGAAGTAAACCACACTATTGAAATGTTAATGGCCTGAACCCCACTGAGGGTGACCTTGATGTCATTTCCAAATCAATTGCATTGAAATGTTTTTAATGTAATTTTATGACCAAGTGCTTTTGAGCAACTATATTTCATAAGATGTTATCTGAGGTGTTTTAAAACTATAATATAATATACTTTACACTCTAAGGAGAGTAAAGGCTGGAAGAGATGCACTTCTGTGTGATTACTAAAACAGAACAGCTGAGTGTGAAAAACAGTATTTTGTTTAAAGACCTCTTTGTAAAAGAAAATGTTGAAGTTAAATTTAATTTTTAGTTGCAAATGGGATTATTTTCCAGGCAGGTTTCTGAAACAATTTAATTCATCAAAAAAGAAATTTCAGTTTTGTATAAAACCTGCATAAAATATGAGCCTTTCTGGAAACATATCTTTTTAGTATGTTTTCTTTTATTGTTCACACTTTTTCTTTTTATTTTTTATTCGACTTTATAAACAAAACCCTCATCATATTCCTTTTCTTATTTCATGGCTGTCCAAGTAGTGTGGATCCAGCATAGAGTAACGCATCTTATTAATACTGGACATTCTCATCTAGGCACCATCATATCTTTCTGAACTTCTTTTTATTCATATACCTGTTGTTGGGAGAGCATGATTAGCTTTTCAGGTACCTGCATGAAGCAAAATACACGTAAAAGTGGCAAAGCATTAAATTAAAATGTAATAAACAGTCATCAGGTTATGCTTCTTTTATGTCAAACTTAAAAAGGGAACCTTACATAACCTAGGGAGTAAAATATTTATAACTGAATAACAAACACAAAAATCACCTCCCCTGTCCATCCCTCATGACAAATGTCAGCTTCACTGCCAAATAGACCCAGCTCATGGTTTCCAAAGCTGTATATTCCTACAGCCCTCTAAGATGTTCCTCAACTTACGTAGTCAGTTTTTCCTCACTTGCTTTGAGTGATAAACTCTTTATCCTCAGCCTGGGGAAGAAAATCCACTCAGAAGTGAGAAAAGTCACTACACAGATAAAGCTCACCAGCCAGTGCCTTATGGACTGGCAAGGAAGGAAGCATGATGAAGCAAAACTATCTTTATGTTCTCAAATTATTTCAGACATTGTGCTTGTCATCCTTGTGAGGTCACCTATGCTGGTACTTCTGGATGATCAGAATAGATCAGACCTTTCCTGCTTACCAGCCTCTGAGGGAAACATCTCAGTGAAGGCACATTTTAGACTTTTTCCATGAAAAATGCACAAAGTCATTTGAGTGGAAATTATTGAAGGGATTTTGAATTCCAGTAGGCAAGACCAGGACATTTTACAGATGTTACATGTATTTATGCTTACTTTTATGAAAGAACTGGAAAATTCTACTGAACAATGAACACATAAGATAGATCCATTAGGAATTAGTTAATGTGAAGTAGTTATTTTAAGTAATTAAATTTTTTGTAAATTAATTGCATTTAGAAGTAAAGGTTTATTTAATTTATTGGTATATTATTATTATTATTTTTTTTTCCAAGAAAAGTTAAGGTACTTGGAAAAAAATTGAAGATATGATGAAGATATTCTAAGTAAAGCTCTGTGATAAGAAGGTGAATAAAACTTCTTCATTACCCTTTCACAAAATCATGTAACATCTTAGTCTTGTTAAAATCCATGATGTGATAATAAGCTGTTAAAATAATTATTTGAAAGTAAAGGTTGATCCATTTCTCATTTTTACCATAAAAATAATATTTTTTACAAGAAAAAGCACAGCTGTAATATTTGTTGCTGATAACAAACACAACTGAGTATGTCTAAATTCAATAAATGTGTCCTTTAGCTATGGTTACAGTTCTCCCCCAAAAGGCTATATAATTTTCTCTTGAAACAAATTGAAGTAGTATCACCAATCCATGTTCAAAGGTTTTAAATAACAAATTGTTTTACCCAAAGGGTTTGGATAATTTCCACATAAAATTGGCCCTTAAAAAATGTCAGAACTATTTAGAGTGATTAATGAAAAAAGCACTTTTAGCGCTCATAGTATTTTACTATGCCAATTGCTTCAGCATGTTTCAATAAATCAGTTATGCAAATGCCTGTCTTTTGGAACACAGGACATTACTGTTTTCCCTATCCATCAAAACTGTAAGGTAACTTAGAGATAAGGGGTTGTTAAAGAAAAAGAGAAAAAGACTAAAAGAAAGAAAAAAAATAAAATGTGTTCTTTTTTTACTTTATGGTATTACGAGAAACCATTATATGTAGAATGGAAAAGTAAGTTATTTTAAAAGTGAAAACAAGAGCTTTTCCATTTATTTTGCAAACAGCATGACATAAAGTTTCCAATGTTGTTATTTAAATACTCAACTGTTTTTAAAGGATTATACCAAACCCATTTCTTAGCAAGCTGTCTTGAAAACAAAGCAAACCAGAAGTTGTAAAAATTTTATTTTTTATCCATTTACTAGATAATTCATCACTACCTTGTGCAAAGCTATGATGTAAATGGTATCCTTGCAAAACCATGCAAGTTAACAGATTTATGTCTGAAGTATTCATGCTATGTAAGAAATTAATTTTTACAGAGTTCTCTGACCCAGTGCCTGAAGCACCTGACTGGTCTTTCTCACAATATCTCGCTAGGTGGGGCAGTGTTATGATGAGGCCAAGTTTCTGTAAGAAGAGACCTCAGGAACCAGGGTATTTTATATGGTTTAGACAATTTTTTGGTGATGGGAAATCATTCCACAGATTTTCTTTTGTGACCATCTGCCAGCTGCAGAGTAGCTTCCTACTTTGTCTCCTCTCCGTAATTTCCACACAGACAACGCGTGTACGTTCTGTAGCCCAGATAAAGGCAAGCAATCCATGTTTGCCTGCAGTAAAATAGCTAAAGTGTATGAGACTTGGTGCTACACAGCAGTGCACACTCTTTCACTCTTACCCTTGAATGCTCCCTCCAGGGAGGCCAGTGGGCAGTGCCGAGCGGTGGCCTTAAGGGCTCTCTGTGCAGTGACCTGGCAACCCAGCTGTGGCTGAAGTGGATGCTCCTGCAGGTCTTACAGATCAAACCTTGTGGTTTTGCTGTGCTTGGAATCCATTAGGCTCTCTGTAGAGATGTTGGTACAAATAACGAAGGACCTAGGACTCTGAAACATATTTTGATGCATTTTACAAGTTATGGAGCCTCCATCTTGACTGATAGCAGATGAGATAAGATGCAGAAAACCCAGAAAGGTGAAATGTTATTCATCCAGTCACATACAGCTAGCTGGCAGTAGGACTGAAATTCTTCCTGACTACAGTGATAAAGCTGCTGAACTATAGAATCATATAATCATTTAGCTTGGACTCCAACCATTATCCCAGCACAGCCAAGTTCACCACCAAACCATGTCCCTAAGCATCACAACTACGTGTCTTTTTAATTCCTCCAGGAATGGTGACTCTGCCACTCCCCTATTACCTGGGAGAAGAGACCTATGCTTTATCATCCAAGATCTCATCTGTTAGTGGTCAGTAGGCTCTGTGTGTGTTTATTGTTTTACTTTAACAGCATTTGGCATGATGCTGAACTTCTCTGCCTGTGAAGCCCCCAGACAGTTGTTGCATGCTCTACTTCTGGTAGCAAATAGAGTCCAGCACATTTCAACCAATCTTCTTGTCCATCATATTACATAGGGTCAAAAAACTGGAACTAAAGTCAGTTTTCATTGTTTTGTATTATTTCAACCAGGGTCACAATGGCCTTTTCTACTGTCCTTATATTACGATTTAAAATACTTAGTCTCTGTCAGATTCTGTTACTCTGAATAACTCTGCATAAGTTAAATGAATTTACATCTGATCTGTTTAAAATACACTAAGATGTAGTCTGTAATTAATTACCCTCAAAAAATAAATACATTTATGTATATGCAAACCATATGCCTTCTTACATGTTTGCATGTCTCTATGTGTGTATATAAAAGTTAAAAATGTTAAATATATCCTCACAGCAATCAGTAAATCTATCATCTATATGGAACCATTTTTCATCCAAGTAATACTGAATTGCCCTATTGAAAAATGATGTTAAACAACCCAGAATGCAGGATCAGCTTAAAGATAACAGTAGTTTTGGGAAACCTTTTATTTTATTATTTCAGTTTTTAGAGGCAGTGAAACATACTCTCAAGCTTTTCTGCACTGAAACATAAGCTAGAAATTTAATTTTATTCAAGAGGGAAATCCTCATTTATTATATGGATTTGAGCAAGGAGACATTGAGAAAAAAGTAGGTCTTGTAATGAGGTCTGGCAATGTTACAACTTCTGCCTCCAAAGAAAAGAGAGCAAATATTGTAGCATATGTGATCTACCTTCCGGCACACAACAAAGAGATTTTAGTATTAAAATAAAATACACTTTCAATCAATCTACTTGTTTTAAATAAATCATCTCATTCAGATCTTTTGAATGATCCATGACATGCATTTCTTGTAGTCTAGGATAATGAGCTATATTGTTGTGGAGATTGATCATGGAAATGATTCAAAAATATTTACTAAATTTGCTGAATAACTCAGAGCACAATTTTTTACAGTAACTGCTTCTACATCATCCTTTAAGTTAATTTTTTTCCTACATGTTTTTATTTTCTTCCATAGAAATACACATTTTATTAAAGTAAAAAAGTTAAACTTCACTGGTCCTGTAAAGTCACTACTAATGGCTTGGAGTAAATGTTTGTTGATTTGAGTTAAAAAAGCATGCCTTGAGAACATTATTGCAGCTCTTTGTTGGGAAAAAAAATGGACATGCTTGATAAAATCTATGGTTTACTGTAAGTGGGCTTCTTTTCCTTTGCCAAGACAAATTACGTGTGGCTTGACTTGTGGTAGGGTCTTCTTTTTTTGTGACATGGGATGGTCTGCATGAGGCTCTGTGAGCCACCCTGTTGTGCCATTTCACTTCAAATTGAGTGCTTCTCACAGAGCATCTTCGGTAGAAATACACAGCGAAATCTGCAGCAGAAATAAATCCATGGTATGTGATCCATCTGTACAGAAATGTGACTGGATACATCTTGTCCCACAAGAGAAAATAATTTCCTTTGGTGGAGAAAGACATTTCTTAAATGCAATTCAACCTACTGAAGATCTGGAAACAAGCACAAGCTCCTCTCCAAAATAAAAGAACACTTAACACTTAAATTAATTCCTCATATATTGATAATACAGCATCCTAAGTAAAAAATATGACTAAGGTCTTTAAAGCTTTACCTGGGTTAACTTCAGCAATAACATTCATATCTGGGAAATGTGCCAGTTGTATCTGTTCCTGTGTCTCCAAATATGAGAGAAGTCACAAGCTCTTTTTATATATATTTAGGCATTTCTTTCCATTGAGATGCTTATTTTCAAATATTTGTATTTACATGTTATAACTCTGATGCTACTTTTCAACAAAATAATAAAGTCTCTTCTGCATAAATCCGATAAAGCCATCGAACAATAAAGCTAAGCATTTAAGTAAGAATTGTAGAATTGTAGGAATAAATGTATTTTGAGTCATCAACTGATGTAAAACAGCTGGCTACTAAATTTGGAAAGATAAAAAGCCTCTAAAAATCTTGTTATGAAGATGAGTTTATGTGTTTTATTCAGTGGGTATATAACTGAAAAGATGTGAAATATTCAAGTTTAGAAGTTTAGAATAAATATTTTGAGAATTGAAATGTCTCTGCATAACATTAGAACTAGGTCAGTCATCTGAGGCAGGAATTCAACTCTTGCTTATGGAGATGAAAGACTATCTTAATACACAAAAAGGATTGAAAAAATTCACGTTCTAAAAATGTCTGTATGATTTCAAACGTTCAAGCCCTCACCTTGTAGTGAGGGCCAACCACAACCAGACCATAACTCTTGATGAAAAAAGTCACAGAACAGCTCCAGACTTTTTCCAGCTTAACACTTCAGCAATACCTCCACCTTATAGAGTTATCTGTCAAAGAGTACCTCTAGTTCCAAGATCATTAGAATTACATTTAGCATGAATGTGCCTAAATTCATTTGAAAAGTAGTCTAAACTGTTTTCACTTTATGTTTTATCACACATCAATGTTTTAAAATTATGAATCTATGTCAACTTTGTCTTTAGAGGATGCTATGCCATTAGATTTATGTTTATGTTACTTTCTGATGTTTTATTTCATTATTAAAAGAAAGCTGAATGAAATTCTGAACTATCTACTAGTGTGACAACAAAATAAGAACGTTTGGAAATATATAAGTCTTTCTTTTTGTTTCATATCCCTTTCAGGACTTAGTTATCACTGGGTGCAGTTTATCTTTTCCAGGTTTTAAAATTTGGTAGATTAAATTAAGTAGGTATAAACTCAAGATATCTGTCAAGCACAATGCATAATCTGTGTTTGAATAAGTATTTCATATACCTGTATTCTGAGATTCTTCTGTCTGCTGCAAAACTCAAAGCACCACTAGAAAAAATATTTTTATTGATTCTGTAAATGTTATAGTAGATGCACCTGTCTGAAAATTTTACAAATTAATAAGAAATGCAAAATTACTGAATTCATAATCTATTTATTATCTTAGTTTTACACATGCCTTACATGCAATTCTACTTAAATATTCAATTCCACAGATGAAGTGTGAGGTTTTAATATTAAAAATTCCAAAATGATTTCCTCGCTTCTTGAGTTTACATCTCATAACATGTTTTGAGTTTCCTTTGCAGTTACAAATGCAGGAGCTTACTATTTGACCCTTCATTTAATAATGTTTCTTTTAAAAATTGCTGCAAATCTATATATTTGTAAGAACAGATGCATTAAAATAAAACTTCCAAAGCTTTTTGAGTCACTCACATAGAAACACGTGCACACACACAGTGTCACACACTGTCTTATAGCATCTGTGCTCAGCATTCCTCTGGTATGTGGTTGAACTTCCAGTAAAATTAAGTGTTAAGAAAATCTCTTCCTCTTGTAGTTTTAAGCTTGTTTTCCCTAAGGTAGGTAGCTTTTTCAGTGTGTTCCATCTCAGGCTTTTTAACTGAATGCCTAAGAAGATGAGGATGCTTTTTCTGTGTTATTGAGCTACATCTGTTTAACACTGTTTTTTTGTTTTTTGTTTTTTTTTTGGCTAAGAAACAAATTTCCTCTAAAATTTACTTTTCTAGAATGAGCTGCTCCATGAATTCCTTGAATATTAGTGAAACTCAGAAAGTTTTCTCTTATATCTATGTCAGAATTATCTGGTTACAAAAGTGTGATCAGAGATGTTGCCTGCATCTTGCCCTGGCGGCATGAAATGTTTCACTAGAAAGGTATCCAAGCAATCACAGAAGGCATTTCTTGCACTTTGGATCAAATCACTTTTTTCAACATTTCAACAATACTTCCCTAAAAAATTAATTATCCTTTTTAGAAGTGGAAATTGATACTAAACCAAGGAAAATATTTCCATTAGGTGTTTAAAACAATAGATAGACCTTTTACAAGTTCTCAAAGATCAATGAAAAATATGCTTGCCAAGTTGAGCTGTTCTACACACGTTTATTGTACTTCGAGATGTAAAGAAACAAAATCTTTCAACTTCAACTTTTAATCTTCAAGTTTTAAAATAATACAGGTGTGTTTCTTCTAACCCTTCTATTTTTTTCTCATTAAAAAAAAATTGTCCTCAGAATTACGAATATATAGGTCACCATGGAGCGTGGTTAATTACAGTAAGAAAGTATTTGCATGTCTCTTGTTTTGACTTGACCAGACTTTTAATAAGGATAAAATAACTTCTTTTTGTGCATAATAATATAGAATTTTAATGAAGCAAGACTGAGGACACAGCAATGAATCTTTCAAACACCTTTCTTTCAGCCTTCACATTGAAATGCCAAATAATACTCACTGGTAATTTCCTGTATCATAAAATATTTGGTGATTTATCTATTCTTAGTGCGTACATAATGAACAAAAGCAAATTAAACAGTGAAGATATTAAGGAATTTTACATGCTGTAAACTCTAAACAGACAAAGGCATCAAAGTCAGTGCTGCAGGCATAAGCAACCTACAAAACAATCACATTTCAAGCCAGTTCTCATGCTTATGGGCTTTTTCATAAAGCTAATTATACTTAAACAATGCCCTGTTTAAATTGTAATTTGGCAACTCTTACTTAAAACCACATGTTTTTCTTGCATACTATAGAAATAGCCTAAACAACTCTTCAGAATTGTATATTTCTCTGCCAGGGGGAATATGCCCATAACTTAAGATTTAGTTACTCTTTACATCCAGACTTTCTGTGTTTTAACTTCCCTTTTGTCAGACAAAGGATTAGAACCAGTAATGAGGGAATTAAAAATAAATAAATAAATGTTTTCAAGTACTGATATTAACACAGTGGGACAAGGGAAAGAAATATCTAACTGCTGAGTTCTGATTTTGATTGGCCTTCAAACAATGAGTTACCAAAGAGGAGAGAAATTCATGTCAATTTTTCTACATGAAAAGATGTCTTAATGTGTAGGCTTTATTTTCTGTGTAGCCTCATGAAAATGTTTTTTGGTGTGACAAAGTACCTCTTTTAGCAGTTTTCTGCAAAAACAGCCTCCCGTGGTGAGTTTCAGCTTTTGGCAATACTATAATGCAGATTTAAACAAAGAGTACATGCAGAGTAAGGATTAGAAAAGGGGAGGAAGGGGGGAAGGAGTATAAAAGACATGGTCCCAGAACTACTTGAAAGCTCTGCAGAGTATAGTATTGCTGCTCTTAGTCAGAAAAAGAAAAGGAAAACATCTAACAGAATTAATTGTAGAGAGGGGTAATAGTCTCCTATTCACAGGCACTGAGAGTTCAGAAGAACATTTTATGAGATTTAAATACAGAATACTCTGTCTCTGTGGGTGACTTAAGTGGCAAGTATCCTCTTTCTGTAATATTTGCTACTGACTAAACTGGCAACGCCTATTGTTTTAAATTTTTATTGCTCTCTCCAGTCTCATAAAGCAATAATATAGAACTTCTGAGACAGACATGCTAGGAAAAAAACCAGAGTGCAATCACTATTCTTTTTCTCTCAACTTCCCTTGCAGAGGCCCTTGCATAGACTTTGTTTCTATTCTTCCTAAAGTAATGAATTCAGTGTAAATGGAAAGGCACACTGATAATTTATCTTCTGTCCCATATCTCATCTTTCAATGCCTGATAGATCTTAGTAGTTTTCTTCTTTTTCTTCTACAGTTTTACTTCTTTTTCTGTGAAAATACATGAAGGGTTTCCAAGAGAGTAGTGCTGCAGGCAGGTGTGCTGGGGAGAATGGTGCAGCTTTCCCACAGCTCTTAAGAATTATGCCTGCACTTCTGGCACAGACTGGCTCCCAGGACCTTGGAGAGTAAATTCATCTCTAGCTTGATTTTACAGTGGAATGTAATGCACAGGAGGAATACCATAATTTAAGTAGGCTTACAGTATATATGCCAACAAACACAGTTCTTCATCCATTTTTCAATTTTTTAGCTTTTTTGTGGACAGAATAAGTCTTATTCTGGTCCTCCTATGCAGTTATGTGTAAACTTCATAGACTATGTACAGGTGCCGTCTTAGAATCTCTTATAGTTATTCAGGTTAGGTTTTAGACACTGGTTTGGTGGGTTTTGCTAAGGACATACAGAAATAATGCACAAAGTCAGCAGCTAGCATCCTACAGTTCACTTCCCATATGCTGATACAGCAGCATATTACTAGGTAAAAACAAGGGGGACTCTAGTGTGATCCTCCTTATGAGTCAAAGAGAAGATTTCTTAAATTAATCCAAGTGTCAAAAAGCAAATGATAAACAACTCCTCTAACTAGAGGAATTTTAAATTAAGAATGTTTTGAAGTGGCATGAATCGATGTAAGGGTTGACCTCAGAATTTCACTCTCATATCTTCATAGGCATATGTCATTCTACTACTGCAATTAAATTTCTGGACAGCATATACTTAATGTTGATTACGTGAGGAAGTTGCTGTATACTCACAAGTATCAAAGATCAGTGTTTAAGCACTGGTCCTAGTTTGTAGTACTGTAATATCCCCCTTAGCAACAGCAATTCTTCACACATGGTCAGTTCAATTTCTTTCAAAAATAAGCTGGGAAAAGTGTGTATGTGCTTTGTTCCAAACCTTGTAGTGCTCTCTTTTTAAACTATCCCTGCATTAAAAGTAAAGATAAATAAACACATGAATAAAACATTGAATTAAAAAAAATACAACCATAGAGTTAAGAAGTGGGTTGATGTCTGTAAGCAGGAATTGGATTTTACATTTCAGAATACTGTTACTTCTAAATTTTAAGCATGTACTAAGGTATCACAGCTATCTGAATTAGATAGAAAATTAGGTTTAGACAGATACAGTGGCTCAAAAGAATTAACATTTTGTCCAAGGAGATGAGTAAGTTTGACATGTGGAAAACAAAGTTTATTTCAACAGTCAAATGTCAGTAATATTTATCTTTTTGCCTATTCATGTAGTCTTCCAGCAAAGAGGGAAGTAGTTCTGGTATGAGCTGCTTTGGCTATGTTAATTTAAGATCTCTCTTTCCACATGGATTGCTATACTACATAGTCAAGTCTACTGCCTCTTTGACAAAGTAGCAGTATCAAGGCATGCTTAAATCTGCTACACCCTCATTCCCATTTTATTCAATATTTTTCTGATTAAACTTATTTTTAAGAGATGCACACTTTCCAAAACCAAAGATAGGACTATGTAGTTGAATTTTAGAGCCAACAAGTTTCTGTAAGAAAGGAGAATAACCTCTTCCTTCACTTGCTGCTGTGTAGTACTAGCCTTATGTGCTCAACATCCACAAACAGTACCCAGCAAATAGTGTCCTGCATGTATTAAAAAAAAAAAAACAACCAAAAACAAAACAAAACAAAAAAACCCAAAACCAAAAAACCCCAACTGAAGTATTAGCAATACTCTTAAGTTCATGAACTTTAAACTGATGCTTATGTTTAACAGTCAGTGTTGTTATGTTTAAGAGATTTCTCCTTCCATCCAGAGGGAAGACAACTGACTAGAACTATTTAGAAGGGTGTAGCTTCTCTACTTTCTGAAGTATTTTTCTTTGTTTCTTACCTGTTCTTACCTGTCTGGTAGATGACTACAAAGAGTCTAAGGTGAAGGAACCAGAACCCCAGTATGACATTTTCTGCCACCTTCTCTGACTGTGAGGTTGTTGGAGTGCAAGCCACATCAAGCCATGTCTCTGCAGAGAGCCAGGAAATCCATGAGACAGACAAAGTTAGGAGGGACATGGCTTTTCAGACTCATGAAAGGGTAAGGCTCTGCTCATGCTTTGTGTTGAATTCCTCCTTTATATTAAATTCCTTACGTTAAGAAGTCTTTGCTTTAAGCAGGCTGAGGCACTGCGTTTCCTAGCAGCAAGGACACACAGCCAGGGAATCCTAACTCACACTACAACTTAGATAAAACGTTTATTTGCCTCCTAAGGCACCAGTAAATCTGAGTGCATGATGTAGCAAAACTGCAGACTCCGAAGTGTATACCCTAGAGAAAGCAGGTATCTTCTTGGTTGTCCAAGAAGCTTGGCATTCATTTTTAATCATTCTCATTTTTCATTGCTTTTGTTATATTTTAATTTTTGGTCCCTTATTCCTGTTCCTCAATTTATAAAAAGTAAAATATAAATAAATAAATAAATAAATATATATATATATATATACACGTTGCTTTTTGCTACTGGTTAAAACCATGTGTCAAGTCGGCAGCTTGGTAGATGTGAACTATAGCTTTTAGTTTTGTGACAACAATGCAATTCTGAAATTCTTGGCAATTTATCAATATATTTGGCTGAAAAGAGGAGAAGATTCAGCAGAAATATTGATGTGTTTGGTTTTTTTTTTTTTGGTTTTTTTAAGTTCCTTAAACTTGTACTTACAGATATGCACTAGATGGGTAGAATGTATCTGCTACTATATAAATAGTAGATGTACTACAGGTGAAAATATATTTACTTTCAAGTACTGAAATTCAGTTGCAATAAAAAGTAGGAAAAACCGAAAAAAAAAAAAGNCTGAAGTATTAGCAATACTCTTAAGTTCATGAACTTTAAACTGATGCTTATGTTTAACAGTCAGTGTTGTTATGTTTAAGAGATTTCTCCTTCCATCCAGAGGGAAGACAACTGACTAGAACTATTTAGAAGGGTGTAGCTTCTCTACTTTCTGAAGTATTTTTCTTTGTTTCTTACCTGTTCTTACCTGTCTGGTAGATGACTACAAAGAGTCTAAGGTGAAGGAACCAGAACCCCAGTATGACATTTTCTGCCACCTTCTCTGACTGTGAGGTTGTTGGAGTGCAAGCCACATCAAGCCATGTCTCTGCAGAGAGCCAGGAAATCCATGAGACAGACAAAGTTAGGAGGGACATGGCTTTTCAGACTCATGAAAGGGTAAGGCTCTGCTCATGCTTTGTGTTGAATTCCTCCTTTATATTAAATTCCTTACGTTAAGAAGTCTTTGCTTTAAGCAGGCTGAGGCACTGCGTTTCCTAGCAGCAAGGACACACAGCCAGGGAATCCTAACTCACACTACAACTTAGATAAAACGTTTATTTGCCTCCTAAGGCACCAGTAAATCTGAGTGCATGATGTAGCAAAACTGCAGACTCCGAAGTGTATACCCTAGAGAAAGCAGGTATCTTCTTGGTTGTCCAAGAAGCTTGGCATTCATTTTTAATCATTCTCATTTTTCATTGCTTTTGTTATATTTTAATTTTTGGTCCCTTATTCCTGTTCCTCAATTTATAAAAAGTAAAATATAAATAAATAAATAAATANCTTTCAAGTACTGAAATTCAGTTGCAATAAAAAGTAGGAAAAACCGAAAAAAAAAAAAGAACTCTGACTGAAATGTAGATGACCTTGACCTTTTGTATACATTTTTCTCATTGCATTTGCTGGACCACTTTCTACCTGTGACTGAATGTAAATGACAGTTCTGGGTTACATAAAAACAGAATTCTCAGCTAAATTCTTACTGCAAAATTGGTAATATTATGTGAAACTGAAAAAGCTGACTTTGATTTCTAGACCCCATGGTGAGTTTGCAAGGCTGGTACTTACTGATAAAAGATTTTGTTCTTAAACTGAAGAAACATTAAAAATACAACACATAGAACCCTAAGATGACATGTTTAGCCACTTCTCAGTAATATAACAATTGAAGCCTAGTTTCTCTGACAATTTAATCTTCATTTTAAGTTGTACGGCTTTCATTTTTTTCTGTTTATTTAAATAAAGCAACCACCATACCTATAGCTGTTTTCATAGTCCTTGTAAGTAGCTCTTTCCATATTTTCACTGGTTATAATTTGATTCTATAAAGCTATTCTGTTTTCTGATTATGCTTCATTTTACAGAGCAGTCTAATTATTTTTTCTTTGCCTCACTTTCCTTCAAGCTATCCAAGCTATTTTTCCTGTCCGTCATTCTTAGGCAGTTCATTGATCTTGGATGAAACTATCTCAAGCTGTTCTCCATTGAGGTCATAGAGTTAGTCACTTCTAGAAAGCAATTCTTTGTATGAATCCTTTTGAAGGATTATTTCTAGTCTCTGTGAGAGCTTATTTCTTAATGGATCTCCAGCACAAGGAAGACAGGATTATTAGCAGGCAGGCTGATGTCCCCAGTTTTTCATCAAGCAGAAGCAGGGCATTGTTCTACTGCCAGCAGATCTAATGTTTCTTTAACGTTGTCCCTTGTGGAGTGTTTACTCAGGATGTGGTAGCATGAAATAGATAGGGTTCTCTTAAATGCTTATATTCCTTAAGTAGTACTTTTTCAAAAGGGTCAGTGATGTTGATATTCTGCTTGTATGCAAGCTTTGCCAGTTTTTTTTGTTTTTGTTTCCTTGGACAGTTTGCTTCATCTGGTGGAGGGTCCTTTGCCTTTGTTAGCACTGGAGCAGCAAAGGCACTTTCCTTGTGGGCCTGCAGCATCCGACTCCCTCTTGTTTATTCTCTCTGATGCTGCCAGTCTTGCATTCTTTTCAGGGCAGTCCAGTTCCAGCAAAGGGAATAATGAATGTGTGTTTCTTCTTTTTTCTTTTTTTTTTCTCCAGTCTAGGGTGTTATTGAGGGCAAGCTCTGGGAAGTGAGAACAGAAAGATTAAATACCCTGAGGGTCAGGAAAATCTTACAGAAAATCTCCAGCTCTCTGAGTGGTCTAATCAGTAGGGCCATTCAGACTGCAGCTCTCTACCACTGGGCTTGAAGTGGATGTTGAAGCCCAAATCAAGCGAGATGTCAGCCAGTGTTTTGCCTAGTGGCCTAGCCACTCCTTGTATGCTAAAGTTAGTTACTCACATTCTTAGCTGCCACATTTTCAAAGCCTACTGCTATTTATTCTTAAAATGAATAATTTAGATTTCTAATATTCCAATATGAGTGATAATTTCTGAAGGCTTTCTCTAAGTCTGACCTCAACATTTTGAGTGATGATGCCTAAAATTTTTCTCTAAGTCTAGTATGTGAGGTACAGTGGCTTAATTTAACTCTTGACTTAGATCACAAGAGAAAATAAATCTTAATTGATTTCCTGTTCCTCTACCATACAACAGTTCACATGGTTTAGTGCAGTTTACAAGAGGTCTGTATCAGAGGTAGTTGGTATTGGAAAATGGAATTTGTCTTCAGAAGTAGATGTATGTCGGGACCATAAAAATATTTGATATTTTCTAAAAAAGTTAAAAGTCACACACTGATGCTTTTAACATGGATTACTCATGATTTAGAGCCACTACTTCACAGGTGTGGTATCACAGTTTTTTGGATGTTGGTACTTCTAGTTACTTACTGGAAGAGACTGAGAGAGAAATGATGGTGCATATTCTAGAAAAGGTAGTGCTAAAAATTGGTATCTGCATACTCTACTACTGTTCTGAAACAAATGTAAGTAAAAGAATGAAGTTTAAAAAAAAGCAATAAAAAATGTGCTGATGCTAGTTTCAGAGAGGCAATTCATATACTCTTCATATTAGCAGAGTAACTGAGTATGTCTACTCTGCCAGGGTTAAAGAGGGTGTTGCTATTTTGGACTGCACTGTGTGTTTTGCCAGAGGGAGAGGATTTTATGCATAAGAATTGCCATTAGAGCTCTCAGGGGTTTAAAAAAAGGAAGAAGGAAAAAAAAACCCCTTGTAAATATAAAAGCTTGTGTTTCCAGCAATTTCATGTTGCCACCTACTTGCTCTCCTCATGCTTTCTATATTGCTGCCTGGCGCCGCCTCTGACAAGTCCTGCTGAGTGATGAGCCATCCACTATTAAGCTCTCAGCAGGTATAGACTTTTTTTTCTTTTTAAACTTACGTCAATTTTTAGTATTGTACCCTTTTTCATTCTACTTACCTCTCGGTGGTCTCTCCAGGTATATCAGGTATGTTCTCTGAAGTGAAGGGAATTCTCATTTAAAAGCATTGATATGGGTTTATAGGGCAGTGGCTGATCCCAGTAAAAATGTGAAGCCAAATTGTTACAGAACCCAAATTGAGAGAGCCAAAACTGAGGGAAGAACTCCTGTGGGAGGAGAGGGAAGGAGATTGCAGAGGCAAAATATTGAGATCTTTTGTCTTACTTTTCTGATAAAATGTCTCTGGCTTTTACTCCAAGAAGACTTGAAAAGAGAACTATCCTCTTTTACTCTTGGTTTTCCTAGAAGTCATTCTTCCCAAGACTGTCTACATGAATATGAAAACACCAACTACATCTCTTTGAAAATATAGTCATGTAACAGTGGTAAGGATATTAATGGCTCTGTGAAAACTCATGGTTTATTTTTACCACACTTGTGAATGATTGATTTCCTGCAAAAGCAACATAAAATTGTCAGAGGATATAGTGTCTTACTTTCTTTGAATGTTCCTTTTGTGAAATGATTAATCATTCATATGTGCATTTGCTTTATTTAAATTGTTTATTTTATTTTTTTTTTTTTTTATTTTGCAGGTTCAAATAACTGTAAAGTCATGTCTGGATTTTGCAATAAAAACTACTATTAGCATTTCTCTGCAAAAGGAATTGTGCTCTGTATGAAGTCTGGACAGTTAAAGCTACTTGGAATATATCTGTAAACTAGAGCAAATCTTGATGCATCTTTTGAATTAGACAAGCAGACTAAGAAAAATGTGTTTTAAATTTTTTCATGATGAGGAGAGTGGACTCATGATATGGTATCAAAATTCTAACTGAAATTATGGAGGGGATATTTACTAGATTGAAACAAAGATCTCTTCTGAAATTGCATAAAGCAATGAAGTAGAACAGTACTGGTTTTGAGTGTCCATGCTGTTTATCTCCTTCTGCTGACTCTGAACATTAAACTGAACTTAGCACCACAAATCCCTTCCATGCTCTGCATCATGCTTCTCTTCATTTCTTCCTTATCTTTGTGATGCAGGTAGTAAGTCTGAATTCTCTGCTGGTGTAAATGAGCAGAGCTGCTTGAGCCCATAGATCATTTCAATGACTGGATGGAACACAGAAGGAGAACCTCTGTCAAAGATCAATTATTTCTTAATTGTAAGTAGTACCACAAGTCTATTAAAGACACTTCCTATGGGAAATGAATTATCAGTGTAACAGGAATTGGTGCCAAGGTGCCTTATCAGTTCATGCTTGTTCAGCTAACTGTGTTCCACTTGACTGTGCCTCAAGTAGTCTAAGTAATCTAAGTAATGCTTTTAAGTTTTAATATCTCACCGTGTTTCCGAATTGCTATGTATTCTTGCATTTTCATTAATCATTGTTCCTTAGCTAAATGATACATATTTGACTTAATTTTTCGTGTATTTTTCACCTATTTTCCCATTTCTGTAGTTACCCAGGTCTTTCCAAAGTCTTTTGGAATTGAGATCCGGACATTACAATTTTCTGATTATGAGGTAATAGCATGTAATATTTCAAATGTGATCACACTAGACATTTGTAATAATGGCTGTGTCTTTCCTGCATTAGAATAATCTTCACTCATGAATACAACCCAGTAATTATTTTTGCTTTCCTTTTACAAAACTGTTGCTAAAATTTTTTATGTCTCTGTTATTGTGAAAGTCATCCTAAAAAAGATCTATCACCAGAAGGACATTCTTTAAGGAAAGAAACAGCAGTGTAATCACAGCCAGAAATGCTTCAGTGAGCTGACATGGACTGTGCTGTCACATATAAACAAATGAGGAGTTGAAGGAACAGACTTAATAGTATATTTTTTTTAATTTTCCTTTTCAGTAAAATTTAAAGTGGTACAGTTTGTTTGACATTTGCACTGGAAATGGTCTGGCTCCTGAAAGTATGGCTACTTGTATAAGGAAATGTTTTTGCTTTCTTCTTAGATATGTTACAGTAGAATTTTTTTTTTGTAAGTATAATATTTGTATGCAACATCAGCAACATCTTTCCTATATCACAACATACTCTAACTACTTCTACCTTATTCACTTCATTGCTTTTCCCTATAAATTGGCAAAACCAACAAAAGCACATACTAGAGGTCTCCAGATCTGTGACCTCTGTCCCACACTTCCATGTTCTCCCTTCTCTGCTTCCTCTCACACCGCAGGCAATAAATAGTTTAAACAGGGAGAAGCTTTAAAGGTCAGTGTTCTGCAAGTGCCCTAGGCAGCCTGGAAAGCCCCTGACACTGTTGGGATATGACCTTGTCATAAATTCTCAGGTACCACTCTCTGCCTTAGCACAATCTATTTGAGTTTTGACAGAAAATCTGAGATAACTGATTCATGACTAAGGTTCACTTCACAAAGTCAGAGGCTTCTCTAGGTATTGATTTCATTCTATTTCCACACTATTAAACCATAGTTTAGCTGCTAGCTGACAGCCCTAGTACTGAGCAGTACATCAGAAAATGAATGGGAGTTTAATGGAAATATTAGCACTTTAATGGTCTATGGAAGATTCTGACTTGTGATGTGAACTCTGAGTACAAAAAGAGGTGTAATATAAAGTAATGATCAGTCTACATTTGTAAGCGAAGCTGCAGGAAGACAATACAGGTTAAATGTACTGCTCTCTTCTAACAGTCCTGCCAAGTTTCCTGAAGCTATAATGAATGCAGCTACAACAAGGAGCAACCCAAATTTTATCCCAAATGGTAAGCATAGCAGCAATGCAACAGCAGCTGAAAGTTACAAGGACCTGTTCTTTGTATCTGCAAAGCAAAGGAATTCTGAGTATCTAGCTATAACCTGTGAAACAAAATTTTGAAGCACTATATCACAGCCTATGGTTCAAATATTTTTGACATTTCTTTTCCAATTTATCTTTTTTTTCTTTTTTCTTTTCTTTTCTTTCTTTTCTTTTCTTTTCTTTTTTTCTTTTCTTTTCTTTTCTTTTCTTTTCTTTTCTTTTCTTTTCTTTTCTTTTCTTTTCTTTTCTTTTCTTTTCTTTTCTTTTCTTTTCTTTTCTTTTCTTTTCTTTTCTTTTCTTTTCTTTTCTTTTCTTTCCTTTCCTTTCCTTTCCTTTCCTTTCCTTTCCTTTCCTTTCCTTTCCTTAGCAGAAAATCCACAGAGAACTAACTTCTGCCGTGGTTTTTTTTTTTTTTGCCAGTACAAGAAACCAAAACTACACATAGCCTATTTACCAAAAAGTCACTCTTAAGAAACATTTATAAGATTCATCTCAGCAATACTTCTGAATCTAAACCCAGTCCAAAGATGTTTAAGTCAGACCACATACTTAACAGCTCCATCTTATTACCGGTCTCTGCCTTACTGTCTGGGCAAAGTGCCCATGGTAGGCCCAGCAGTCAATAATGATTCAAGCTCTTTAGTTTTTGTCACCTGGATTAACTTCCTTGTCAACATCTGCTCTGAGTTAATTTTGAATGTGAGCCTACCCTCTTCCCAATTTTCTGGGCTTGTTTGTTTCAGTGTCTTGAGCATTACTGTGTCAAATGTGTGGCAAAGAAACTTTCACTGACTTGGCTGTGTAGCCAAGATAACAATGGTCTTTTCTTAGATTTTCAGTTTAATTGGCTGTCTTGGTTACTCAACAGAAGAGCAAATCTAAAGCTCTCTTACATAAGGAAAAGAAAAAAAAAAAAGAGATAATTGCTGTAATACTTTTGCTAGTGTTCTCATTTATCTATCTGACATTGTGGGTTTTTTTCCATGTCTAAGTCTAGAAGATAAGCAGCAGTCCTTGTGCTGTTAGTTAGTCAATATTTTATACCTTTGATAGGATTACTCTCTGAGATACCCTTTTCCTATCCGTCATTATCTGGATTCTTCCCTTTGGGGTGCAGAACTTTAGACCAGGGTAAAAGAAATGCTTTCTAACAGCGTATATTTTGTCATGAAAAGCAGACTTTTTGATATCATTAAACTATTTGTTTAATGTAACATTAACAACAGCCATCTGCTAATTTCACCAGTGACTGTTTTCAGTCTGTGTAAATGATAAAAGCTTAAACTTCGGAGGCAGACTAAGAACTGCAGATTGTGTGACATCATTTACTGAAACTGTATATTAAAAAGTCATATCTATATAAAGCCTGATGCATAGTACATCCTGCATAATATGTATTGTGAAGAACTTACTCATCTACCATCAGATCACTAATACAAATAATTTCCTTAAACTCTTACTTTTAAATATTTGAAATAATACGTCATTAAATTACTTCTACCAAATAAATTTAAGCCTCGATAAAAAGAAATATTGAAGAGAGAGAAAACCAAGTTTTGTATCAGTTCTGCCATAATTTTGGGATCAGTGTCAGAACCGTAGTGGCCCAACTGACTTAATTTATGAGTTTTTAACGACGTAACCTACCCTATTCATGGTTTTTAGATATTGGCACCATACTTGTTTTCTCTCGGGCAATTGCAATTTCATCAATTCCAGACACTTAGTGGAAATTGACCTTTATCTTCCAAAGTTTCCAGCAGCTAGCTCTTTTAAAATTGTCTAAAGCATATTATCTAGATCTCATAGCATTACAATTCTAACATTAATAAATGCCCCTTATTGGCCTCTTAATAGTGATAAAGTGGGAAATCCTTATCATGTGACATGGCATGCACTTGGCTTTTTCCCCTCAAGCAGTTAATAGAAAATTCATATTTCATATATGTGAATATAAAATAAATATATAGTATATAGTATATACGTACAGTATTATATATTATATTATATTATATTATATATCGTATATAATATAGTATATTATAGTATATACTTTAATATAGTATATCATATATAATACAATATATATTTACATTTAAATGTTCACCCTGACGTTTTACCAATATCTTTGTTAATGCTTTAGTACTTTTTGTGCTTTGTCCCTACATTTTCTCTTCCCTTCTTAATTTTCTGAAGTTATTTATAGCAGTAAATTAAAATGATCAATGTCTTGTTCTCAATTTGCTATATGCACGTGTGCATGTATAAATGTGTGTGTATAGCATGCATGTGTATGCGTGCCCCTTTATATATTACATGTATATGTATTTTTATATATGGGCACTTAATGTTTTAATATGCACTTAATGTTATCACAAATGTAATATTGGTGCACCTTATCTGTTCCTCAAAATGTTCATTGTGGCAACAAAAATGTGTTCAAACACAGACAGTCCCTCAGCATCTTTTTAATTATGAGTATCTTATGACATTTATCTGATCCTTTTTGATCAGCGCTTCATTTCTCAAGATACTCCTAAAGATAGAGATTTTTCTGGTTCTGAATGTGCTGTTTTAACCTAAAACACTGTTTTGTATCTGAATGCTTTCAAATCACTGTTCATACTACAAGAATGGAAGTTCACCAAGTTGAAATTTTATTGAGCATTATGAAGGATTAAAGAGTCTGGCCTTATTGTTCTATTGCATGATTTTATAGCTTGTGGAGTACACCTTGTACTTTTTCTTAGGCTTCTAATCCATAAGCAATCAGGGTCATTTTTTCAGTTGTTAGTGACTCAGAAAAAGACAATGTATTTTTCATACATATCATAGTTTTTCCTTGTTAACTTATCTTCCTAGGAGTTGATAATATTTTTTCATTAATATTTGAGCCACATTAATCTTTCTGCACAATTTGAGCAATACTGCTAGGACATTTATTCTCACAAACATAAGGACTGTGATGTATAAGCAATTTATTTTTTTCTTTTCTTCTTCATTTGCTCTTGTATATTCATTTCTTTAGTTCTAAATGTGTGGGCATTTATTCTCTCCTTCTTTCATTTTCCTGTGTTTTTTTGAGGAATTTCTCAGTATTAAAAAAAAATTAAATTTAGCAGAGGGAGAGGTTGGAGCTTCTACAGGATAAAATATGACTGACCTAGGAGAAGCCTGATGAATTTTGTGGTAAGATTCTAGAAATGATGTGAGAGTACACACACCACACAAACAGATTAAATATCCCTTATGAGGCAATGATGGCTCTTCCTGCATGTGTGTGGGCTGGGAGATAGGGTGATGCTAGAACAAGGATTACCAACTTGTGCTGTATACTCCTCAGAAAATCACGTGTTGAAGCTCACATCAGAAGTTTACCTTAGTGAATCTCACTGTGTGAGCAAGAGGGACGAATGAGCTCTCACCAATGTTGGATTGAGCTGGCTGAAGGGCAAAGTAGCTTGGATGCACCAAAATACTCTGTCTGGGCTTGGCTGAGATGTGCAGGTGCAAGCTGCCTGCTGGAGATTCAGCTGGCAGCCCCAGAGATACATGCAGGCAGCCTGTCAACTGTGAAAGGACAGGATCCTCGCTCCACTGAGGGACTTATTTTGCTGTGCACACTGAATCAAAGCTGCAAAACACCAGGTGAATGAAGAGTGCAAACTCTGCAATGCTTTATCCTGGCCAACCATCCAGGAAGAGTGTGAGTTATCTGCATAGTTGAGTGAGTGTTTTCCACTGACTTTGTCACAGTTTACTTCAGACAACTACTCTAAGTGGAAAGTTGCTTGTATCCTACTAGTCCCTTCCTTAGATACCACAATTTGACTGTTTTTATTTTTTTGTCATGACTATTTCCAGATTAAATAAATGACATATGAAGAATTTATGATTTTCTATTTTGATAATAAAATAAGTCTATAATAATTACATGAGAATTAAATTACAGCTACATAGTATATTATAGCTGTCACCTCTATATTCTTAAACACCATAAAAAGTACAGGAGCTTGAGTGGGAACAGTTTTCCCCCTGTATCCTCTTGTTACTTAAGGCAGTGAAGAGGAATCTCAGCTTTACTTGACTCTTCTCTTTTCTGCTTTAGAGATTAATTTAAATGACTGCATGTGTTCTTTTATCAGAATCGTATGCCTGAAGTTATGTGTTCTAATTGAACACATGTATGAAGTGTTTTACACCATGACTGCTGCTACCACAAAGGTCTAGAGGTTAAAACTTGACTCACAACACAAAGTTCAAAGGTCTCATCCAGCCAGAATTCCTACAATTCCTACCATAATTGCTGCCAGAACAGTTTTACCTAGATACTATATAGTATTAGCCAGGCTACAGATGGAATTAAGGCCAGATGAGCCCCAGCCAGCATGTAAATCTCCTTTATTTCAGTTATTAACTTGCAGCATGGTTTCAGATTGTGGCCCTATAAAACTTTAGGTCCCTGCAGGTGTTATGGTGCAGACACATATGACATATTTTGAGATCAGAGCATGATGTGGAGGCGTTTCAGAACAGAAGAACAGAATTTCGTTTAGATGAAATTTGGATGAAATTTGGTGAACACCAGTCGCAAATGGGCATCACACTAACCTGTGTGAATATGCAAAAAAAGGGGGAAAAAATAAAAAGGAAGAAAAGTGTGAGACTTGAACTTTTTACCTTCTGTCAAGTGAGATTTTTAGCATCAACAATTCCTTGCTACAGATCCACTAGTTTTAGTCCCCAGGATATATTGACATTGACACAGCCATGAAGTATCCTGTTTCTAATGTGTGGAACATAGCTTCTCTGAAATTCATGGCTCCTACCCCCACCTCTTATGCATGAGGCAGGTTGCTGTTGGTGACTTCTGAACAAGGACCTTTCAAGTAAGCCCTGAGGTGCCCTTTAAAATAAAATTGGAGATGACAATGTCCCCTCAGACTTCCTTCTTTCCTTTGAGACATTGTAGTCTCTGGATGGGAATAAAACTGAAAGATACTTCAAATAGATCCATCTTTCCTAGTCTTACCTGAGAATAGGAAAAAAAAAAAACCAAGGGATATGTATACTCTTGACACTTTAATCAAAACCTGCATGCATTGATTACATTTATTTTTCCTCTATCTTCCTCTTGATTATAATATCTTGAACAAGATTTTCTGAGGAGTAAGTAATTGTTCTTTTCATAAATTCAGCACATGACCCTATAGAAGGGCAGCTGCATGCTTGACTGCAGATTGCCTGTTTACTCTTCATGGTCTGTCTGGCAAGGTTTATTACTGGAAATCAAAGTAAAGCTTTTTGTTTTTTCCTACTCAAATGAAAAGAAAATGTACACATGGTCCTTATATTACAGCCATTGGAGGTTTTTGATCCTTTTCCTATTCATTTATAATATCATCAAATGAACAAGCAAGGGCAGAAAAGGCAGAATCTGCACCCAAACCAGAGGAACTAATGGTGCTCTCATCTACTAAATTAAAACCACAGATATGCTTAATGAGGTTTACCTCACGTCCAAATCTTTCCTTTATGGAGAGGAATTTTAGTAGATAGTAGATCCTTAGGAGAAAAGGAATGCTACTAATTGCATGCAGTCCCTGTGTCAATGTTACACAATTCAGATTCATAAAATTATCACGTTAATAACTTATACTGGTTGCTAAAGAAACTATCATGTTAGTGATTTTAAAATTTCATGCCCAGTTGTTCTCTATCTCATAAGACTTCTGTGAACCACTGCTCTTCAGGAGAAACTTATTTATTTTGCTTATCAAAGGTAATGATGTTGGGGGAAAGATATAAAAGAAACATGATTGAAATCTCATAAATGGCAATGTGGCACAGATTCTTCTAAACCATCTACATTTTTTTTGGCAGGAGTAAAATTACATCCAGTGTGACTTTGAAGATAAAGAATCCTGAATTTCTAAAAACATTTATATCCTGTAAACATTTTAAATATGCATATTTTCAAGAGAAACAATGAAACTATGCTAACTCAATGGTCTTAATTTTGTGCCATTCATTTTTTTAAATGGTATTTTGAGGTGCAAATCCCCTCCATTCCTTTCATTAAAAGGGTAGATTGTATATTATATTTGTTTTCTCAGCAAATCTGAATTTAAAAAATTTCTCTAAGGCCTGATCCCTGGCATTTTATATTGTTTCTTATGAAAGAAGACTTTTGTAAGAGTGACTTAAAATCTTTCCTTTGTTTATTTTCAATTACACTGAACTATTTTATTTTCTATTTTTCTGACACAAAAACAAGTTTGCAAATAATTGGAGCAGCATATATGATAATAGAAGTTCTAGGTGTGACAGGCTCCTAATTTAAGGTTTTCTTTTTAGTTAAGTTAAATGGAAACTGCAGTCTGGGTGAGAGATCTCTGAGTCTCCTCAACAAGAAGCACGGTACCAAGCAGCCTGTGATGGCCATGGCTACTGGACCCGTGATGGAAACTTAAGATGACAGCTGGACATAAAAAGAAATATTTAGCTTTTGCATATCTAACTTGCAAAGTATTTCAATGATCAATTTTGTGTATTATAGCTGTGTAAGCACTGACTGTGCAAGAAAGTTACTAGGTGCAAAAGTGCAGAGTCTGCATGACCAAGTGGAGTCTGGTTCTGAGATAATTCCTCAGCTTCCTTGTATAATCAGTGTAAAGAAGAGTTTTCATGTCTTCACCAAACATACAAGAGACTGAAAGGACCCACCTAGATGTAGATATGTTTGACTGCACCCAAAGAAAATAAAAGAATAATCCTTTCATATTTTTTCCAACTCTTTTCTGCAGCAGGGCACAATTGTGATCCTTAATCCTACTTAATGGATGACACCTGTATAATTAAAAGTTACAAAATCTTAATCTAGTGTGACCTCCTGCACATCATAGGCTGCCAAATGTCATTCATAACTCTTGAACTCAGTGACTTGTTTGACTACTGCAAACATTCCAAAACAGAAAAGCAATCTTAAAATGAATGTTGCAAGGGATAGAGAATTTAATTCTCAGACCATCTCAGAACAAGAATCAGCAACTAGTGAAGTCAGACTCACCCACACTACAAAAGATAAACCCTTTAAATGATAGTCAGCAATTCTGGGAACAAAAGAAAAAAAGAGTACTCTGCACTTCAATACTTAAGGTTTATTTGGTTTATTTTGTTGGGATTTTTTCCCAATAATAATTTTTGAAAACTATGACTCTGAGCAAAACATGAATCATGTAAGACAAGGATCTCTAAATTTATGCATAACATTAATGGCATGTAAGTCACAGCCTGAACAGAACTGCTTCTGCTGCTATCTTCACTTACAACACAGAGCTTAGATCAATTGTAGCTGGTGTTTTACATCATCTTTGAGGCCATCATTAGTCCCAAATTTCTAACAGACACTTGAGACACCACAATGCTTGGAAATCAGTAAGGCATCCTCAACTGTTTGTCATGATATTGGGACAGTGCAAAAACACAAAAAGTGTTTTTGTATTCTCTTCAGCTCTGTATTTAGACATTGAGAATTGTAAAGAGAAAATTTGCTTTGATTAAAAAAAATTGTTTTCATGCAAAAGATATAAACAGTGTGAAAGTTCTAGAGAAGGAAACTTGCATCAATATAGGGTGATCATATAAGAAGATAAACTTGTTTGCACCTGCTGAAAGTTGCAATTTTAATTCTCTAAATTTTGCTTTTAGGTAAATTTTATTAAATATTGTCTTCTATTCTAAATGCTGCTGATAACCTAAATTGGCCAAAAACATACATGCAAGTGTGGAACACCATGTGAAACAAACTTTTCTTTTCCCTGTGGAATCATTGTTATGAAGCAACTTGTCATCTGCACACATTTCTCTAGTGGTTGGTTGATTGGTCAGGAACTAGAAACAAATGCACCTGCTTTATGCGCATTGTGCAGCCTTCAACCAGGAGTATATTAATCAGAATATCAAAAAGCCTGGGTGAGTTTAATTCTGCATTGCAGTCAGAGGCTGTTTGACAAGGAGAAAGGAGCCCCCAAGAATTTTGGGGGCTCTGGTGTTAATAGTTGCCGTATCAGGTACCTTTAGAGAGGTCATCTTCAAACGGAGGGACACGAGATGGAGCTTTCTCTTCCTACCACTACTGCATCTATCTCTTGCCTATAGAGAAGTTCCTATCCCCAGGACTGTATAATTTAGGAAGAATTTTATAAGGATAGTCAGATTTGAAGACTGATTTAAAGCGTAAGTATGGGGGACACAATGCTTAATGTGTTGGAAACTTGGGATTGCAGCACATCCTCAGAAGGATTAACCTCTAGGCTGCTTGCTTGAATCCACTTATTTAGTCCCTATAAAAGCGAGAGAAATGTTAAAGATGCAGCTTCAGAATTACTGCTGTATACTTTGTGATGTTATCTACTGCATTCTGGACAAAAGAAAGGGTGGTGGGGACTAATTCAGTTTGGTAATGAGGACACTGTTCTGTGCATTTCTTTTTTCAATTCTGCAACACGTGTAATTTAATGAGTGTCAATTTAAAAGTTTCACATAGTAGTGTCTTTAGCAGGACCCCTGACCCCAGCTGTTTCAGTTAAGAAATTCTTTTGATTTTACTGACCTAAATTACAACAATAATGTTTCAAGAACTTAGTATTTTCTGTTATGCAAGACATTCACTTCTCTTTAGAAGTAATGAAGTTATTGCGGATTAACATTTGCCCAGTAATGTAGCCAAAGCTCTCCACAAAGGGAAATCCTATTCCCCAAATTTTTAAAGCTGAAAGAGGGCTACTATTCATAACCTAACTTTAAGTAACCTCTTTTAACCATCATCTTAAACAATGGATTTTCCAAGTCATTAATTTTGACATGATTTTGAAAAGAGGGGAAATAAATTCTAAAAAAAGACTGTTTCCTTCTCCTTCACCTTTGTTTTTCACTGCAGTGATCCCATGATTTTTCAGGGATTTTCAAATGCTCGTTCTCTTCTATTTTGGATGTATCTTATGTGTTTATGAAAGTGCACAAAATCTCCTGATACAGTGTAAAAGCAATTAAATCAGTAAAGCTATAACTGATTTCATGGCTTCATGTCTACCAATCAAAATAAAGCACTTCAAAGAAATTTATAATACACAGAAACAAATACTGTTCCACATAAATCAATATCTGGGATTCTATTTTATAGTCTTTACTTATGTTGACTGCCATTTTATGGTCAGTCTGAAATTAGATTGCATGCGTAAGTACTGTTCAGCCTTGGTTAAGATTGTCAAATAATGTCCTCTATATTGATTAGTGTTGTGCCAACATCTGCAATGCTGCCTGGACACCAAATAGAATTGCTACTTAATTAAATAAGCAATCACTCAACAGCTGACCTGTTGGGAAAACAAACAAAAAGCTGACTAACTAACCTTCTAAATCTCAGGAAATGCAACAAAATCTAAAGAAATTCTCTGAAATAACACCACCACCATCCAACCCTTAAAACAGAAACTTAAATACAAACAGAGTCACTGGAAATGAATTTCAGATGTGAAAGGAAAGCTTTAAAATGTAGTTGTAGTTAATTGAATATAGGCACATAAGTATCTGGAACTGAATCTGAAAAATTTGGAAGTTTCCCAAAGGGATCAAATTAAAATGGTATTCAGCACAGTATGCATTAAAGTTATTCTTATTGCTAAATTAGCTCACTGGAACTTCTACTGATTTTAAAGGGAAGGCTCATATGTGTGCATCATTATATGTATTTCACTTCTCCCTGATCCCAAGCTAGTGTCTCTATACTAAATTTAAAACATTGTATGTCAGTTTGTCAGCATTTTTTCAGCTCTATGTTTTTGTTTATGCAAAGTCTGGATATTACTTCACTAGCAGAAAAGGAAATTCCTTGTTTTCTAGTTTGTTCTCTTGATTAAAATTTGCATAATGTCCAGCTGACCAGCAAAAAGGAAAAAAAAGAGAAGCCAAATGCAAATTTACATAATCCCAAAAGATTGCAGTATGTGCCAAGGCAAATATATATTTGGAGAAGGTACAACATGTTGCTGAAATATTTGCATGACATTTATGTTTAAACTGGAGAAATAACAATTAATATTTAATAGTTTTACACACCTTCACTTAACTCTAGAAAATTAACACTTATTACTACTTATTAAGACTAGCAAGCCAATAATTGTGACTTGTCGTTCAGGAAAGTAACCAGTGTTTCCCTTTGAAAAGGAAAATAAAGTCTTAAAGACACCACAACAACATTCTGCGCTTCTCAATTTATAATCTCATTTTTCAAATGCATCACAAGTTTACCAAAGGCACTAGGCGTCTAATGGACCAGTGAAATTAGAAATCACTGCTAATGCATCTGGCAGGATTTCTGCATTGTGATGAAACTAACTGAGACTGAAGGCCTGCAACTGAAGTGAACCAAGCTGGACTTCCAGCAAGTGCATGCCTGGCATCCAAATGTGTTATACCTACATCAAAAGGCTGCTGAAAGCTAGAGTGTCTCCAAACATGACAAGAATGTATGACATACATAACAGCAAGTGCTAGGTATGTATAAAATACTTTGTAACAAATTACTAAGCTTTTAATGTTTTGTGTGAAAGTATTTTTTCCACAGGAAAATACAGCAAAGTGCAGCTTTAGCTCATGAAGAAGTAAACAATTCTTTTTTGTTCCTTGATCAGCTTTTTGATATTATTAGATATGGAAACTGGGAAAGAGAATGACTGCTGGCTGATAAACACGTACCTTAGAAACCGCTGTACATAACATACCCTGAAAAAACAAGCAACCAAATAAACAAACAAAACCAAAACAAAATCCTAGAGAAAATATCCCCAACTAACCAGAACATTGGAGTTTGCACAATATATGCACACTATCATGCCTTGTGTGGAATGAAAGGAGGGAGGAGGTGTAGCACTGTAAGGAGTGTTCGATTTTGTCCATAAAATAGTGCTGTGGGTTTTAAATCTATGAGCTAAAACAGGAGATAAAAAGGACTTATGTGTCTTCATTTCCTCCTCTTTACTTCTGTGGCTCCAAATTGCCTGCTCTGGAGGAAGTCTGTTGTTTTGGAAACTACCATGGGAAGACAATTTTCTCAATTGCAGAGCTGGTAGGCATATAACATTGCTGAAACAGTAATAAACAAACAAAATTCAGAGTTTGGGCCTAGATTTTAAACTCTTTGTCGACTATAAAGAAAACTGATAGGATTGCAGATGAAATAAATAAAAGAGAATGCTCTTTGTGAATAAGTTTATAAAAAATGCTGGCCATGTGATTTTGTTCAGAGGGAAAGATATAAAATATTTCGTACAGCTTTCAAATTAAAGTGTCATGTTTGAATAAGCTAGACTCCTCCAGTGTCTGGGAACAATGCCATAAAGTACCAACAGCTGACCTCAGAGGTGAAGGAACGTATGGTGTCGCCTAAGAAAATGCCTGTTCAGCTGGTAAAGTAAAATGAAGAAATCCTACATGGTCAGGAAGCAAATCTTTGTTTAAATGTTCCAGATATCCTACTTATTTTTTTCCAATATTAATTTATAAGAATTTTAAATATTCCTTTAGCCTTTACTCTTCTATGCCAGTTTAGGTCAGAAGAAGTAGGGTACCTTGTGGACTCCAAATCTGGCCAAACCTAACACAAAAAACCTGAAAAGACAGATGGTCCTGATGTCAAAAAATGTTACCCTATTGTTTTGATTTAGTTATAAAATCATCCAACCCTAGTCATGCTCAAATAGCTAATATTGACAAACAGTACTTACTTTCCCACCAAGACAGAAGCTATGGAGACACCAGTGTACAGCTAAGATTGTACTGTGTTTTGACATCTTATTGTTCATGCTCAGTCTGCTGTGTGATGTATTTTAGTTTAATATACTTCTTTTATAATTGAGGCTGACTTAAAATTTCTTCACTGGCAATTACAGCCCGACAGTACATGACTTAACACATGGTAGCACAACTGGTCTCCAGCTTGTACCCTTATTTTCAGACTAACTGCATGAGAGTGAGACAGATAAGCATCTTCATTTCCAGACACTGGTCCTCTGCTTGGGAAATTGTTTAACAGAATGTTTTTTGTATGGGAAACAAACCATCACTCTAACATTAATAACACAAACCCACTGACTCTGATGTAAACTGAGAAAAATATAAAGAAAATCCAGTCGTGAAAGAGCAAACAAGAAACAAAACATTTTAGTTTTCTTTGACTTATTGCTCTGTTTCAAGTTGAAATCTTCCAGTTTGACATGGAAAGTCTGAGACTAATTTGGATATTTATTTTTCCCTTTTATAATTGAATAATGTTTAGTTCTAAGAGACCTTTTCATTCTAATTTAAACATTACATTCCCCATGAGTAAATATTTAGTCATTGCATATGGTCTTTTCATTGCATGCATACTGTTTAGTTTTCAGACTGAAGAAGGTCAGTTCACCAAAGAATACAGGTATAACAATGAAACAAAGCAACCATTTGTATAATTTAATGGCGGCAAGAAGTCCAGGCTAACAGCCTGACTGATGAATAATTTAATTTCTTTCAAAATTCTTCAGTAAGGCGTATGTGACAACATCAAACATTTCTCATAGGAATAGTTTACAACTGTGTATCTTTTAGCACCTAGAATATGGACTGAATCTTCATTTATTCCCAAAACTGAGCTAAACCCCTGAGGATACATGTATATTAAATAGTGCTTTGGAACGTTTTGGGACAATGGAATGAGAATTTATCTTATGTTCAAGAGTTTTAACAGTTCTTTACATGTTTTTAGTCTACAGTGGTGATAATTGCCCCAATCCTTTTACCAGTTTGATACTGCCACAAGCTGCCGCTTTGAAAACACACTGATATAACTGGTACATCTTGGTTTATAGATAATACCAACATTAAGATACATAATCAAGTTAACAGGAGAATCATTCTCCCTAATGAAAAGCATGTTTTTGTTAAAGGCAGACATACATGTGGTTTTACAGTTAATGTTTTTATTACTTGCACTGATTGAGATGAGTATTGATTAACAAGGTGAACTACAACTTGCACCAAAACAAACTTTTTTCTTTTCCCCCTCAAATGAATCAATCCAGTTACTGAGAGACATAGATACTGGAGAGAAAAGAACTCTAAATAAAAAGCAAGTGATAATTGTGAACCATGCCATTTTTCAATTACAGTCTAGGCCTATCCCTTTATCCTTTTTATTTTATATAACCCTAGATAAAGCCCTGTCAAAAAAAAGGACAAAAGAGGTTGGTACTGAAGACTGTATTGCAATACTTCTCTACAAGGTTTGAATACATTGAAAAAGTTTGAAACAAATTTTCAAATTGATAAATTTGCAAATATCATTTCTTAGGTTTAAAGTAGTACTAATTCAGAAAAAAAAACCCAGTTAAAATGTTTTTTTTTTCTTTTTTTTTTTTACTTTCTTTCCTTTTAATTTTGCATATTAATAAAAGGAAATATATGGAGATAAGGTGCTTATTCTCTGATCCAAAATAATTTTGAAATAAAAATAATTTCACCTAATGCTTTAAAGTACAATGAAATTATTAAAGAAATATGCAGGGCTGATACAGACAGAGAGCAATATGTTACAAAAACTTTGTGTTATCTCACAGAGCATGTTGTACCAATTATCAGCCAGAATGTATAAGCACCAACCCATCAACTATTCCCATAACATGGCAAAAATTTAACTTAATTATCAATTCTCGACAAATGCCTGTGTGTTGCAACTTGGGGAAATTAGGAAATTTAAGCAAAAGAAGTGAATTCTAACAAATGTCAGTATTATAACTTCCATGGAACTAGAAGGAAGCAGTCAGCCAATTTCAATGAATGGTAGAGGATATAAAGGCTGTTCTGTCAAATTTTCCTTCTCTTTCCAAAACCAGAATATTATATAGTGACAGAGATGGAGAACTAATATCTTATCATTGCGTTTTGGTTTAGGTTGGGTTTTTTTAAGGCTCACGAGGAAACTTTGGCGTTAATTTTTATTTTTTTTTTCAGATATATGTCCAAAACCAAGACCCCTCATTTGGCAATTGTGGTATTGGAGATGCCATCACCTAGGAAGGAAAATACTGGGTTGCTTCTGTGGGGGAAAAAATTAAAGTTGTGTCTGACTTCCTGGGTTAGTGGCCTTCTAAGTGTTTCATGGTCCATTGCAAATTTTTCACCCTCACCTTCTGCTAACCCTCATTATTCCACAAGAATTAGTTACATCTCCCTCTCTTTGTCTCTTCATGTCAGTGTATGGTTTCACAAAACAATGGCTTTTCTTTCAAAGCCACTTTGGAGTAGCTGTGCCATTTTCTCCCTTTGATCACAGCTCACCTGCACAACAGCTTGAGCAGCAGCTGTAAACTGGCCCACTGAAATTACCTGTGTGGGAATATGACACCAGTTTGACCCCCACAACTTCATTCAGCTACATTTGGTGAAGGGCACAAACAGGGACTACATGGGGAACTCATAAATTGTCTTTCCTGAAAAAAAACAGTGTCATGAAATTACATCTTTTACCTACCTGGTTTATCTTTTACTTCTCTCCTTGCTAACCTGTCAGTCGACTCCAAATGCTAATTACCCTTTCCTGTCAAACTGATCAGTTAACATAACGAACCCCATTTCATGTCAACTGTTCCCAGTGCTGTTATAGTATCAAGTTTGGTTCTTCTTTTTCAGACCTGAAGAATATTTAAAAAAAAAAAAATGACTATTTCCTTTTTTCCCCAAGTACATCAGTGGAACAAAACAAAAAAAAGAATTGTTTCCTTGCAGTTTTGGCAGCATGTAATAATGTAAAATAATTTTAAATAGAAATACAGAAACTGGGGGAAGAAGGTTTTACCTCCAGTGGAAATCAAATAAATTTCTTATGTTCAGGATTTAGATTACTCTAAACATAACATCTTTGTAGCTAGAGCACGAAATTCTAACTAACTGCTCATTTGTAAAGGCACGTTTAATTTTATTTTCTCATTTAACACTTCACCTCCAGTATAGTGACATTTACAATTAAAATAGCAATGCATTACATTGGTATAAAAAGAAACTTGAATAGCCTGCTGAAGCAGTCTCTCTTTTGCATTCTCTCTCTCTGTAAAAGCTGTAAAAAATGTACTTTAAGGAATTACTGACCTAAGTTCATTGCGCAACCATGTGACAGTTTTCCTTTTTCATTCAGGCAAGAAATGGCGCTGGTAAAAGATCTGGCATCTTCATTCACATACATGAATAATCATTTGGATTAAAGCTGGGTTAAGCCCCAAGAGGGGATAAATGGTATACAGAGTTTCCATTCAATTATTAAATGGGCTAATATCTAATGTATTCTAGCAATTTTTTGTATTTATTCAAGTGCAGAGAAAATAGAACATAGGTTGTTGTTTTGGGTCTGGTTTGGGTTGTTTGGATTTTTTGGGGGGGAGGGAGGTAGGAGAGTGTTTTCTTTGTTTCTTTCTGTGTCAAAATATCAGGCTTAGTTATTCTCTCTGATATCCATCTGATATTCTAGAAAAATTTGGTTTAACTTCTTTTTCATAACAGGGAGTTTAATTTAAGGTTTGGTCTAGAGGACATTCTGAAAAGCTGTAGCCCACAGGGCAAAGCTCCTACAGTGTAATTCTTCTATTTGTACTAGGGAGGATATTGTGAATCATGTAGTCCTTTACTTTTTCTTCCCTCCTTTATTTATTTATTCATTCATTTTCATTTTATCCTGTGATTAGCATACATGCAAAATTCTGTATAGGTTTAATTTGGGCTTCAGAGGAGGATTGAAAAAGTCCGTAATAAAGAACTTACTTTAGGAACTGAACTTTACTTTAAGACTGTATATTTGCCTGTTTTTTCCCACTTCTGAAAGCACACGACTGAAAGCACAGTCCTTAGAAGAGGACTAATGTATTGTGATAGGTAGATAACACTAACCATTTTTAAATAGATGTTTTTCACGGTCTTTAAAGCTTCAAACACCACTTGCATCTTGAACAACTTGAGTAATGCTGTCTGAATATTGTTTGATAAACAACAAAACTCTTTCATCAGGATGACAGTCTCAGAAAAAAAGGACAAATTATTCCTCCACACAGATATTTTTAAATACTGTGTTTTGATGGATGAGATTAAGTGTTTTAGATGGAGGACACTTCTTGCTTAGAGGGACAGTGTCAACTTTAGCAACTTTTTGCTTAAATAAAGGCTTTGTTTTGGTGCTAAAAAACACCTTATACTCAGACTTAACTTCTTTTCACCATGTTTTCTCCTGTTTTGGCTTTAATGTTTCTCATATTTTGAAAGTACAAGCAGTCTTGTCTTGTCTTCTTTCTATTTAACCACCCTAACAGAATAACAGCATATTAATAAAAATTACACAGAGAGCATCCTCTTTTAATTCCTAGCAGGACCAAATGTGATATTCTTATAATGTCTTCCAGAATCGTGAATGATAAGTGGATAAACTTTCTCTTCATTTTTGGAAAAAAAACCCAGGTTTTAAATTCAACCCACATTAGCACATATTTTACATAATGACATCTTCTAGGGTATTCTTATCAACTGGAAAAAGTGGCAGTGTGGACAAAAGCTGCATTTTTATTTTTAAAAGGCTGGCTGTTACCAGATTTGTCTCCAGTTGTACCAAACACAGCGTTTTCAGATACCCTAAGAAGTCAAACAATGGTGCTGTTAATATGACAAAAGCTAAGAGAGTTTTATTCAAGCACTTTGTTTTACCACGGATGACTTCTGTGAGATTAAACAAGTTTCTTTTCCTCCATTCCACTCAGTTTCACGCCATCAATATAAGACAACAGGATGTTGCTCCTTTATTATTAGATTGTTGTGAAGCTATTGAAAGCCTAATCATTGCCCAGCGATAAAATCACTCAGCCAGGAGCAAAGGGCTGGAAAGCTTGTTACCTCATTTAAATTTGTTTTCATTAAACAATTATTAAAGAATTAACTGAAGAGAAGGATCATGGCCCTCCAGCCAGCTGCAGAAGGGCACAGCTGAATCAGATTCTTCCCTGTGTGTTGGGCCGAGTGACTCCTCTTGGCAATTTTCAACATTTCCTGTGCAATACCCTAACCAACAGATTTCTATGTGAAAGTACCATCAATAATACCTCTATATTTTAATTTAACCCAGTTAGTGTGAGCTGACTCTTGGAACTGAAGATGTTCTTCCTTTTGAGCTTCTTCTGTAATTTGGTAAATTAATAAAGCACTGACTGCCTCTTTGGGCTTTCAAGAACAATAACTACCTAGAAAGTTTCCTTACTTTTCAGATAAATTTTATCTAAACTTCAGAATATTTCTTTCAGTTGTGTACCAATTCATGTACACAATGAAATGTCCATAAAATCGTTTCACTTCCTCACTTTAAGTATCTACAAGAGAAATAGTATCAAATCCTTGTGCACACAATAACTTTATTTTCATGAAGTTTTCAAATATGTTTCTTAAATGAAAATAAAAATGAGAAAACTACACTTTCTACTTTGATTCGTTTCTATACACTAAGATATGCATGAGATACGGTGAGTGAAATTATGGTCCCATGAAAATAAATGGAAGAGATCTCATTAAAATTAGTATGATAAGAATTTCACCCATTTTTCTCATGGTTGCTGTATAAGAGACAGATATTTTACTTCATGGAAATATGATCAGGGGCTATAGCTCCATGCTGAGCTTCTCTTGCAAGCACACAGGAAGCTCTGAGTGAAATCCTCATATCTCTTTAGTTCCATCTGATGCTTTCTTCACGTGGGTGACAGCCATGCATGCAACTGTCACTTCATCACGTGGCACTGCTGTAAACAGAAGGAATTTAGCTCTCAGCTCAAAAT
Organism: Irena cyanogastra; assembly: GCA_013397155.1. Taxonomy (NCBI): domain Eukaryota; kingdom Metazoa; phylum Chordata; class Aves; order Passeriformes; family Irenidae; genus Irena; species Irena cyanogastra. The sequence continues at coordinate 80,914 of VWZV01011114.1, forward strand.
ATTTATGTTGCCTGTTTCTCAGGACACTTGTCTAGAACCATCCCTGTCTGCAAATACCTTGCAAAATAACACCTGGAACCAGCACTTTTTGCCTATGTTATTGATCATGCCTAGACCAGAGCAGCCTGGAGCTCTCTCCAGCTTAACCTCAAGGCTCACTATGGCTCAGTGACTTTCAATCAGAGTGAGACTTAAGCATGCAGCAGTTTTCCTTGAGTCTTAATTTCTATTGGATGAAAAAAGATGCTCCATCTGTCCTGGCAAGAAGCCACGCACTGCTTCAGAATGCCTGAATGATTAGGGAAAGAAGGCCCCCAGGATGCAACAGGTGTGTTTCAGCAGGAATTACAGGGATCTTCAAATGGGATGATTGCAAATAACAGCATGTGGCTGCTTATGCCTTTGGAATACAAGAATATTTGCCAGAAATTCAACTCATATAGAAATTAATATTTTAAATAAAATATATTTATGCTGTATTTTTATAGTACACACTATACTGTATTTATGCAAACCATATTTATCTTTCCTATTTGTTAGGGGGTTTTTTGGTTGGTTGGTTTGGAAGTTGCTTTTGGTCTTTTTCTCACATTTTAGTGAGGATTCTGGAAGTTGAAATTTTGGATTTATGCATCATCTCAGGAATTCTGAACAGTACAGTTAATATTTTTACTTACATTTTTTAAATGACCAGATCCTTAGAAAACACTTGGTAGGAAAAAGAATGGAGTCAACTTGTCCTGTAGCGGAGGACAATAGCACTGCATCTTGTCAAGACCAAAAATATATAATTTGGAAGTAAGAATTTTAGATATACTCTACTATTATTGCTTCAGGTTGGAAAAGACATCATTTATGGCAGAGAAACTTTATGATAAAAGAATATTCAAGGATTATGCCATATTTTTTTTTAATTAATCTTTGGGTCAGGTTTTATAGAACACAGATCAAGGGAATATCTGCTGTAACTCTTTTGACAGAAGGGCACCGCAAAATCATAAGTTCATTGACTTAAAGTCTCTGTGTCTGTCTTCCTCTCTGCTGAGAGATCCATATCTATGTGATCCACAATAAAAAATATAAAATTATTTGGATTACAAATAAATAGTTATCATTTCAATAAACTAGTGTATACAATAACAAAATCCTTGCCAGAATGATTCTACATATATCTTTGACTGTGATCTCTGAGTATGATCTTTACTCACATAGTTCTGCTTAGAATAGAAATACTATTTAAAAGTAGGTTGAAAAGTTTGAGAAAATCCCAAGGGCTCTCCTTTATTTTATTATAAATCCTCAGTTTGTGGTCATTATATTGTTAGAACTATGGGAGTTGAGGTGCACAACCCTTTTATTCAGACTTGCATATCTTCTTATCCCTTAATCCTAAGTAAATATCAATGAGCAGCCCTCTATTTACAGCACTCTTTTCCAAATGTTTTTAGACAGAGCTATTCTTTTTATTTTTCTCAAAAGCCCTCAGCTTTTGAAAACTAGTTTTCAGAATTTTTATTTTCTGACTGTCTCTCTGATCTTTACAGCACAACGAAAGGTATCTGTTTTCTAAGGAACAAAAAGATATTTTGTCTCCTAATTAAAACACACCCCAAAACAAAAAACAAACAAACTACACCAAAACCCCCCAATATGATTTTATTTATTACAAAGACTTTTCATTATAAATTTCCCATAGTAAATTTTTAGGAATTTTTTTTTTAGCCAAAATTCTACCATTCGCCAATCATTTACAGCTAATGCAATTGCCATAAAAACAAAGCTCTTTTGAGTAGTTCTACATGATCAAATAAAACAGGTCATGTTCATAAATTTTGCAAAAGTACTGTCACAGTACTGCATATCAGGAGAGTTGTAAAATATTATCAGACTGTTTAAGCAAAATCAGAGAAAGTTGCCCTAAATGTAATGTCCCTTGGCAACCAACCTGATATCAAAACTTGTTTAGATATTTTGAAATGTTGGCAAACTCACACTATGTTGTTGGAACCTAATTTGAGATTCATACTTCTGATTGGTGATGAGCCCATTTCCTGAGAAATGTTGATAAAAAGCCTCTCACTTATATAAAATAACATAAAATAATACAAGATATAAAAATACTTGGAGATATCTCTACTTTTAAGAGAAGGTTCTGGTCCTGAAACAAAGAAATACAGAGAAAGCAGGAATGGCAGGGAGAGATGAATTTAACTTTTTCCTCTTTACATAAAACAACAAAAGGAGAATGATGCTTTTCTCAAATCCTTCAATAGATTAGAAATTATATTTAAATATGTATTTTAAGGGCAAGGAGTGGCTTTGAATAGCAAGTGGGGACTGTTGCTTTTTTCTGTAGTTATTTTGACACAAATTAGGTAAAAAGAAATATTAAACTTAAAGAAATATTAAAACATTTTCCGAGATTTGAACCTGTTTTTACCATTTCTTTGTAATCAGAAAGGAGACCTTTGTAGCTGAAAATTAAAGCTGTAACATCATCACCTCATTACAAGATAGGGATTTTAAAAGAAGTGCATATACCAAGACTCATGGAAAACCAGCAAATGCTAGCAATACTGGCATAAATGTAATATTTGCACTCTGAGATGGGATTTTTTAGCATCTCAGGCTGCCAGGGAATGTCCTTCCATCTTTATTGACATCAAGGGCCTGAGAGGGAATTCATGGTTTGGTTCTTGTCAGAACCACCAACTATTTTTGTGGAGGTCATTGCTGAATGGCAGCCAAACGGCAGCCGCACTGAACAGCTGCCTCAACAGCTTTGCCAGTGCAGGGGGTGAGAGAAAGTGAGAATTGAAACATGGATCTCCTGGATGCTGTGCTACTGAATACCCCTTCTTCTTCCTTTTTTTTTTTTTTTTTTCCCACTTTAATCAGAGGTTCATTGAAAGTTTGAAAGGCTTTGAGAGTGAGGTCAGTATTGCTAGGTCACTTAGCTGCGCGTCAAACACTGCTGAGAATAAAACAAATCTGCAAATGCCCCAAAGTAAACAAATGGGTCCAACATGTTTTTATCACATGTAACATCTGATTGAGAAACTGCCTTCTACAAATATTTGATGCAAATGAGAGTATGCTCTCACATGAGCAGTCCTGCTGATTTCTGAGAGAAGTAATGATTTGCAGCATTCAGATGTTGTGTGGCCAGTAAGGCTCAGCTGGAAGCTTGTCACAGTCAGTTCTTAATTTGTGCAACACAGAAATCAGTCTGTGCATATTATCTATAACTTTGCATTTGGCTTGAGGTTTTGGTTTTAGCTGTTTTTTTTTAAATAATTGCAACAACAGTCTTCACTTATCAATTTATTTAACCAAAGAAAGTCACACAGTGTTGGAAATTTATTTTTGTTGTCTTCTTATATTATTTTTTTTAATGCCTAAATATTTAACCTATTTGTGTTTTAAGTATTCTCTGCCAAAATTAATTGAAAAATTAAAGTTTAGACATTTTCATTTTATAAGCTGAGAGTTTGATCAGTTCATGTGTACTTAGCAGATAAACTCTGAACTGGAAAGACACTGATGAGGACTTACATATGGCAACACCAGAGAATGTCATATGCATTTTAACATTTTAGCAGGCACCCACAGGATAACATGTTGAATCCATTTCTTTGTGAAAGCTGCTCTTGGAAAGGAAGGGAGTTTAATTGAATGCGTGTGTTGAGGAGGATAAGGATACCGGACGCCTAAAATTAAGTTTGTCTGTAACCTTCAAGGCAGTATGCAAACTAATGGGATGTAGAATTGCCACTACATCTGTTACCATTTGCTCACGTTTAAGATGAACACTTAAAAAAATATTCCTATTACAGAACCCTATTTGCCGAAAATAATATAATTTGTGCATACAAATTCATGCTGTGTCTTTAGTGCTTTAGGAAAGCAGCTAAATGGGATGCTTTTCTTCTCCTTTATATTAATATTTAATTAAAAGCTCAAGATGCTCTCGTTTGACAGATACTCTTTTAGCCATAGGAGAAATATATCAACAGTAACAATTTTCTTGCTCGATCTCTTTTTTTTTTTTTTTGGGTCAACTTACTTTCATACACAGACACACACAGATACTGCATTCCATGATAGAGACACAATGCTGTTAGCAATTTTTATGCTTGAGGCCAGGGAAATTGTATCACACTTGCTTTTGACTCCAGATCAAGAACTGCGGCTGTAGCATGACGAAAACAAAAATAGAGAAAAGGCTTTGAAGGTTTCAAATGCTAAAATTCTTAAGCCTGGCTTCTTAAAGTGGTTACTTGTTCACAGTAGCACTTGCTGCCTTGCTAATGATCTTCTGGTTGGGACGGATCCAGCCTGTGTATCTGATACAGAAGTTTGAAATTTCACAATAAAGTGCTTCACCAAGACATTGAGGGAGGAAAGGATAGGGGGGTGGAGGCGGGGAGTGCGAGAGAGAGGCTGGGAGGAGAGGAGAAGCAACAAGAAAATTAGAAACCAACCAGAACTACAGTATCGTGACATAGAGAACATTCTTTTTAAAGAAGTGATTTCTAAGTCAAAGAATATTATAAAATTGATAACCAAGTCCTTCACGTATGGCACAGTCAAAATTCCCACTGGAAATAACCTTCTTTGTAATCTAACAATCACAATGCTTGAAGTTTTTCATATATCTGTCTTTAAAATAAAGAAGAAGAAGGGAAAATTCCATATATTCCTACCTTAGAGCTGTGTAACATAGGCAAAATACAGACTTGTGTGCCCATAAGGCACAGACACCCTAATTAACAGATCTTCAAGCAGACAAAGTCTGCTTTCAATTAAATTAAAGACTATATAGTGATTCTCAAAAGTGCCTCAATTCACCTCTCTGTTTGCTTCTGACAAATTATTACTCGAGAGGCCAAATCTTCTGTCAATGATTTACGGACATTTTGAACAGAATCATTTCAAAAAGAAAAGGAGCTCTGCTACAGGAAAATGTAGAGACATCTGGAAATGAAATAATTATTATTGATTACTGATATTAAATATAAATACTAGTGTAAGGCTGATGTCTCCTAATATTAATACTAGCACAGATGTACTCTCTATCAATGTATTTTCACCTCAGCTGAAGCTGTGATTAAAGGTGGAATATAGTTGTGTTCTTCAAAACCTTTGTCTTAATATTAATGAATGTGATGGATCACTGAGGAATTAAAGTGTTACCTTAGTAAATCTGTCCAATAGCATTAACATTTAGGCAACATAATGATTTTTAATTAGACACAGATGTCATGAAGCTTGGAATATACATTTCAAGTTGGAACAAGGTTAAAAAAGAGAATTAGTGTGGAGAAAAAAGTAAAAAATAATAATAAAAAGAATCATATGTCTTGAAAAATAGTTAAAAGCAGTATATTGTGAACTAGTCAGGGTGAAAATTATTACCTGCATACAATAGCTGCATCCAGACTTCTTTCTTAGCAGCCTAGATGGCATCCTGTGCACTGGCACAAAGACCATGCACCTTGAAGCCTACACCATCTCACAAGGCATCCCTATGCATATGCATAATGCATGAGTGCTACACATTTGAGAAAACTTAACTGTATCTACTCCATGAGCACTGCTTAGTGTATATCTCCTTTTACTAGACCTTTATAGATTTTGTGCTGTACTGAGAAGAAATGTCAGACCTAGCCCTGTGTAAGTTTAATCACACGTGTGCATGGGATACAGGCTGCCACATCTTTTCCCCTGTTCTAAGCTTCCTGAAATTTCTCATTGTGAAGGTAGCAAAATACTGGAACAAGCTGCCCAGAGAAGCTGGGGATCCCCCATCCCTGGAAGTATTCAAGTCCATGGGGCTTTGAGCACCCTGGCCCAGTGTAATGTTCCCTGCCCACGGCACTTTGGTTGTAACTCAACAATTATAAAGGTGCCTTCCAAACCAAACCATTCTATGATTTCTTCATGCAGGACACAAAGAAAAGAATATGTATTTCAAAGCTTGCATTTACAATTCTCAAAGAAGGCAAGAAACTTTTTTGCAGACAAATTATTGCCTTCAGTTCTTGCGATATAAACCTCTTTCTTTGTTTATTATCACAGTCATTTTTTTCTGTATGTAGTTAAATAGCCATCCAAATGGTTATGTTAGGGAAAAAAAAATTACTTTTCAAGCCCTATAGAAAAGATTTTCATGAAAGGAGACAAAGTATTCTGAAAGGATACAGAGAACTCTAAATGCCACTGAAAATTTATCAGAATTTTGGGGTCTGTGAGGCATAAATCTCCCTGAAACACACATAGAGAAGAAAGAGCCAGGGCTAGTGAAATCTTACCTGCATTGGCTTTCTTGGAGTCACCCCTACACCCTCAAACTTCAGCTTGGTTTTTCTTAGAAGCAGCTGGATGTTGCAGTCAAAAAGACAGCCACATAGAGAAAGTATGTTTGTGCAATAAATGCACAAGTATCAAGGAATCAAAATCAGGAGTGAAAAGAGGACTAAATTTCTGGAAGGCAAAATGTGCACTTTAAGAACCTGTAGCTAAGAGAATGCTAATTTTATAGTCATTACCATTTCTATATCCCAGGTAGCCTGGTTAAATAACATTTTAGAACGACCAATGAGCTGTCTATGCTACTGTTCAAGATTTTATTCCATGCATGAGGCAAATCATGACAGAAAGCCCTAAGGTAGTCTTCGAAATGCAACCTACATGGGTTATGAGGAAGAGAGATGAGAATTGGGCTTTTCACGCATTGTTAACCTTTAAGAGATAACAATTAAGGCCAAAATAGGCTGTGACAGTCATCTGGACGAGTGTCTTATTGTAGGTGTAATGGAAAGATGCTAATACAGGAATAATTTTATCAAAGTGATAAGCTTGGAAAAATAGAACAGAGTAGAACAGTTGATTTAGATGGAACTTACAGTGACCATCTGGTCCAAGTGCTTAAATCTAGTCCAACTGCCTTCATCTAGCTTAACTGTCTAGACAAAGAAGAAGAGTGCCAAAAGATGCCTCCAGCATACTTTTGAATAGAGGTACATTGAACAATTAGAGTGCTGGAAAATAAAAGTTCGTAATAAACAAAACACACTAATATGAACTTAAAAAATATCTTAAACATATTACATAAACACTAGGTACTTAAAAACATATATTGATGCACTTATTATTGCTTATTATTTAGATGCATTACTTCAGGTGTCTCACAGGAAGTAAATTATTCTCGTTCTCTGATTCAAAAGAATTTGCAAACATTTTTAAAACCTAAAAGTTTGGATTTTTACCAAAACAAAAACTGAAGCAAAATGCCTCAACTGGAATGCATAGATAATTCTCGTATCAATTTTATTTAATTCTTTCTTTGGTTTAATCCAAAACTTTCATATCAGCCCATCCTTAGCAAAAAAAAAAAAAAAACAAAA
>VWZV01011114.1:88339-125267 GCA_013397155.1 Irena cyanogastra
AACAAAACCAAAAAAAAAACCCCAAAAAAAAAAAAGAAACAAAACCAAAAAACCACAAAAACCACTCAAGAATATCAATTATTTAGCCTATTTCTATAACTTGTAACAGCAAAATATACCTGTGAAATTATGTTTATACAAATCTAGAAGAAACTTTGCTCTTGTTCTCTTGGATGGGTTGGAAATACTAACTCTATTTTAGGATCAGCCTGGCCTAGCTTTAAATACACACCTGCAATCAGGCACAGATGTCACAAACTGAGGATATAAAAAAAATAACTTATGTAAGGGATTATAAAATTTCCCCCCCCCGGAGATATATCTGGATGTTTATGCACTTTTTTCTTTTTAAGTGGAAAGTAACGTGGATCACTAATATCTGTGAGTTAGGAAGATTTTTTGCTAACAGAAGTTGTGTAACATATGAACAAAAAGGCTTTGAGCTGTTACAAAGGTGAAAAATTATGATAATACAGATCCTCTAATTGCATCTGAAGGTCATCAGATCCTGCATATGAGCAGGATCATGAATTTATATAGTTTTACTTCTTCCTGCTTCCACCCATGCTTTCTCAATGGTTATTTAAATGGTTCAGGGTCTTTACTCAGCACCATGTTCTAAGGCAATCAACATCTTAAAAATAATCTTTTTGTATGCATATGTTAGTCAATCGTCATTTAATACATTCCTAATTGCAAGGCACTTCATGTCGAAGTCATTTTAGAATGCATTTTCTCCTAGAACAACCTTTAGGATGTTCTGTGCATGTGAACATGCACGCACATACATTATTCATGTACTGAAGCACAGCTCTCACAGCTCGGTGTAGAAGACCAGGGATGGCATGGACAGGAGCCCTCTCTACTTGCAGCATTTCTGTGACAGAAAGAACTAAATTTGTAAGGAAAGCATACAAGATATGAAGTCTTTAAACTATAGCTTAATTCAACTTTTGGCAAAGAGGGAAAGATTCTTTGGGGTTTTTTTCTTTAAGGTTCAAAATAACTACAGTAGCCTGTTTGTGTCTCTGCAAATCACAGTTGACCCACACTATTTGATTTCCTTTAGCATTATCTCTGTAAAAAAAAAATCTCTTTTTATTTCTTTGATACAGCAGATAAGCTTTTAAAGAGGTCTGCCAGTACTGAAGTTTTTATATTTATACCTCAGTAAAAATATTTAAAATGGATTATGTGAGCAGAAAATCAGTGGTCATAATGTATGTTTCTCAGTTCCCAACTTCTGCTTCAATTAAGTTACTATCTGAAGAAAATTATAGTAGTGACTCACTATTCTCTGTTAAGGGAAATGGAGACATTCCCTCCTGATACAGAATAAATCCCTAAATCGCCAGAATTGGGCCTATACCTCAGAAAGCTAAGCCTAAATACTTCCAAAAGTGGTGAGAGATTACTAGTTTTTCTTCCTTCTCCTTTTTTCTGGCTTTTTTTCCCCTTCCTAGATTTCCTCACACTAACAGTCTCATGATTGAGGCTTGTAGAGCTACTATATAAGATACTTTAATTGCTTTAGGATACAGCAAATTCATGTACATATATATACACACACCAGATGCTCATTACATATCTGGCTACATATTTGTAAAAATGTAACACCATTCTCTGGTAGGGAGCTAGGGGAGATCCAGCAAGGCCAGAAGGAGTCTGTAATGTTATTGTAAGTCAGCAAACAGGTCCATACCCAGATTACATATGTGGGAAACCACAAACAGATAAGAAAGCCTGTTTCTTTTAAAATTAAAAAAAAAAAAAACCCAAGACATTGGAGCACAGACTAAAAAGTTAAAACCACATCCTGTGTTTAAAAAGACAGGGAAACCAAAGAAACTGTATGTACATTCTCCTTATTGCTTCACATTTCTTTTGCTTTGTTGTGAAGAGCTTCACATGACAGTGAAAAGGAGAAAGAGCACAAAAAGCTTTCAAGTTCTTATTCAGAAAACAAAGCAAACACCACAGGCATGAATACACATTGTGATGATTATTCAGTTTTGTAAATTCCAGCTGAGTATAAAAAATTAGTACACTGTAACTGCTTTTCAAGCTTTTATTTTTTAAAGTTTTAAAGATTAAATAGAAAAGCCTTTATATACTTTGATATATGAAGGAGAGGAAAAGAAAAAGTTAATTTCATCTTCAGATATTTACCATGGCCTATGTAACTTGTTCCAGGTGCTTGATGGAACTGTTTTTTGCCTTTTTTTTTCCTCCTTCTTAAAAACAAATCCCTTAAAGTTTATTGTCTGAGAATAAAAATTCAATTTTATTTTTTAAAGTTTTCTATAGCATATATGCTATCAAAAGGCAGAAGTAGCTTGTACATTATTAGATACAGTTTTCTGTCCAGATAATTGACTTTAATACATTGCTTCTACCTTGTTGATAATTTATCAGTCAAGATCTGGAAAAAAAATTGAAGAACTGTGATTAATTTTAATATACCTATTGAAAAATGGTTAAAATTAAATAGTGTTTGATTGTATTGCAGCTTTAATGAATTGATATTGATTAATTGATATTGCAGCTTGGCAATATCAGGTTATTCCAAGTTATTGGTTTATGAATTAGTATTTTGAAGTGGTTTTAAATTGACAAACTTTTGAAGATTCCATTGTTTTTCTTTTCACATGCACACATGCACTCAAGTGAAGTTAGATGAAAGCTGAAGTTGAAATTAGCAGTGGCCTAAGGGCATTACTGTAATTAGTAGGCCATTTAAAATATATCAGTATCATGTCTAATATAATAAAAGTAGTCATTGCTGTAGCACAGTTAAGAACAAGAGACTCTGCAAAAGGCTGTCAGATTCTGTTAGCTGAAATCAGAGCTAAACTAAATGCATTATCTGTGTCATTATGGCCACTGCTCTTACCAGAAAATCATTTGCAAAAAGAGGCCCTTTGATAGGTCTGACTGTTTTTTGTTTGTTTGTTTGCTTGTTTGTGGACTTTGTTTTGCTTTTTCTTAAAGTTAAAACAATATGATGAGTAACAGGGAAGCAAACAAAAATAAAGGTGTTGCACAAAAATCGAAGTTTTTTCTGTTAGAGTGTATCATAGAAGTGGGCTTAATATTTTATATTACATTTATTAAGAATTTCCAAATTAAAGGGATTTCTTTATCGGCATTGAGAGGAACTACTGACAGAAAAAGGCAAAGTTTAAAATGGAATGAGCAAAAAGCCTGTCAAGGGTTTGGTATTTAATGTCCTAAGATTGCGAACTGATTTCCAAGCATTCAGATCTTGTCAGGGACAGACTAATGCACATGCAAAGTCTGCTGCTGTGCTTAGGAACAGGAAGCTAGAGCCTAAATTAGGTCCATACAGTTCTTCCCACCATGTGAGACACGTGGCCAAAACCAAGGCCAGGGCAGCAAAAATACCAGTCTGGAGAACACAGGTGTTTTGTAGAAGGGGGTGAGATACACAGAATCTGCTAAGCTGAGCAATGCCCTGCCAGAAGCCAAAAGCAACAAATAGATTTGCTGTGTAATTAGGGAACAGTGCACACTCTCATTCACTCTTGCAGTGCAGTCCTCCATCTCCTGGAGAGCTGAGTGTAGCCAGGTGGCTGTTTCCAGGCTTTTGCTGATTGACAGTGTGTGTGGCAGCATTGACAACTCTGCAGTTATTTCTATTTTAATCTTTGGAGCTTGAAATGCCCCAAGCCACGGAATATTTTAACTAGTTAGCTTGGTATTTTTACAGCTTCGAAGGTTCTGGTTTTGTCTTTTTTGTTTGGTTTGGTTTGTTTCTGTTTCTTATTATGGAAAGGCATGTTTGTACCTAAATAAAGCTGTCTTTCAACTAGCATGTAAAAAGCCCTGAAAGGTATCAACATAGAAGTAAAATATTTTCTTCCACTCAATTATTGCACAAGGGACACATTTAGTTCAGGATGTTCAACAGCTCCAAAGAGAAAAGACATCTGGGTTCAATTCATAAAAGCCTAAGGTAACTAAATGAACCTTCTAAAATGACATTGAAGTAGGAAGAGGAGGAGATTGTTTCTGTGACCACCAAGAAAACTCAGCCATTATTCAGGGACTAACAGAAAGATACAGATATTTAGAAGAAAATGAAGGAATTAAGGAATATTTAAGGCAGGGGAAAAAAAACCAAAACTGAGGGAATGAAGCTGTTAGGCTGCTTTTGTGAAAGTTGTGTGGCTGTCTCCAGCCCTCTTTATTGCATTTATAGAGAGAGACAAATGTGTTAAAGAGTAGCCTTAGGAAACGGCCTGGAAACCATAAAGTGTTTTAACTACATGATATTGTTATACCTTACCAATTATCTAGACCACCACTTGGGTGAATTCCTTCGCTCTACAACAGTCTACTATTCTCTTTCTTTTACTGATTTTTGTGAAAACACTTTCATATTCATATCCACATCCATATCCATATTCAATGTTTCATGTTTCATGTTTCATGTTTCTTTTCAAACTTTTCAAAGGCATGTTGTGGAATAATGTTTCTTTGACCACAGTAGTTAGGGTTGATCAATGTTCTTGTGTTATCAGCAGAAAAAAACCTGTCACTGTTTCTTAATTCATGTAACCGCAGCCTTCTTTCTTGATAGAAAGCTTTTCACTTGATCTAAACCACACTATTTAAAAAACAAACAAACCAAAACAAAAAGACAAGAGTATATATAAGCCCATTTGTTAAGTGATGTATAATCATTAGGTTAATTTCCCCTCATAGCCATTGTTGACATTTTACATTTACAAGTTTTTACTGTAACATAATGACAAAGAGTATATGAGTATGAAACAGATCTATATAGAGTTTAGTACTATTTATCCATAATTTATTTCTTTAGTCACCTGGTTTCAAATCACACAAATCATATACTGCTTTGCTTTACTGTTTTGTTGTTTTGGTTATAATTTCTCCTTGCAGATCACTTCAATGTATAACTTTTTTTTTCTAAAAAGTCTGATTTTTCTCTATCAAATCCATACATGCAACTGTCAAATACACTGAAAAATTTAAATGTAGTGAAAATGGCTTCTGATATTTGGTCTTAATGGAAAGCATTTAGTGAAATGCATGCCTTTTACAAAAAAAAAAAAAAAAAAAAAAAAGCTGGGCAAAATTCTCTCGCCCTGCTTCTGCACAGTATTCCTGCACTCCATGTGCTCAGGAATACAGAACAGTAGGGTGACTTTCAAATAAACATTACATGAGATGAACATCTCAACAAAAGCATGAAGGAGGGAAGAATAGAAAATTGCTGTGCTAAGTTCTCCAAATGAATGAGTTAGAGCTTGCATCTAGTGTCCTTATTTTGCACGGGGGTGAAATACCTGAAGATTAAGAAGTTGTAATTTGCAGTTATTCTTTCTCTTTGATCTACCATGTTCAATTCAAATGAAGAATGTACCAATATAACATTTCTAAGCCATACTGCTGAGGCTGTCAGGCCCTAAAATGGAATTATCTAGTACAAAACAGATGTTCTCTCTCCTTAAGTATTTACTATTTACTTTCATAAACAGCTAAAAACAAAAGCTGAGAAAAAAGTTCTAAACATAAAAAAGAGGAAGAGAATGACAAAACCATTCAGAAAAAAATATTGCAACTGTAAGCAAATCTGAGTAAAAAAAAAATGACAAGCACTAAAAAACAAAACTTCTTTTTATATTTTCAGCTAACAAAAATAATCAAAGTATTCATAAATATTTAACAAAGTAGAATACCTGTTTACCTATTTATTGTTCTTTTTATGGAAAACTTAAAAATACAAAGCACACGGGTATGCCCCTCTCACTGGGAAATCAATATGCAAAAGTTGTGTGAGATTAAGGTTAAGTTCGAAACATCTAAAACGCATAAACAGAGAGTTCTAAACCCAAGTTCCCTAAAGATCTCTAAACTACGGTTCTCAGTTGATTATACAATTCACAGAGAAATTTAGGTTCTGCAACATTTTAGAATGAAAGGAGATTAATCTCAGAATGTTTTTGATACCAGCTTAAGATACTGAAGTTTTGTGGCATTCATGACACTGAGCAAAATATATACTTGAAAAACATAACACAAAAATTTGGTTTTGCTCACTCACTCAGGAAAGTACAAATCTCACGGAGAATAAGGACACTTGTTAAGGACGATAGAATCTGCCAGATTGAAAGACCCAGGTGATTCTTCCCTCCTGTCTCTCTAGAAGCAATATCACTGATTTTCCCTGGCCTGGTGAGATTCCTTTCCCCAGAATGTGCCCTTTGAAGACCAGCCATCTCTTGCATGCCTCCACCTGACCTGTCACCTGCCAATGTCTTACAGAACTGTTGGTAACTTCTGCCTGTTTCTATCCCTGATTTTGGACTTCTTCAGTCCTTTCTTGTACCACGCTCAGCAATTTCTCCTCATCTCTTCTGTCAGGCACAGCTTGAGCTTCTGCCTGCAACCTTAGCAGAACAGTGTTAAAATACTGGGGGAAAACCTCTAATTACTTACCCTTGTACAACAGCTTAATGTTCACACCTCTCCTATCAGCCCAGCAAACAAGAGACCCAAACTGAATTCCCAATGAAACTATTGGGTAACAGAAACTGAATTCTGTTTTTCAGGAAAACACCTCAACTGAAAGGTGATTCTGGCTACAAGGCAGAGGAAATGTTATTTGTTGTTCATCTCTGGGAAATGTTATTTGTTGCTCCTCTCTCTAGTAAATAGTTACAGATTTACCAGTTCAGATGGGGAAGAAGACATTACTATGTAACTTCAGGGATTGAAAAATCTCATATTTTGATTAGTTGTTTGGTTTGGTTTGCGCTTTTTTAATATTGTTTTGTTTGTTTGTCTGTTTGGGGGTTTTTTGGGGGGGGGATGGTAAAATAGAGAATTAAGAAGGAAAAAATCCAGCAATCTCATCTCCAGTCTGGTGTGGATTTACTGGAAAACCAAAGACTGTGTTTGCTGCATACTTTAGTAGTTGACTGTTTTTCTGCATACTGTGTTTCTCTTAGTTCTATTACTCCAAACCTTCGACTTCTCTACTGCACGGTAAAGAACTTTTCACTGCACAATGAAGCAACCTCAGAAGACTATGTAGTCCACTTCTGATTTCAAGCTTAGCTTTGATTTAGTTACCAAAGCGTTTTTGTAAATTTGAGCTCAGAAAATTTGAATGTCCTCGGTAATGAAAAGCAATAATTTTCCTGACAAATATTTCACCCATTAGGCAGTAATAGAAAAGGAGACTAAGCCCAGCTGTTTAGGAAAGAAACTAACCACACTGTATGTTGGTGGAGTTCAAACATTTAGGGAAAGAGAAGGAATTCTTTGACAATTTTTAAGCAGTGAGTTCCTTGGATGGGATGAATAAATTGCAGAGCCCATTTAGGATTACGCCAGGACATCAGGAACAGCACGCTCATCAAGACTCATCATAACTTCTGAGCAACTCTAGGAGTGCTTGAAAAGTGTTACAGTAATAAAACTTGTGGGAGTGGTCAGCATCTGAATCTCTGAATTTAGGTCATAATATTAGGCCTAGTAGTTTCCATTCCACCTAAGCCTTACTTCAGACCTCTAAGATATTATCTGGAACTTGTCATAAGGACATTGTAAATGTTTTTGAACTTTTCTAATCTGCAAGATTTTCTCTTTAAATGACCCACTGAATTTACTGATGTATAAATTTGAGATATAAATACCAGATCTAATATATATTACAAAATACATTTTTCATATTTGTTTATAATTTTGTTTCTTTTGTGGCAAAATTAACATCAAAGTTTAATAATTACATTGTATAAAGTAAACTGTTCTCTGCCTGAAGGAATAGAAACAATAAAAAAGGACTTAAAAAACCCAAGTAACAATTAATTTTTTACAAGTCTCTTCTAATTTTTTTTTTTTAAACTCCAGAACAGCAATATACCACATTTTTTTCTTTATTTGATGGAGGAAATTGGAAATAATATGCTCAGGACTTCTTACATTAATGAAAAAGGAAGTCAAATAAAAATGTGACACTAATATTGAAAGCATGTACCTCAATCTCATAGAAATATGTATTCCAGACTGCATGAAATATTCTAAAATGCTATATTAAAATTCTTTCTTCTCCCTCTACAAAATAAAGAAAAGCTGAAACATAAATCTTATCAAATGGCATTGAAAGTAGTTAATTTCAGTAAATATTACCTCATCAGCTTTATGGTTTGTTATTAATTATTTTTTTTAAATTTCTTTTATGAAACAGAGGTTAAATTTCAGTATTCCAAATTAGGCTTTTTATGAGTTATCTTCTATGGCTGCAATGTGACACTACACCCCGAAAAAAACAACTTAAGCGTCTTGTAATTTCCAAGCTATGTTGTGAATTAAAGTTTTATATATCTTTTTTTTTTTCTTTTTCCAACTAAAAGAGTTTTCTGAACCAATGCAAGAACTATTAAGGAAGACAAAAAAAATGGAGGATGTTCAGATGGATGGATGCAGGAGCTTGCATTGGCACTAAATTCTTCGTGAAATCTATACACGTGGTAAGATTTTTTCCTAAGACTTCCTTTATAGTGAATAGATAGGAGTGTATTAAACTGAAAGGTTGACACTAAACTTTTAGAAACCAAGACTTTTCACAGTCTTCTGGTAGTTATATACGATAATATTTCAGGTATTTTAACTGGATATATAAAGCACAGGGACTGTTGCTCTAAAAATATCTAACTCCTTAGAAAGAGAGGCTAGAAACAGAAAAGGAACATGCAGAGACAAGAATGAAGAACTGTTCTGAAGCACAGTGATCAATTTCTTGTGTGCAACTTTCCTAAGACCAGGTTATTTTTAGCCACTGTTTTGTCCAATATCAGCAGGAAAAGACTGTGGCTTCATCTTCAGAAGCCTGGGGAAAATCAGTGTCTTTGAGCTTGCCCATCAAAAACATTACTGGTGTCAAGAGTCATCTTTCTCCTGCTTTGATACATTCATCACAAATGATATTCCATTAATATGAACAGTATAGTAAAATATATTTTCATTTAGAACCATAATTCTAGTATCTAAAACATGTGTTCTGTAATATGTAGCACAGCTTTATTATAGAAGGATAAGTCATCTTGGTTCCCAAATTTTTTCATCTGCTGTAAAATTGAGATTTAGCTTTTTTTTTTTTTTTTTTTTTTTTTTTTTTTTTTTTTTATTTTTTTTTTTTTTTTAAAATTGATTTTTTTTTTTTTTTTTTTTTTTTTTTTTTTTTTTTTATTTTAGAATGCTTTCTACTTCATATCATTTTTCATTTTGACTGATAGGAAGGACTTGATAACCTTTTTGCTATGGTTGTCAGATGTTTAAGTCGTTGTCATGCTGGAATGGACCCAAGGGAAAGCCACTGGAAAGGTCCAGAGTTGGCATTCTGGTCCTCTGAGGAGACACATCAAGGCTTTTTCAGGCTGGAGAAAAGGTCACTATGGAGGACCAAAGAGCAGCACCCATAGCTGTGGGGAGGTCAGCAAGGACACAGAACCAGGCCCCTCACAGCAGTGGGTGGCTGGAGGACAAGAGAACACACACATGAATCAAGCAAGGGAAATTCAGAGGGAAGATTATCTTTTCCTTTGTGGATAGTCAAATAATGAAAGAGATTGCCCAGGCAGAATGCATGGTTTCAGTCCTCACTTGTTTTCAAGACCTAACTGGACACAACCTTAGGCATCCTTATTTCATTTCAGACTTGGTTGTGCTCTGAGTAGCACAATGGACTAAAGCCTTCCAAAGGTCCTGCCCACATGATTTATCTTATATCTCTATGAGCATATGATTACCTTAATAGATTGGAAAAATATTCTTTAACTGCTTTTTTCCAATTTGTGAACACAATGACTTGAAAATAACATGGGAACTTCCACAATCAGGTAAATTGTTCCTCGGGGGTAAAGTATGTCTTTTATTTATCTTGTTATTAATTTTTCTTGATTCAAATATTAGTACTTCTTTCAAAGTGACAATCAGTATTTATATTTATTACATATTTTTACTATATTTATAAATATTTTAAAAATATGTATATAAATATAATATGCATTAGTAAATAACTTGAATTCTAACTAAAATCTCTGTATCATCTTTTTTTTTTTCCTTTCCTTGCATTTTTTTTTAATACATGATAAGTTCTGACCAGCTTCTGGGTTTATACACTGACTTTCTGTGCTGTTCAAAACTGCAATAAAATAAGTAGCATTATATTTTAAAAAATGGTGGTTCCTCTGAAGCATGAAGCTCTGCAGAAAATGTACTGCTGGGAAATGGGTGTCCTCAGTGTTGCATGAAGTCAAAGCCATTAGGTCACTTTTGCTCCAAAGGATTTCTTTCTAAATACATCACAGGAGACATACAGATAGGAAAAGGTAAAATACAGAGAAACTGCACTGTTAGTTTCACCAGTAGTGACCTTTTGCTTAGGTATCTTTGAGCCTTTGTATTTGTAGGTTTTCTTGCAAGTCTGAGTTTTCCATCTCTAAGGGTTGTCTTGTCCTGAATTCTTTCAGATTTCTCTTTTTTTTTTCTTTTTTTTTTTTCTTTCAGACAACACATGTTTAGATGGATTTTCCTGTAATTCAATTTGTGTCCATATTCTCTTGTCCTCTTCCTGGATACCTCTGAGCACAGCCTGACTGTTTTCTTTACACCAGGTATTTATAGGTACTGCTGAGGTCCTACAGAGCCTTCTGCTCTCCAGGCTGAACAGATCCCTGCAGTGGGGAGGAATTCTCATGCACTGCTGCTACTTTCCATTGAAGTGGTGGTGCATTGCACACTCAGACTCATCTAGGTGAGCACCTAGGTGAGCCCTGCAGACATCAAACAGGAGGTGGTCCAGGTGCTGGAGCAGAGATTCCTCCGCAGCCCTCAGAGGAGACCATGGTGAAGCAGGCTATCCCAGCTCTGCCTAGGAAGGGCTGCAGTGGGGTAGATACGCACCCTGTTGACCAAGAAGGACTTCACACAAATGCAGTGGACCACGAGGGGTCTGCACTGGAGCAGACTGCTGGCAGGAATGGTGGCCTATGGAGTACAATGCTGGAACAGTCTTTTCCTGAATTACTGCAATCCATTTAAAGAACTAACACTCAAGCAATTATTGCAACGAAGTCCTGTGGGAAGGATGCAGAGTGGAGTAGATCTTGGAGGACACCATCCCACAGGAGGGACCTTGTGTTGGAGCAGAGGATGAGTGTGAGAAAAGAGTGGAAGAAACAAAGAGTTATGGACTGACCCCAAACCTCATTCCCCATCCTACTGTATTGTTTGGGGGCAGGAAAGGAAGAAGAGCTGGGAATATAGCTTAATGTGGCAAGAAGAGGGAGGTGAAATGAAAGCACATTTAGTTTTGTTTTTATTTGTCACTATCCTGATCTGTTATTAACTAGCAATAAATTAAATTAATTTCCTCAAGTCAAGTCTGTTTTGTCCATGATGGTAACTGGCGAGTGAGCTCCTTAGCCTTAGCTTGTCTCAGAAGCTTTTACATTTTATTTTGTCTCCCTATGCTCTTGATAAGGTCAACTCACTATGGAAATCTATGAGAATTTTAACTCAGCAGAAAAGCTGAGATTTTATTTTGGGCAGACATAAATTGATCTACAGAAGAGACACACACGTATAAGTCTGTTTGAGCAATATTAAGCTGAGGAAGAAGAAAACCAGAATTAGAAAGAATCCTCAGGAGTCC
This sequence comes from Irena cyanogastra, assembly GCA_013397155.1. Lineage (NCBI taxonomy): Eukaryota > Metazoa > Chordata > Aves > Passeriformes > Irenidae > Irena > Irena cyanogastra. The sequence goes on from VWZV01011114.1 coordinate 100,047, forward strand.
CAGCTGAAAGCTGAAGCAAGTGACTAAGACTTTTTAAAGAGAACGAGAAATTTTATGTGACTGACAGTTGGAGTGCATTTTTTTCTTAAAAAGCAACTAATCCAAATTTAAAAAATATGCAGATAAACATATGTATGTTGGACTTTTGAGGCCCATTTGAGAATTTTATAATCTGCCAAAATGAACTTTAAAGGCATCAAGTCCTGGAACAAATTAAAAATGTTCTCCACCATTTTTTATTTGACATTTATAGGTTAGTAAAGGGGAGTCTGCAACAAGAGGAAAATGCCTGTTTGCTCAAGATCTTCTTCATAACAAACAATTCTTTTAATATAACAAAAAGCTATGTGAAGATGGGGTCCAAAGCTGAATTAAGCCTCCGCTTTCTCTTGAAGTGTATATGAAAAAAAGTTTAGGGTTTTTTTTTCTTCAAATTTCCTCCTACAGAAGAAATAGAACTAGAAATTCCCTATGGATATATACAATCAAAAGACTGACACTAAAAAAGTATACACCGAGTTTAAGACTTCCAATACAGAATTTTATTTAAGCATAACTATTTATTATCAATGTCTTGCAAAAATAGTAATGATAGTTACTTTTCTAATTGTCTACACTGAAGTTTCAGTCCTAGCAATTTCTCCATATTTAAATTTGCAGCATCCTATGTCTTAAGCAATGTTTGCAAAGCTAAATAAAATAGAGAAAATTATTAGAGAGACAATTTTGCAAATATTTGGAATAGTTTCAATTCATTTTTCATTAATATTTCAGTTACTTTGTGGAGAGGAATAATAATTTTCAATGAGCACATTTCTCAGTATTTGTACTAGAAATGCTTGTGTACTTATTCAGGAAGAATTCCTTCTGTATGGCTCACTGTAGCAGGAATATCTAAGCTATAATTACAATCAAAGTATACCTCCAATTTAAACCCTCTCTTTTAAAAAGCTTTTTAAATTTAATATTCATTTATTTTAGAATTTTGCACTAGTCTTTAATTGTGACATTATTGTTGTTTACTTTATCTCTGAAGTTTATTAATTGAATTTACAATATATTAGGTTTTTTTTTTTAAATTGCACAACTTCCCTTGACCTTTTTTTTTTTTTTACTAAAGAACAGGGAGTTCTGCTAGATGATTTTTCATGTAGACAAGGAAGACATGTAGAAGCTGATATTCACATCTCAGCAGGAAGTAGAAATGCTGCCAGTGAAATCAGATGGGGTGATGATCAGCTTAAATATCTAAATAGATATAAGTTTAAGAGTACCTGTATTGTATTTAACCATTTGGCTCTGAAATAACACTTAAAGCTTGCACTGAATACCTAGACATTATTATACACTCTTTGCTTTTTTCTCTTACTTCTGTTCTTTAGACTAATCTTTTGTTTCTATAGCTTAATTTGGTGTTATAAGTTATCTTAAGCCAAAATTAATATAAAAGAAAATGGTCTGATTCCCAAATATGACGTTCATATGATATAATCATTGCTTCCATTTTTATAAGGGCATTTAAAAAAAAAAAGAGGCATTATCTTTTTGTAAAGATAAATTTTTCAGGAGTTTACATTTAAAAATAGCAACAAAAATATTCACTGCCTTCTTTTAGATTGCAGGATCAGCTCTGTTACCATTGTACCCTGTCGGTCTATTTATTCTTCAGAAAGAAAAGGTAAAGCACTGATGGGAACTGACATTAAATTAGAAAGGGAACAGATATGGTGAAGATGTTGACAAACACCAGCACACAGAGAATAAATAAATACTTAATGAACCAAATCTGCCATCTCTAATTACTGCCCTTTCTTTCTTGACCCTGTGTCTTCACAAATTCCCACGGGATCAGGTTTTCACATGAAAAGAAATGACAACAAACACCAATTGCCTGATATTGAAATATATTTGAGGGTTTGTTTACTTAACAGAGCAGCTAAAAATAGCTTGAAACGTTAAAACTTTAAAAGTTTCACTAAAATAATGCTGGGCTATGTTCTAAGATGGGCTACCAAGAACTGCTTAGGTACCACATGCATGGATGGATGCAACAGCACTGCAGTATGGTTGCCTACAGCTGTTGTGAGAAAGGGACATGAAGACTTGTAAACTTCTCTCCTTGTGGATAACCAGGTGGAGAAGAACTCTGTGGCTACAGTGTAGGAGTAAGGTCAAAGTTTATGAATGCCCTAAAAAGACACTACTACAAATTTCTTATGACATATCCATGTCATGTACATGCTACGTGGGTGTGTCCAAGCAAGCTGTGGACTGCTATTAAAGAGTTTGGCAGCCTTCACTCAGTAGTTTTTCTCTAACTTGCTCACTGTCTGAGAAGTCCCACCTACCTTACATTGCAGGCAAAAATCTTTTGAAAGTTGCTAAACTGTCTAACCACTCATGTCAAACATGGCTGCTTTTCTGTTTAGACTACAAGAAAGCACAGAAAAGATGACAAAAAGAAATCCCTGCTCCTAAACCTCTTGACAAATGTATCAATGCAAGACCCCTAATAGAGAAAATTTCTCAAGTGCCTGGATATATTTAGTTACTGAAGCCATAGCACTTTCAAGTTACTTGTAAATAAATAACAGTTACAAAAATGAGGAAAAAAGGAAGTTTTTACAGCTCATATTCAGCATTGAGGGGAACATTGAGGGCAATGAAGTATTCTGAAGGGCAAAGTGATAGTTTGCACCATTTCTTTAAAATGTACAAATATTTCATAAGGAAATAACTTCTCCGAAGTAAAAAGAGAAATACTTATTTAGATAAACCTTAGGAATGTTTCAGACCTTCAGTCCTGGCTTCAAAAGCACGTGACTGAAGCCCTGAATATGCAGAGTTTCAGATAGATACACTGCCTCCTCTGGCCATTTAGATTTAAAGATGTTAAGCCTCTGTTGCTGTTAACAAGATATTTGTCCTCATCTTCATTTCTAGGTACCTCATTCAATTTCCTTTCTGCAAAAGAAAATGCAGTGGAAGCTGATTTTCATGAAATGTTTGGGGCATCTTTTTTTTTTTATGCATAATAAAGACTGCTTGAATAAAGCACACAAAGGACACTGGAAATGTTAAAAGTACCTTATGATACTCATGATAGCAAGAACAGTGCTTTCTAAAAAAAATAAATTACTGTAAATACCGATGTTGCTAGGTAAATATTGGAAATGAAACTGGACAATTTGGGGATAAGTGTAATGTATGAGAAAAATAGGGAGTAAGATGTATGTACATAATTAAAACAAGCGCTATCCACATTGTAAAAAATTTGACTGATCTGATATAAATATGTGATGAAGATGTTTTGTTTTGCATCAGGCATTTCTGTTAAACATCCTTTCTTAAAAATCTGTTTTTTGTAGAAATGTTAACAGTGACAAAGGTTCTCAAGCATTTTTATGTTGTCATAGATCAACTGATATTGTGCTCTAATTTTGGTCTCATACTATATTGTACCTTTATTTAGAAAGGACACTGTGTAAAGTCTCACAAGAGCCAATGACAAAGTTTATACATTAAAAATTAATTTTAATGTACTGACTGTGGTCTTATATATTAGTTCATGCGTATGTATTTGTGTAAATTCTTTAATCTATGTCCATTTTTTAAGGCTTTGTTATATCTCTGAATCACCTGAGTCTTGTGCAGGAACCATCCCTGTCCACATATTTGCATATGACTGAATTAACTGTTGACATTCAATAATTATAATGAGCTGTCAGAAACTGTTTAGACAGGAAGGGTATGACTGATTTTCCTCCTTTGCATCTTTTGTTACAGGCTCTTGGTGAGGAGAAGAAATCTGACTGCTTGCTTGGCTGCCCAACTGATTTGCTCTAGGGTACACTGAGAAACAGCTCAAAGCTTTTTAGTAGTGCAGGCAAAGTTTCAGTTTGAGGTGACAGCAAAATGAATTTAAGGAGAAACTGGGGTCTATTAATATTTTGAAAGGTTGATGATAGACGGGAGAGGTTTGCCAAGGTCTAGAGCTGCTTTTTTAGCAAGTCATGAATGAGAAAGGGAGTCTGAAAAGATAGAAGAGTGTCCTGGGAATGAAGGTGCAATTAAAGGGTTGGAACAATTAACACAGCTGCAACAGTCCTACAGTTGCTGGAAGAATTCTCTTTTACTCCCCTTCTTTAGACTTTTTAACATAATTTTACTCTCCTACCTTTCTTCTTTCTGGGGAATATTAAGCAGAGCTACTCTATTCTCCCATTCTACCTCTGATTTGGGCAGGTGATCCTCATCCATAACACAGAAAACCCTTTCCCACAATTATGTCTCATTTCCCCATGATCATTCCTCCCTATTTCCCTATGATCTGCCTTCACTCAGGACACCTGCTTGCTCTGCAGCAGCCCCAGAACAGTCACAGTCATCTGTGGCCATGCAGCAAGAAAGGGAAGAACAGCATGAATGCCACAGTGGAGGCTGGGCTGAGAGAAAGACCTAGGGAAAGCAGAGATTTCTCTGTCTCTCCCCAAGGCTTTAGGGATGGAGGAGGTGCAATAAGCCACACCACGTGCTGCCAATTTTCTCTTAAACAAAAAAAGGAAAGGAAATCTCTTAGAGGATATGTTGGTCATATGGTCTGTATCCCACAGGGAATAGGAAAAGTGAGCATTTTGCAATTCTATATGACTTTTAGAAGTGATCTTTTTTGCAAATGCTCTTATGACATGTAATGCTTGGCTTTTATGTTAGACATGCATGGAAAATCATGGTGTTGTGATACAAGGAAATAACTAACTTGTTCATGTGTATTCAAATATGCTATGCATGTTCAATTTCATTTCTACAATGTTTAGAGTACTTGCAAAGAAGGGTTGAGCTTTGAAAGTAGTCAGCACCATTTAAAGCAGATTTCATAGAAATTAGTGAAGTGAGAATTAGACAATTAGGATATTATGTTGCTTAATCAGTAGTTCAGCAGTTTTGTCACTGGAGTTATATCAAGGTAAAAAGGATCTGCCTCCATGTCATTACTAATATACAGGTCATTTGTTTCTGCCTCCATAATTTTTTTTGTGCTGTGTTTTTACTGAGAAAGCATAATTTAATTAGCATTATACCTACTTTTTAATGGAGTTTTGACTAATAACAATTATCTGTGTATAGAAGCATAAAAGCAATGCTTATAATTAGTCTTTCCTGATATTTTTCATCATTAATGATACTTACCACCAAATACAAGAGAAAATACAAAAGAAAATACATAAAGCTTAAGGGAGGAGTTTATGAAAATAAAACCAATGAAGAAGCATTCATTACAAAGATATCACCTTTGTGAATTGCAAACTCTTGAAAGGTGAGCAAGTATTCCTGCAAAGTACCACTGTAATTCTTATTCATTATTATTTCTTTTATCTGTATTGGCCACTGTAAGAGGTGGGAAAACAGTTTAGATGAACCTTCCTCCTAACCCAGCAGGTTTTTATGTTCTGTCTTTATTTTATGGATGATTTTTATGTGTGCATGTACTTGCTTTTCTAGGAGGGAGGAATAAAGCCTGTGTTTACAGCAAACCTCTAAATCTTTGTATCCCCTAGGGTAAAGAAGTACTTTTTTCTTTGTCAGCTGTGGGTGTAATAAGCTGTGTAAGATAGTCTGTAAAATTCTTAGGTTTTTTGGTCTTCCTTGCACATATCAATATTTTGCGTTTATGTTCATAAAATAAAGTCATCCAATAGTAGTCTGAGATAGCAGTAATCTCTAGGGCATCCCAGAGTTGGAAAATTGTACCCTTAATCACTCTTGTCTTTATTGATATGATAATGTTTTAGTTATATGGGAACTAGTTTTCCAGTCAGTTGCAGACATGCCATTTCTAGTACCAAAATAACTGTGCATAGCATAATTTGGATGATTTGCAGTATTGTAGGCAGTAGGCTACCTGCTGGAAGCCATCCTCAGTGAGTAATAGAGAGACGAAATCCCACAGGATGCTTTGCTAAGTCAGAGTCTGGCACATTTAGTAAAGGCAGCCCAGGAAACTTATTTCACTTATTTCATTTAAACACTTGACCAAGCCACGCAATTGCCGTGGCTTCCTTGGTTCTTTTTGCAGTCAGTGATGGTGCAGGACTAAAGCCTTCTTACTAGAGACCCTAAAATTAGGTAAGATGTGTTTGAATTTGTATTTGCACTTGAGTACAAACTGCTAACTTAGCTAATACAAATCCTTCTTCTCAATTCTTGCCTGACTGTATATTAAAAGCACAGCATATCATCTCCTATTGGTGTTCCCTCCTTGGGATCTGTACTGAAATTGCACATCAAAATAATGAATGAGTTCATGATGGAAAAAAGAAAACATCTGGTATCTTGTCTTAGAAAAATGCGAAGATTTAGATGTATGAAGAGGAATCTAAGAATAGCTGAAACAATTGCTTCCCATACCTGAAAAGGAGTATTATTGACAGATCAGCAGGCAAAGACAAGGAAACTTAACTAATAGTAAACGTAGTCTTTCCTGAGAAATTCTGCAAATTCCTCAAGGCATACATTAGATATATATATATATATAATATATATGTATATACAAACACCAAGTTTGTGATAGGAGACAACCAATGAGAGGTATATCATTCAGTGTCTGCATCACAAAAAATATAAGTCAATCAGAATTCAGATTCTAGCATTTTCTTAAGTTTGGTGGAGATGAAGGAACAGCTAGACCTTTCCATGTTCCTCATCTGAAAGGATGGACATAGGTATGACACGTTCCTATTCCTCTGCACATTTATTAGCATTCACAAACACATTCCCAGCACGAAGCTACAATAAGCATACAGAGCAGGAATCATCATGTATGCTCCTTTCCTGTCCCTGAGATTTTCTCCTGTCAGCTGATCTGTTTAGCCACAGTAATCTCCTGCATGACAAGCTGGGTCAGATGAGATGGTGGCATTGTTCCACTAGCTTTAGCTTACCTCAGCTAATGTTCTTTCCAAACTTTAGTTTAGTTTAGTTTAATTGAGTTAACCCAATTAACTCTTGGTAGGAAACTCAGAGTTTCCAAATGAACTTATGCAGATGTACATTTTTTTATTACTCTTTAGGTACTAGCTTTCACTTCAAAAAATATAATGGTACAGAATAATGCTACATGACAATATATAAAAATAGACAAATAAAGAAACTTCAGATGTTTCAGAAGAAGGACTGCTGTAGTGTGAAGCCATACGATACCACCGAATTTAAGTTCATAGACTCACAGAGCAACTGAGATTGGAAGAGGCCTCTGGAGGTCATTTGATTCAAATGCTTTGCACTAGGAGCCAGTCTCCCCGGATCATATTGAGACAGCTTTTGAATATCTCCAAGGGTGGAAATGTCACAGCCTTCTTGGGCCTTCTGTTGCAGTGTTAATTACCCTCACAGTAAGAAAGGTTCTGATGTTCAGAGGGGGCAACCCAGAATGAGACTCGGTGTGACCTCACCAGCGCTGGACAGGGGGAAAGGATCATTCCCTCCACCCAGCCTGATGGTGAAATTTCTCCTACTGCAGCACAGATACCATTAACCTTCTTCACCATAAAAAAACATTGCTGGCTTATGGGCAATGTGTCAGTCAGCCCCCAGCATACACTGATGCAATGGTTGAATTTCAGTTGCTAAAATGAATATATATCTTCTGGTATATATATGTATCTTCTGAATATATATATTCTGCAATTGCTTACAGAAATGTCTTTAGTGCTATCATACATTAACTTTTCAAATCCTTTTCAAACACATGCTATTGCAAGCTGAAATTACTTTAACAGAGCCACTGAAATGATAAACATCTTACACAAATTAAATATCCTCATTAAAATCACAAATAAACCCTTATAAAAAGTTCCAGTGGTTTATACTTCTATTTACAATGTACAAAAGCAGACAAAAGCAAATTAATTTTAATACTCACTACTTGAAGATCTTAATTTGTGGAATCTTTCCTTTCATACATCATTTTAAGATAATTATGTAACAGACTTTTGAAGCACTTAGAGAATTTATTGAAGTTGTGTCCCTTGCTGAAGGCATACTCTCTATATACTTTCAAAAGGAATAATTTGCACCTTAAATCTTGAAATCAGTTTCATTTAGATGTGATTCTTACTCTGAAAGTTCTTTTTCTTTTCTTTCATTATTATTAGTCTCAGAAAGCACATGCTGAATTCATTAACTAGTCCTGACTAACAAGCATAGTTTTTGCTGATCCTACCTTGTGCCCATTACTGAATTACAGTATTTTTCTTTCATGATTCCAGAGAATGGCATTCTGATCTAATTATCTGGACTCTTTTTACAGTAGAGAAACAAAGAGATTTCAGAGGTGTGATTCAACCATTTAAAGGCAGCTATTAAAAACTTTCCTAAGATAATCAGAACAGAAGCCTGAAGTGACTAATGGATTTCTAGGTGTTTAGATTGCAGATCTTAAAGAGTTAGGTAGTGTGAGTTGCACTCTGAATACAAGACAAAAAATTTATCTCATTACCTTCCACAGAAGAATATGACTTTCAGTCTTTAATAGCACATTCATACCTTTAAATTTAAGTTTTACACTTGTGGGACTTCAAAAACATAGCCCTGGAGCTTCATGTTTATAATGTGTCTACATTGATGAAAACTTGTCAAGAACTGAAGCTTGGTTAGTCTACAGTTGGCAGAAAGTTTGAGAAAAGATTCTATGAAATCTTTTTCATAGAATCACAATGTTAAGAAATAGCTAAAAACCTTCTAAATAACGTAATGGAGAAGAGGAAAGAAAAGCAAAAAGCATTTGTTTCATGAGAAGAGTTCACTGATGTGTAGTAACAGTTTGCCTACTCAAGAGGGATTGGGCTTTCTTCATCTTCTCTCACACTTAGATACTGAATTTTAAGAAATTCTAATTAGACTCCCGACATGGCACTTGAAAGCTTCCCTCTGTCCTTCAGTTCTAGGCTCGTTGCTGCTCCTACCAGCTGTGCAGCAAAGAGAAAAGATTAAAACATAGAAAGTTCTCATAATAGCAGAGAACAGGCAGTTCTTCCCTCCAGGAGCAGCCTGGCTGTAGAGATGAATGTATTTTTCTAGAAGAGAAAGAATTGTATCCTATGCCAGTCCACACTTTCGTGATTCCCTTGATCACAAAGCAATAACTACAGTCTTAAAAGCTTTGTGCAAGGATTGCAACCATGTGTATCACAACTTCCATACAACAGCCAGTTAATGAGAATAATTTAGCCTAAGTGGGAGCTGGTGTGTCTGAACTGGGATGAGCTTTGTCATTAATTACACAACTGCCCACACGGCCAATAAAATACACTGTCTACAAATAAAACATGCATAAAATGAGGTAGAATTCTGACCTTCATCACCAAATGACTTTCCTGCATTGTGAGGAAAAAGGAGCTGTCAAAGAGCAGATGGAATTTTTCGCAATAGACATGATGGTAGGATGATATTGTGTTACCATAGACATATAGGGCACGGATCAAGAAGAAGCCATAGTACATTCTGTGCATCCCAATATGTATGGGAAACACATTTGTTTCCTGATCCACTCAGCTGAATTTTCTGTCAGCTCAGCTGGGCTGAAAAACTGGAACCCTCTAAAGTCTTTTTCCCTCATGATAGCAGCACTGTTCTCTGCCTCAGGCCAAATATGTATCTATGTTTACACTGCAATCTATCACAAAAAAACAAGTGTGTGTGGGGGAGTGTGTGTTTATTCTGTTGCTTTTGTTGCTTGTTGTTTTTCTAAGAAGTTAAACCAGAAGTGAAAATATCGACAAAGATCCATGCTGCAGATTGTTTCTTCAATTAAAATACCTGGTCTCATCTTCCAAAAAACAATTATCCTGCAAAATATCTTTTTTTATGCCTGACATATTCTGATTGTGCAAACCACACCCCTGAGGAATGTTCATGTGCTACCATAATTCTGCACATGTGTCCCTGATATTTTTCAGCTCGGGGGTTCAGAGTTTTAGTCAGGAATTTACTTTTTCTTTTTGTTTTGTTTTCCTCTTCATTCCCAGATATCGTGACATAAAAACATGTATTTTCCAAGTGCTATGTATTTAAGTTTCCCTGTGTTTTCTTCCATGAAAATGAATGGTTTATTTCAAGATTCTTGAAAAAAAAAGTGCGAACTCTCCAACATCACAAAGGTTTTAATGTTTGATTAGGAGAAGTTGTCTCTAGAAAGGCAAACATTTTGAAAATTAAGTTTCTTAATAGATTTTATATATATATATATATATATAAAGAAAACAAAACAGTTACAAGTTATTTTATCACTATGTCTGCCAGACTGTCTCAATATAGTTCTTGACATGCAACCTATTTTGATGAGTTTTGCACTGGGTTGCTGCTGTGGATTCCTTGTAGTCCTATTGCAGTCACTGGGGACTCAGATTTGGATAGAAATCCACGAGATCCAACGAAATTTATTGGAGATTTACCTTCTCTTGAGGCAAGCCTATCAGGCCACAAAATAAACATTAATTTCAACATTGTAATATTGACTTCCTTTTCTTGTTTCAAAAATGCTCATAGAAGCAATTTTAAAGTTAAAAAAACCCAAAAATTAGGGGTATACCCAGTGAAATAGCTGCATATTTGCCAGAGAGCAAAAATCAGAGAGCACAGCTGTTTGGAAGCAGTGACATACGAAGCAAGGATGAAGAAAATGTACCTTCATTAATCACATGCAATAGCTATAACAGTTAGAACGTTGTGTTTAGATGAAGATATAAAGATGCCTGGTGGATCCTTTGACAGGGTTACTTGGCAATTTGCTAAGGACATGAATTTACTCTGTACTTAGCCTCAGGTTTACTGTTCACTGAGCTAACATTAACAGGAGGCATTGCAAGGTGACCTTTTCAGTCTCTTGCAGTTTGCATCATTCTTAAGCAATTTAGTAAAGGAAGAGCATTAGCATTGGCCTTAGGAGACAGGAACCAATTCTACTTCTCCTCCCAGGTGAAGAGGATGTAGCTCTTTTTATGCCTCAATATGATGGGATGAACTGTACAGCAGCATGACCTAGAGATATTTCCTACCACCTTATGAACCTTGTTCCTGATAAGAGATCTGAAAACTTGCAAGGAATCTGGCTGGGTTGTGAAGGACCTTCTGTTTCCTCCTGAGTGAGGATGCCTGAAGCTAAGTCACCATTGATCATCTTCCTAGGGATAGCTGCAGGACTCCCAGAAGCAGAGAAGCAAGCCTTCAAACACCCATGCAGGAGGCTAACAGGGAGTTCCAATCTTATTTGAGAGAAACCTGGCAATGGATGTTAATGGAAATAATCCTTGGACAGATTCTACAGGAAAGTAAGGAGATAAGTTACGTGCCAGCACAGTGTAAATAGAGGAGCATAATGGTGACATGAATTAATGGCATGTAATGAAGTGCTAAACATTGCCATTACTGCTTCTTCCCAGCATGTCTTAAACAGCTGCAGCTGCTGCTGAAACAACTTGCAATAGAGCTTTTTTTTTTTTGAAGAGTTTAGTAGAAATTGCACAGGGTTTTACAATAAGCTGACAGTTTATAAATGCCTTTCAATTCCCCCATTATACAATATACGCACTTCATTTTACTATTTGACAGCACAAGTTCACTCAACTAAATCGCGCAGAATAAATCACCCTCTGTGTTCTCATGTCAGAGCTCTGTATCAAGGGATAAATCACTGCACTTTGAGGCTGCCCTGAATGAACAGAGTACCTGTCTGAAAACTATCTGCACACCAAAATAAGCCCAGAGCTCCTAGAGAACCTAATGATATAGCCCCATTTATGTGCAAAGGATGGGAGATGAACTCCCATTGATAATATTAGTGTGATGCATTACTGAAAAAAAAACAAAAAAAAAAAAAAAGAAGAAAAAGATAAGGTATCAGCCTATTATATGGTATGGTAGGAAGAAAGGGCACATTTGCTATGTTCAGCTACTGGACTCCTTTTCTTTTCTCTTTTATTTTCTTTTTTTTCTTTTTTTTTTGGTCTGGAAACAGAAACCAATCCCGTACTCTTACCCACTGTGCTGTGTAGGAAAGACTGATTATTGTTTTCCAATTAGCTGGTGCTTAAATAGAATTATTACACTGTTCACATGTATAAAAGCAATTAATAAAATCCAAGAGAAACAAATATCCATTGTTAAGTTCTAAGGTAATGTAGGTAATTTTTAATTATTGTATATCAATTACGCAGTTGAAATGGAGATAGTATCATTCTCTATAAACATTTCCAAACATCTAAGCATTTTAATTAGCTAATGGTTAATGTGATTAGTCCAAAATAGCATAGGAGAATAAAGATTTGGCAATAATAGATCCAGGAATTAATAAATCAAAGAATTATGCATGTACAGAGACAAAAGACATGACTGTTGTATTAGGAAAAGTAATTGCAGGTATATATTTATCCATTTCTGTAACCTGGTTTCTAATTTACACAATTATAACATCACAGTGGCTACAGGCCAACAAATCTGAATGAAGATGCTGGTCTACCAAAACTATGTTTTATTTCTTTACATTTGAAGACTTACGTTTCAATGCAATCTCAAAAATGATCCATTCCTAATGACTTTTAACTTTATAGTGAAAGACACTAAAGATAAACAGTAAAAACTTTTCAGAAGGTTTCTAAAATGTGCACCAGGGTTTATATTTAACTTGCAAGACATGTGTATACACCAAAAAGGAGTACTTATTTAGTTTGACTTCAGAGCAAAAATCTAAACATTATACATATGAATTTAAAGGAAAAGAATGGGTTTTTCTCAATTTAACAATATAATAATATGTTTCAGTTCTTGCTAAAAATTGTTTAAAAATCAATTTCAATGAAAATAAAATAATGAGGGAGCCAAAATTAATTTTGCACACACAAAAAGCATGACATTTCCTGTAAATAAATTGCTGTTATTTTGACAAATATTTTTATTCTCATGTAAGGAACTATCACTGCATAATAAGGAGGTGCTTGCCGTTTTTGGTAGTCACATCTCTCCAGACTCATAGTAAATTGATACATTTCATATGGAGATTTCCATGGTGATGATACTGAGCCTTTATATTTATGCAGAAGAATTTAAGCCAGGGTGTAAATCTATCAGTACAGTACATCTGCTTTGGTTTTATGTTAGTTATTGAATTGTAGAAATGGTGCAATGAACTGGGCCTTTTATGGGCAAGGACAACCACTGTTTATAAGTTGCTGAATGTGAAAGGCTAAGATAGTTATTGCTTTAGGATATTTTTGAAAGCCTGTTTCTTAATACATACAAGGATTTCAACTTTTCTAAGTAGTGTTGAAAATCTCAGGCAAAGATTTATGTGAAAAACTTTTTAGGTAGCATCATTTCCTAGCACAGGAAAAAAATCTATGCAAGGAAGTCTTGACACAGTATTTTGTATTTCTGTGAGCAAGATTAGTAGATTAAGTATCTAATGAGAAGTTCAGGCAATGGCCATGTTTCATTGTAACATGCTTCTAGATGCCTTAATATGATAAGTTCATAGATAAAAGAACTATATAGACACTCAGAATAAAATATTTTGAAATTCATCTGGTCACAACACATATATTTTCTCCCTTGTTCATACATTTTTTTTATCTACACAAAAATTGATTTTTAATAGCTCTGTAAATACAAAAGTAGTCTGGTAGTTGTGAATTCCTGTATTCATTTTTTTTTTGTAACATAAACCAGCTTTTCTATATTTTTAAGCATTGCTTTTTCAGTGGTAAATACAGATCCAGCATGGAGTACCTTACCCTACAGTTATATACAGAGGTGGTACACATTGCCCAGAATGGTCATGTTGAGATTCCAGCTTGTGCACTATAACTACAGTACTGTCTTGAGATGAGAAGCAACAAGAGCTTTCTCTCTCCTTCCCTCTCTCTCTCCCCATTCTGCCCTTCATGCCTCACTATGACCGTGGTACTGCTTGTGTCTTGTGTACAGCACTGAGGTCCTGTGAAAGACAAGAAATGCTTATTTATTCATAATTACATTTCCCTTGCAACAGACTCTGCTGGATTAGATGAAGAAGATGGGGAGAAGGCAGCTGATCCTCTCGTTTTCTATGCTGCAATGTTTAGTGCTGTCAGCTGGATGCTGCAGTTTAATACCTGTTGTTTCAGTATGTCTGTCACTGGAGCATGTAAGAACATCCCAAAAACTACACTGACATTTCTCATACACTGTATATTTTCATACTTTGTAGTGAAATGGAAACAGGGGAGCAGAGTTCTTTGTTTTGGTATGAGTCTGTCAATATTTGTTTGGAATTTCTTTGTTCATGAGTGTTCAACACACAAGTTGTCATGTAGTTTTATCACAGGCTACAAAGCCTTTAGAAATGCACTGCATATTTAAAGGGGAAGGTTCTAGAATTTAGTTTATTCAAGAGTACTTTTACAAGCTTAGCTCACTGTATGAAAGGAGCTGCCTCCTTTTTGCAGTGAAGCATTGCGCTGACAAACATCTCCCTTGTGTCAGAGGGCCAGATTTGGTCCTGTGCTCCTAAAAGAGTATTCAATAGACAGTTCTCCAGTCTGTTTTCCTCAGGCAGAGTCCCACCTTTGCCCATGTGGCAAGCCTGGGCTGGCCATAGAGAGCAGGTCCTGTGGCAAGTGCTTCTGATCAGGACACAGCCCCACACTGGCTCCTGCCTCACAGCAATGCCCCTCTACCTTGAATCCTGTCTGATCATCTGGTCAGGTTTCAACTATAGGCAGAGCAAGAAAAAAACTTCCCTTAATTATTTCCTTTCAGGAAATGGAATTTCATCAAAACAATGGTGCTGGAGAGGCCTTGAGGGGCTTTCACAGAGAGACTACTACCCCTAGTCAGTGCTGAAATGTATCTTCTGGTGCACTGGACTTGTCACTACTCTGGGAATATGTAGTAGATCTACAACAAGTAAGAAAAAGAGAAACACCCATCACATTTTCAGTCTCTTATTCAGTTTTTTCGATTGCTTGCTTGCTTTACAAAGATCCTGAATCATTTCCTTATTCTAAGACATCTGATTGAGTTTACCTGGATTTCCTCTTTTAAACCTGTTTGACTTCTTCACTCTTGTTTTTTTAAACTTTGGAACCACACCTTGTTTCATCAATTAGAAAAATACAAGAATAAATAACTTTAAAAATGTAAGGTTGAAGTGTTTTCCATCACTGTGTACTTAACAATTTCTTGGGTTTGTTTCAAAGTTCTGTATTCATATTCTATAAAGTGATAAAGAAAAGAATCACCTTTCCCTTCTGTGGACACTTTCTGCAGTCAGTAAAACTTACCACTAGCCTAGAAATCTCTCAATGCTGTTAAATTTTAAGAAAAAAATATAAAGTTGTGACTAGGAATATCAGTACCCAGAAAATATTCTGAGGCAAAACCCAGAAAGACCAGAAGGGATTATGGGCACATTTGAGTTTCAGTTTTTCTTTGTGAAATCTTTTCCTTTAACCACAATTCCAGAAAACTCTGCTGTGACTGCAAAGGCTGAGATCTGAACTTGTCCTCACTGCACCCTGTATATTGAGAATGACCAGCAGTGCCCAGGAACACTCAAACTGATATTCTGTGAAAAATCACCTGCATAAAAAAAAAACCAGCTGTGAATAACAATAGTTAAGTGGTTAAATTGAAAATCTAACTATGATTCAGGAAAATAAAACTTGCCCAAGGAATTCTTTTATGAACTCGCCTATATACTTGCGTGCTTTTTTGAGTTATAAAACTATAGTCCTGCTAACTGTAGCATATTTATATTCATTTGTACTGTGAAAAGTTTTGCAGAGATGTGAAGGAAAAGGTATTCAGCTGCTTATGTGTCAGATAATCACATCATATGACACTGATTTACATTGTTGCTTTTATTGTGAAGCTTCACTATAGTTCTTGGACGCCCCTAAAGATTATCTTGTTGCATTATACTGAGGTAGGTATACTTACTCTATAAAATCAGTCCATTTAAAAATTAGCTATATTAATGTTTCAGCAATTCAGTGTCTTGGTTCTAAGTCTTTCCTTGTTAAAAAGGTTTTTTGTATATATAGGTATGGAAAATGTGACTTTTAGGTCCCTTTTCTTAAGTGTCTTATTTATTTGTTTTTTTTAATCTAAGATACAGGGCCTCTAATGAGCACTTTAAGAGCTTATCTGATACAAAATACTTTCAATGGTGAAATATCCAAAAAAAGAAAAGTATTTTTCTTCTACACAAAAAATAATTATCAGATAAATTACATAACATATAAGCTGTTTTTTAGGAATGAAATTAGAGTTAATGTACATCTGTCACAAAGAAAGTCCTATAAACATTTTCCCCGTGGAGACAGAAAAAATGAATCTGTTATTAATGTGCAAATACTCCAAATAATTTCCAATCCTTTCTAAACACCACAGGAAGGAAATTAAGACTTTTAAGAATCACTTGTTCTTAACAATGTTGAAGTCTTCTGTTCTTCTGCTGCTTCTTCCTGTATTTTAATCACATTAAGCCCTTCCTTATTGGAAGAAATTTACTGATTTCTATGCAAGTTATCAGCATGCAGAAAGACTTCCCACCTCATATTTAATAGTTTGTTTATATGTGATGTGAAAAGAACCCTTTTCTTCAGTGCCTTTTTGTGTTTCAACCATCTAGTACAATTTTGAGATCAAGTCTTTAACTGCTGTTTTCAGTGTACTTTTAAAACAAAACTTGTGCCAGACCTTTCTTTTCTTTTTTTTTTTTTTTGAGTGCATTGACAATGTGAGCACAGTTCAACCAGTCCTTTTGAGAATATCTTTCTGCTAGAAGTGTTCTATATAATACCTTTTCTCTGATAGTGCTTAATACCACATATTACTGGCTACAGTGGAAGAGGCTGAACTGTACATTCTCTCAGAGTTCATCTGAGCTGATTTTTTTTTAAATACATTTTTACTTTTTTTTTTTTTGCCATGACCTTGTTTATCACTTTTAGAACCTTCCTACAACTGCTGTGACTTATGACATGTAGCACTATGATGAAAGATTTTGACAGGCATTTTAATTAAAAAACCAGATCTCCTCCTTTATTCCAGCACCTGTGTTCATACCCCCTATGCTATAGATGCATCATTTTGCACTAGGGAAGAGGAGAGAAAAGAGGTATTCTGAGATCCCTAAAACTGCTGTTTGTTTGGAGGCTCCCTCCTGTTCACAGATATTAACTTTTAAAATCCGACAAGAAATAACCTTTGAAAAATTGACTTCAAAGTCTCCAGGTGCAATAGCAACTTTTCTTGCTATAGCAGTTTTTAGATTTCCTTCACTGTCTCCACTGTGAGTGACACAGCAGGTATCTCTTTTTGTTCTCTGAAACACACATGAATGCCTACCCACTGGCAGACAAAAGGATCTAATATCATAACTAACACATTTGTGTTCATTTTAAAGAAAACCAAATTATCAGTCCCAGGCTTTTCTATAGAAACCTGGGGAAATAAAAGTTCAAAACAGTAATTCAGAGGAAATGCTGGGCATGTTTTCATACAAAAAGAAGTTTTGGGTACTTTAATCAAACCTATCCAGAACAAGATCAGATCATGAGAAAGAGAAAATTTTTTATGGCTTTCCATGCATGGAGAAGACAGAATTTTCTGGTAAACCTACCTGTGGCTGCTTCTGCCAGTCAGCCAATGTTTGGAAGTCACAAAGCAATCTGGCTTTATTTGTGCTTTTCATTAACTACTGTAAATGATTTTATAGTGCTTTATAGAAATGTTCCTTCTAGGCACATGCTTTACATTGTTCAGATGTGAAACTTTCTTTGGATATTCATTTTCATCTCATGATACAAGAATACCAATGTATTGTTATTTAAGGCCTCATGAGAACTGTGACTATCTTAATGGACCCAAAATTGCTTCAGTGTTTCTCAGTCTGGTAGTGGTATTTCAATATTCTCAGCCAACATCCAGATGAAGCACAGTTTTGGACAGCCCTGGTTTTCCCTACCCAGGTTTCTACAGGTTCTTCATCCAGTTCTGAAAATGCACTTCTCTCATTTCTTGTTCTTAGCGTTGGCAATTCTTAATTGCCAGTTCATTCTTTCTGACAAATTACAAGCTTTATCATTCACTTCATACTCCTTTTCAAAGGATCATAAAATATTTTTGGAAAGGATTTAGATCTGAATTCTGATATTTTAATGTATATAAAAAATGGGTTGTTAGGTTCCAAGGACCTTATTTAACAGTGAGCAGATTTAATGTTTCTAATTAGAAAATAAAGCTCACTAGAGCTATTACAATCAGGCTTTAAAATATAATGTCCTGCTTCTGAAGCTTCTCCATTACTAAGTCATTCCTAAAATGCTATCTATAGCCAAGTATTATTAATTAAAATAGTATATATATTACAACTGAATAGTACACCATGTATAATATTTAAACTGTTTTGCCAATATGCAATACCCTCTCAGTCTTAAGATTTTAATGTTATAAGAAGCAACCATTTTCTTCTGGTGTGCATCTTGCTTCTCTTTGCATTTCAACTGGCTTGTATTTCTAGCTCGGTTGTGAAAAATCTCTTTGTATATTTTTGAGGTTGGGTCTTAGGATGGAATATTAATTTCCCGTAAAAAGCACACATTATTTTTTCACATATATTTACATGTAATACTCAGCCAGGCGTTTGTAATCATCCCTCTCTAACTGTTGTATGTCAAGAGAAAAAAAATCTTTTTAGAGACTCAGAGGTCCCAGCACTAATTTTGCAGACCCAAGTAGCCTTCAGTGAGAGGCAGATAGAAAGGCCATGCTGGCCTACAGAAGGGAAATGAGATGTTTCTGGTTTTGTTGGCTGCTTTTTTTGCACAATTAACATTTTCTAATGACAGATGGCTATTATGTAGGATCTTGTTTTTAGGGCAGGACTCCAGATACTTTCCATGATAACATAAAGCAGTATGTTATCATG
Source organism: Irena cyanogastra (assembly GCA_013397155.1). Lineage (NCBI taxonomy): Eukaryota > Metazoa > Chordata > Aves > Passeriformes > Irenidae > Irena > Irena cyanogastra. The sequence continues at coordinate 119,014 of VWZV01011114.1, forward strand.
GGAACATGATCATGAAAAGTGTGACCAGAATTTCTACTGGGAGTGAGACTGAGAGTGGTGGGTTTATTTTACTGTCACACTTGGGCGCTCAAGATTACAGCAGAGAAACAAAATCAGGAATCATGTTCCTATTAATATTTAAAAATTCATGATCCCAGACTGCAAGAGCTTTTTTTTTTTTTTTATCACTACACATGAGATCAAAAAACTGTTGTTACAGAGATAATTAGTCAGGTTTTCAAAGGAATTAATATAGCACTATGTTTTTCTTCATATAATGCAACAACAAGGATTAATGATGTAATGGCAGAATTCGTATTGATACCCTACCCAAACTGCTGTAGAACTTTAAATTGCCACACTCACACTGCTGTCTGCCAGTAGCTCAGAAGGTAATGACTTGCTTGGAGCTGCTCATAAGGAGAATGTGCTACGGCCACAGAAATGAGTGAGTATACTTTCAAAAGGGAAAAAAAAATTGAGCATGGCATTAAATAAAAGCATCTTGTGAAGAAAGGATATTAAGAAATGTAAGATAAATTCCAGATAATTCTGAGATCTCTTGGAATTTCTGGTCTTTGAGTTCATTTATAAAATCAGCTTTCTCATTTATCTCAAAAAGAACAATGAAAAAAGAAAATCCTTAGCATATTTTAGATAATATTGCACTAAATGTATTTCATAAATGAAAAATCCCTCTGTATCTACAGTTATGCTACATGGACTAGTAGCAGAATAATTTAGGGTCATGGGCATAGAATCCCTTAGGATATCTTGTAGACATAAGGACCCCTTAACAGAAATTAGCTCTAAGTCCAATTGGCTTAATTTATTAAAGCAGCAAAGGTACAATACCTTTAAGGATTAAATATTCTTTCATGAATGACAAAAAGTTCATTCTTGCTGAAATGAGTTAAGAAACCTGCCTGTACCACGTGAATTCTTCTCTTTTCTTAAGCTATCTTTCAAAGAAAGGCACATGCAGTTAAATTCACTGACTATGTTTCAAGCTATTAAGGATCAGAACATTAAAACATTAGACAGAGTAATTACATGTCCTGAAAATATAATCTTCTAAAAATAGTAATTTAAATAATGTGGGAATAATATGATTATTTAATTTAAGAATAATATTTAAGTGATTTAAGAATGATATTATATCAGTTGCCTTTTTCCTTAAGAAAGACAACTGTAGCAGAGACCAAATTAAAGTTCTGTCTTGTTTGATTGCATGTGGGAGCTAAACCTATCATTGTATTAATGACTGAATAGATAGCTTTATTGATACTTCTCTCAAGATAGTCACATACTTGATGAAAATGAGTTAGTAGAAGTGGGAAATCCTGCTTCTTTTTTATTATATCATTGACCTGCGGAATTGTTAGAATTATTTAATAGCCTGCTGGAAAATCCATGGCCAAATAATCATGGATAGCCATTATTGTTTCAATGTGATGAACAAGAGGTAAAGCGTGTGATAATTGTTCACCTTTGTTGGTATTGTGATGAGGTTCTTTTGACTTTGGTGTGGGGAATTTAAGTGTAAATTTGTGGACACCATTTGTGTGTCCAGTTCTGGCCTTCTCAGTACAAGGGAGACACAGAGCTCCTAGAGCAGGTCCAGGGGAGGGCAACAAAGATGATTAAGGGACTGGAGCATCTCTTGCAATGATAGCCTGAGGGAGCTGGCTCTGTTCAGCCTCAAGAATGGACAACTGAGAGGGGACCTCACCAATGTCTGTAACTACCTGAAGGGAGGGTGTCAAGAGGATGGAGTCAGGATCTGCTCAGTGATGCCAATCAATAGGACAAGAGGCTGTGGGCAGAAACAGGAGCACAGGAAGTTCTGCTTAAACAGGAGGAAGAACTTTACTGTGCAGGGACCAAAGCACTGGAAGCCCAGGTAGCAAGTAGCCCAGAAAGGTTGTGGAATCTCCCTCAGTGGAGATATTCATGAACTGCCAGGACACAATCCTGTGCCCTGTGGCCTAGGATGACCCTGCTTGAGCAGGGAGGATGGACCAGATGAATCACTATGGTCCCTTCCAAACTTACCCATTCAGCGATTCCGTGATTACTGATGAAAGTGAAGTTTGTGGAATGATGTGTGCTATGTGGGATATTCTTCCCACCCCAATCAAAAGGATAAATTTGAGCCATTTTCTGTGTAAGTTCTCATAGTGGAATCATAGTTGAGGCTGAATTTTCAGATAAATTAATTTGCATCTTTCTTTCTTCCTTTCTTTCTTTCTTTCTTTCTTTCTTTCTTTCTTTTTCTTTTCTTTTCTTTTCTTTTCTTTTCTTTTCTTTTCTTTTCTTTTTTTCTTTTCTTTTCTTTTCTTTTCTTCTTTTCTCTCCATCCTGAAAGATATACATTATTCAAAATGCATCTGTATGTTTGCAAAAAGGCAATCAGTTTACTATAGCAAAGCTGACACTAATGCTGTTGCTTTCTTTAGTACCTTTCTTGTTTCCTTTCCAGACTGAGAAATCAAGGTTAATTTTCATTATGATTTAATTCTTTCTTGCAGACCATTGCAGTCCACTGAAAATGGTGAGAGCAGATCATTTATTAAACGTTGTTGCATGAAATTGAATGAGATAGGAGGTGGTTCACACAAATGGACTGTAAAGAATGAAACCCACCAAACAAGAAATAGCACCAAAAATACACGGGCAGTTTACATATAGAAATAAAACGAAGAAGTACTAGTAAAATAATGGAGGAAACATTCCAGCTTAATCAGACTGTCTCAAAAGCCTGCATTCTGTTAGCAACTGGAAAGCACAGACTGATATGTGCATTGTGTTGCAGATTTGTTATGGCTTAATTTTGCTTGTAAAAATTTGGACATGCTTGGAAGTCCTTTCGTCTTTGATTAAGTGGTATCATATCTACTTTGTGGTAGATTAAAATTCTCTTGATTATACTTTACTTTGCCTGTATACACCTCTTTGATTCTTGGAGCTCATTTTAAAAGAAGACAAAATGGCTGTTCTCTGGGAAAAAAAGGAAAGAAATAATCTCCCTAAAATTCATGTCTTCCACAAGAGAGATAATTCACATTATGTGTGTGAGATAATTCACATCACTGATTATATTATCTGTATTAGCTGTGTCTTTCCAGTCATCAGGTTCTGCAGTTGGCAGGACTTTTTTAGATGAAAGTTTATCCCCACTGAGACACGAAAAAAAGCACACGTAGTTTGTATCTGTACACGGAAGAAATCCTTTAAAAGAAAAAGGACCAATAACTGTGTCAAATCTATAATCCTGTAACAGACCTACATTTAACCTCAAAGAACATTCAGAAAGTAAGAGGAAAAGGACAGTGAGAGGAAAGAGAAAACACAGTATTTCACACAGCAGTCATTGCTTATGTTTTTCTGTACTTTCTTTTTTTTGGCTGAGGATTTCCCCAGTGACGATGACCTCGCATCCCACAGACTGAAAAGCATTTCTTTTTGCACTATTAATGAAAGTTTCAAAGCAAGTACTTGAAGTGCCCCCAGATTCTATGGCTGTTTCTTCCTGCAGGTATTTGTCATTCTTTTTTAAATAAAGGCTTTATGACTTCTTTAGGAGCTAAAGTAACATGTTCAATATCTTCATCCATCTTGGTATTCCTCTTTAGATTCTTATCTTTATTCTGAATTCAGAGGTTTAGGATTTTTTGAAGATTTAAAAAAAATAAAATTAGGAGGGCATATTTCTTTCCTTACAGTGAAGGAAAACTTTAATTTTTCACTAAACCAGAGGAATCAGTAAATATTCTAGGCTAAATCAGAATTTCCACATGTCATCTTCTCATGGTAGAAATTGTCATTGTTGGAATTGTTACGGTTGTCGCTCTGTCACTACTGAAATCACTTTTGAAATTATGATTGAAAAGTCCTGCTTCCATAACCAGCTTTTTTTGGTGCTGTATAGGTACAAAAAACATCTTCTCATTTATTCTTACATTGGATTTTGTACATTCCTACACTGGATTATTTTTGTTTAATGCATGAAAAACTTGTTAGAAGATCTATTTATCATTAACTTACCATACCTAATCGGTGTTAGAAACAGTGTGGATACCTACTGAAAAGGTTTTGTAAATCCCAACAACAGCCCAGGTAGTGACTGAATTATCAAAAGGAAATTGGAGGATTGATCTATGATCTAGAAAAATTCTGTGTAACGTTAATATGAGCCCTATATATTGGAAGAGGTTTATTGTAAAATGATCTTGCATGTCAGAAATGAACCTGTATTGATCAATGTGCATTTCAGAGGCATATCCATCTCAATATGCATCTCAAATTTAGCTGTGTGATTTCACCTTAGAGATCATGTTACAAAATGCACAGGAGACAAAGGTAGCAGAATTAATAAAACCAAAAAGATCTCATATGTTGTCTTCCCAAGCACTGATGGAAGAAATGATAGAGAAGTTAATCCTGTGCTCCTGCCCCAAGCTGCAGTTTTACCATATTTATGTGATTTAGGGAAAGATTCCGTTAGCAACAGAGGAGGACATATATTAAAGAAGGCTTTAGGGTGACCTAATTGCAGCCTTCCATCACCTGAAGGGAGCCCATGAGAAAGATAGGGAGAGACTTTTTAAGGGCATGTAGTGATAGGACAAAGGGGAATGGCTTTAAACTGAAAGAGAGTAGGCTTACATTAGATATCAGGAAGAAATTCTTTACTGTGAGGGTGGTGAGCTGTTGGAACAGGTTGTCCAGAGAAGTTGTGGATGACCCATCCCTGGAAGTATTCAAGACCAGGTTGGATGGAGCTCTGAGCAAGTTGATCTAGTGAAAACTGAGTGATCTTTAAGGTCCCTTCCAACACCAGCCGTCTTGTGATTCTATGGTTCTATGACATATTGATGTTCTGGATATATTGTCTTCCTTGTTGTATGCCATATTTCCTAATTTCCAAATAGAAAAATATTTAATTGAATGCCATACTAACTGATTCATTATGTTTCTGTTCCTGAAATGGTGGTCTAGATTTGATGGAGTTTATTAGATGCATAAGTCTTCACAATATACCCTCAAAGTAAAGATGTATCTGTTCATGAATAGCAAATTTATTTGTGAAAAACAAATATAAAGATCTCCTTTCTTTCCTTGAGTCACAGCACTATTCAAATGAGATTATTTACTGAATCTTTTCGACTCAATATTTTTGAATTTCTGTGCAGGATGTCTCCATATTAAATACAGTAAATTCACCTAGAATCTTAGAATCATGTGATATATGATCTAAGTCAACAAACAGAAAAAAAAATGCAAAGGAACAAGATAAATTGTAACAATTGGTATTACTCTACCAATTGAGAGGTTGTGTGTTTTCACATCTTCAGAAGGAATTTTCATTGTATAAATCCTCTCTTCTCAGACCAGATTACTTGTTAAATTAGGGGTAACCTAGGAGAGCTCAGATCATCTAGTAGAGATGTAGGCAGTGTTATTGTACGGAGTCTCTCTGGCTATCCCTGAGATGTCTTTGCAGAGACATCTGCTAATTAAAGATCACTCTTTAATTGGGTCATCTTGCTGTTACTGTCTATATTAATGGTATTTCTAACAGAGATGGCAAAACAAGATTAAATGTTAAAGGTCATATTAGGATAAAATGGTGGCTATTTAGTTAAGTTCTCATGTATTTGCAAATGTATTTTCACATTTGTGGAGAGTTGTTGGAACAGATATAATTATGAAGCTGTTCTTAGTACCAAAAAACAAACAAAACCTCAGAGCAAAGTCTAAGTCTTAGAATCTAAATCTGTTCCAACTTTTTGCAGAGTGTATCTATTTCTATAAAAGAAGGTAACTTCATAGAGAACAGATATCGTTAGTGGAATAAAAGGAACAAAACAGGGCAAGATTTTGGGCTCTCAAATCTTTTATTAGGTGAGAAACAGGTATTACCAAATTAAGTACAGGTATGATGTAAATGAATGATTTACATGTTATTTTATTTTCTTTTTAATTAAGGAAAAGCCTTGCCTGTGAAACGAAAGGTCTGTTTCACTGGTGTTAGTGATAAGTGATTGGCTTTTGTGGATTAAAAAATGTAAAAAGTTGTTTGCAATCTGAAGTGTTTCACACTTTTCAGCTCTGAAAGGAGTATGCACTAAGTACATGCAGTGTTCAAGGTATCACCTGAGCAGTGAAGTGTGAAACAGAGAATCCAAGTAAGAAATGGAAGAAATGGGAAGACGTGCTAGTGAGATCTGCGACAAATCTTTGAGTTTTTT
>VWZV01011117.1:0-54265 GCA_013397155.1 Irena cyanogastra
AACCCTAGCTAGATTTGCCCATAATTCAAAATGGATGATCTTCTCTTTTTTCTAACCAGCCTGAGTTAGTTCTCTTATACAGTTAATTTCTATCTCTGTCCTGAAAATCGACACTGGAATGAAGCAATGTGAATGGTTTTCCTAAGAGGATGTTAATGAAGTAGAGAGATGCACTCTTATAGGATTGTGTTAAAAATTGATTTTTTTTTAGATAAACTACAACTCATGTTTTAATTATTCTTTCTGTATCTTAAACCTAAGCAGATTATTCTAAGCCACACCCTATGATTTTCTAATTTAGCCTCAGAGATGCCGTTATCTGAGCAAGCTTTTAAACTTAAAAATACATTATTATAAGTAAAGCAGGTAATGTTGCTAACTTTTTACCATTGTTTGTAATTTTATAAACGAAAACATGAATAAATAATATTGGAACTTTCTACTCTTGAAGAATTATTTTCAATGTTTTAGCAAGAGGTAAAAAACGCCTTACTGTGTTTAAGGCTAACTCAGCAATTTTTTTAGTACCACCAGCACTTGAAAGAAACAGGTCAGCTCATGTTATCTTCCTATAGAAAAGCAGCCTGTGCACTGCTTTAACTGGCAGTTTAATCAGGTGTGATTCAGCAGCATTCTGACAGTGAGAACACCAGTGTCTCCTTCTTCATTACAAGTGACTAAAGTTAATCAGATTGTTTAATTCCATTCTCTAAAATTATCCAAGAGTAAACACAGATAGTCCTTTAGGGCTTTGACCTTTAATATTTCACATACCTGAGTCTCTCACTGTGACAAATAGCCATAGCTGCTCTCACTGATTGTGACTAAATTAGATTTTGATAATTACACTAAGAAATGGTAATTTTCAGCTGTCATTTTACAACTGTGACAGATGACTCTTGGTACATCTGCCTAGCTCATTTTAAGACTCTATCGTGCCATCCTACTGTACAGCCTGCCCAAAGATCTTGAGCAGGGCTGGCACTACTAAGCTTCTCAACATTTCTTTTTGCAACAGATAGTCTATATTAGAAGACAAACACAAATGAAGACATACAATCCTTCAATTTTAGGAGACATATTTTTCTACCATTTTGAGTTCATTTTCATTTCTTAAAATTACTACATCTGCATGCATGAATCTATTTATCAGTGTACAGAGACATTTATTTTTTCACATACTGGCAACAAAACACGTTGAACAGATGAGAGAAGACCAAGTTAACAAGACTGAGATCACCAGAGAAGTACAGAGAGAACAGCTGTATATACAATAGAATTCCAAACAAAACTTTGCATCCCATATGAATGGTCCAGAGGAAAACACATTGTTTCCAATAGATAAAGTATTTCTTTGAGAAAAAACTTCATGCTTATGGTGTAAGAGCACTATCACCATGGTGAGAAAGCTGCCAATAATCTGAACTAGGCAGCACAAGATTGAAGAATTTTACAGTCAGAACCTAGGAACTGCCAATACACACAGTGCCACTGAAGGCTTTCAGGAGCTGCTGCTACCTAACAGTTTGGAAGGGGTCTTGTTTGTGAAAGATAGGTAAGGCACAGTGCAAATTTGGGGACAAAATTATAAAACAAAGGAGCCATTAATGTGAGTTCAATTTCATAGGTCACCTCACTCTCCCAGTGAGAGAGATATTTTTAAGATATTTGTTTCATTGTTTCTTTTTAATTCATAAAATGTGCTGTCTTTACACTAAGGTTTACTGTTATGCCTGGATATCTTGTTGATTTGAGTGAATAAATTAATATTCTATTAAAAATACAGAAAATTCCATGTCTTGTTATCTCTGGAACATATTATGGGTGACTAAGGATAAAAAAGATCTCTCTCACTGTAGCATCACAGGAAAAATAAATTGTATTCATGATAATTATTAATAACAGTTAATGTATATAGTTAATATAATGGCTGAAAAATAATGTTATCTCTAGTAAGTGAACAGACTTCAGTTACAGACTAAGAAAATCAGTAAGATTTTCTTCTTAATATGCTTATAAATCACAGCAAGTTCCATTTATCCATTACAGCAATAAAATAATCCTTTCCTTTGTTAAAAAGAATTACATTCTGATGTGAAATCCAGTTGAAATGTCCAGCAATATGAATTCACTAAAACACTATTTTCTGTTAGATAATATACATAGCAACACAGCAATGAATAATCGATTTGTATTTGCTCTTGGACTGGCCTTCTTAGACATGATCTTGTAACTCCTGTGTTTGTGAGTCATCTAATTGTTCTTTATGCATATAAGTAACATGGGGAACCAACTTTTCATATAATGGGCAAAATCTTACCACTATTATCAGTGAATTCCTATTTCTGTACAGTCTTTGAAGAGTTATTTAAACTGAGGCACAGAAGTTAATATTTGAGGGATTTTCTTAAGGACCAAAAAATGCCTATGTTCATTTATATGTCATCTATGCTTTTGGTGGTAGAAATGAATAAAATATGAGTAAGGGATGATTTTCCCCACTCTTGTCTCCAAAACTATTTGAAGAAAATTAATTCCCTTTATATTAACACTGTCTAAAGCTCAATTCCTTTTGAGAAGCAAATTAATTGCTCCTTACTTAAGTGGATTGTCTTTTAACAAAATCCCAATAACATGCATCAGGAGCCTAACACTGTTATAGATAATAAAGCTCTTACTGCTATAAGGTGAGCAGCTGTTAATATCTATCCCATAATATTTTCCAATACTTAGAAGATTATAAAAAACCCAGAGACTTGCCAGGCAAGTGAGAAAGTACCACTTCTTTCAATATATATTTCAGAGACATCCTGGTTATTGTTGCTATGAACTGTTTCACTTAGAAGTAATATTTGTAACAAATATTTGTAATTAGGTACTACAATATTTAGTATATCATTAATGTTTATTGATATTCACAGTATTGACAGAAGTTAATAAAATAATGTATTCAGAATTTTAAATTGTTTGGAACGTTGAACCTTAATGAAGTTACAGAAAGTATGGCTATTTTGTCTTTAAATATTCCTGAAAATTTTATCCTTCACCAACAGTATGCTTCCATATGACTGTTAAACCCTATCCAACCATAATAGATAGACATTTAATAGCATATATTCCTTTTTCAACCATGCCTTTGTAAGTTCTCTCGCCTTTCCAGCAAGTATGAAAATGGTGGCATTCTACAACTTGTCACTGTTGATTTGTTGCTTGAATTTGTATTATTTTTAAATAAACAGTGTAGAACTATTGTTAATTTTTTTTTCTGTATTTGATAGGTCTCATTGGTTAGTTTAATAGCCAATGCTCTGGGCTATTCTGAACTTGGTGCCATTAAATCACTACGGACATTAAGAGCTTTAAGACCTTTAAGAGCCTTGTCACGATTTGAAGGAATGAGGGTGAGATAAAATGAATGAATCTGAACAAATATATGCATACAAAAATTAATGTATTAATGGTTATATTCATGCTTTCTTCAAAGAACTCCAAAATGGGAAGGCATGCAAAAATGTGTGGAAAATGTGTGACTTTCAACGTGTCCTTTCAAACAAGACCTATGTACACCTTACATCTGGAAATTAGACTTGAGCTTATTAAATTCACCTGGTCACTGCTGCATAGTTGTGTTTTCCCACCCTCTGACTGTTACAATTTCCATTGATTTGTGGACCTAGAAAAATAAAAGGACATGACAAATCTTACAGTAGAGGGTTGGAGGCTTTTTCCTGCAGTTTACTTGGGATTTTTTTTTCTCAGTTTCTGTAGCTAACTTCAATTCTGTGATAGTTTGTCAGTGGTTCAGAATGGAACACAATTAGCCAGAAAACAAAACAAACCAACAAAAGGTGAAAAAGCTGACAAGAGTAACACACCAGAAACGAAAGCTTCACTGTGTCTCCCTGTCTATCTGCCTGGAGAAAAAAAAATCCCACAGTAAATGCTGTAGTATTAGGGAAAGGTTTTTTGAACAGCCACCTGAAATAAGGATAGGTTTGGAAGTATAGAAGGGGAGAGATGGGAAATCATTTCCTCAGCTAGAGACTTTTTTACTTCATGTGAATGTAAAGAGAACTAAAACCCTCCTGTTGAGGAAATTGTCATTTTCATATTCTGCCAATCTCACAAAAACAAACCAACCAACCAAAAAAAAACCTTCCTGGAAAAACCCTATGATAAACCATAGCTACCATGGTACTTACTGAAAAAATTGAAATATGAAAAATTAAAAAGAAAATGTTATTGAGAAATCTCCTTTTAATCTTTCACCTCAAAATACCCCAATGCTGCAATACATATTTATAGTTCAGTCATAGGTCTTCATTTGCCAAATAAATAATGTGGTCCCTGTCTGGGCAAGGCTGTCAATATCCTAGAGGTGGCCACACCTGCCAGCCCAGGCAAGTGTGCCCTGTGCACATCACCATCACCACTATGTTTTACATGATTTGCAATACAAACAACACCTTAATTGTCTATCTAATAAATAAGTAAAACTTCTGTTGATGCTAGACTACTTTTGGTGAACTCAGTGAAATGAAAAATACTACCTTTTTCAAAACCACACACAAAAGATTACTGCAGTCTCTACTGATTTGCTAGAAAATTGTTGTTTGAATATCTGCAGCTTTCTTTTAGTTGAATTACAATAACTAGGAGAAAACTTTTGTCCAAGGATTTCATCTGGTCTTTTACTACCACTAGCCCATGCACAGTAGCTCAAGGGAATTAAAAGCAACCAATTAAAAAGAAAAACAAGGATATGTGTATGAGCAACTATAATGACCCAGGCAATTTGAAACCAAGACTTAGAGCAAATGCTGCTAATAAAGATTAAATAAGATATCCTTACTTTTGTTGCATTCTGTGTGGATACTAAAATACACTGATGCCAATATATACATAACTTTTCTAAGAATAAAATCATTAGTAATGATACTTTTACTTGCAGACATTTTTATTCAGTCTTCTACATCATCATTCTTTGAGCTTTTTCTTGTTTATTTTCTATTTATAGATTTTAATTTATATTGCTGGAATTTAACGTTTATTTCTCTCTTTTTCTCTAGAGCACACAAATTCTAAGAATCCATCTTGCTACTAACAGGTTTTCTTTTGCTTTTTGATTTTTTTCAGACTTTTGCATTGTCTTTGTTTCCATCTCATTTTATTTCTTGCTTTTTGCAATCTCATCAGCATTTTATTAAACTTTCATTAAAATTTCCCCACAAATTTTATTGTAATATTTTAAATGTCCATCCCATAATAATATGGTTTTGACATTTTTAAAGTATTTTCAAGTATTTTTCATTTTCTTTCCATAAGCTAAGTGGCTATTTTGTCTAATTTGTACACTAGGTGGTTGTAAATGCCCTTGTAGGAGCAATCCCATCTATCATGAATGTATTGCTGGTATGTCTTATATTCTGGCTAATCTTCAGCATCATGGGAGTAAATCTTTTTGCTGGAAAATTCTATCACTGTGTCAACACCACAACTGGTGAGATGTTTGATATCAGTGATGTCAACAATTATACTCAATGTGTGGAACTCATAAAAAGCAATCAAAGTGCCCGATGGAAGAATGTGAAAGTCAACTTCGATAATGTAGGAGCTGGCTATCTTGCTCTGCTTCAAGTAGTAAGTAAATGTATACACTTTCTTTTTGCTCTTTTTAAAGGTATCTAGGAAAAATGGGCAAGTTATGACTGTTAAGTAGAGGAATAATTTCTTCATAGCAATAATGTACAGCTTATGCAACTCTATTTACATTGTTTCTTGTAATTTTTTTTGTTAATGATAATAGAGTAATTTTCCTTTCCAAGACTAGGGAATACAGTCTCATGATGATGATAATAATAATGTGAAAACAGTAAATGTAGAAAATAAAAGGATCTCTTTAGTGGTGCACAGTATAGAACTATCATATTCCTTAATGCTAGTTAAAGAGTCATTACAGTATACTAAATAAGTATTATGTTACTTATAAACTTAAATAAGTATTATCCTTGTGAAGTACTGGATATTACTGCATAGCATATTCATTCCATTAATTACTGCTACTTACACAAAATCTGTAAATTGCATTTCTCCTTCAATTACTTATCCTGTGCACTGTGTTCAGAACTACCTTTATTCTAGGCACTGAGCATATTTTATTTGTGTCAAAGAAATTAAGGCCTTAGCTCTTTACAGGTTCCTTGCTTAGAATGGAGCTTCTAAAGCTGGGATCTGATTCGAAAAACAAGCAAGAAAGCATGTAATTACATTTATATGATTGAACTCTGTAGAATCACTTGTCTATAACAACATACAGCTTCACTGCATGAGAAGATTTTTACAGCTCTGATATTCAAAGTTATCTAAGAATTATATGCTTGTCTGTTCTATCTCAGAGCAGGTCAGTATCTCTAGCTGACCTTAATTCCAAAATTAACTACCTAGGTTAAAATGTTTTGCCTGAAAAGGCAATGTGACTCTTATATGCTGAGTAGTAGTACTGAATGATGACTGATTCTCTGGCTTCAGATCTCATTGCCTCTGAAGATGTGTAAGGAAAACTGCTTCTCTTGAAGCTGTGTATAAATGTCATCTGTGTCACATATCCAGAGAGTCTAGGTCTTCAATAACTACTTTACTACTGTGAACCTTTCATTCTTCTTCTCGCTCTTTTTTTGAAAATTTTTTTTTCATTCTGATTTTTCATAATTTTCCTTTTCAAATATTCCTTCTGACCTTTACTTTCCCCACAGAGATTAAGGGATCTTTGAGCGTGTTTTGTGTCACATCTTCATTTGACTGCCTCCGTTAATATTTTCCTTTCACTCTTCTGTATTTATTGCTCTTCTCTAACTCTGAACCTTTCCTAATGTTGCTATGCAAAGTGCACCAAATGGCTGGCAATTGTCAACTGGGCCAGAAAGACCTGTGAAGCCTGGTTTGAAGCACACCTTTTTAGTAATTAGTATCGCACTGCAAGATTCAGGAGGATACGAACGCTTCCAGAGCGCAAGTTTTCTGCTGTGGAAACTGGCAGCTGCACCAAACTACCAAAGCCACTCCTGGCAAGCACAGATGGAAATACACTCCTTGTTCTGGTTCGTCTCCTGAACCTCCTCAGGAGTGATGCTCTTTGTTCATTAAACAGGCTTTTTAGCTCTTTATTTCTTTATTGTGAAAAAGCTTGGAAACCCTGGCTAATGGTTGCACACTCACTTTCAACTAGCATGTTACACCAACTTTGATGTTCCTTAGAAAATGGACATCCTGCATCCATTAAAATCGCCTTCTTAGAGTAATGATGGCAGCCCTTTTTACACCTTACTCTTACTATAGGAGCTCACCCAAATTTTTAAAGATGTCAGTTACATCTCTTTCACAGTTCACTTTCTGGTCTTCTGTAAAACAAATCTCTCAGGAGCCAACATATATTTTTACTTTCAACAGTCTATTCCTTTTTAGCTATATGGGATTAATACATTTCTAAAAATAGTTCAGACATAGAAAAAAACCCATTCAGATGCATGTTGGTTTCTGTCCAGAAGTTATATTACTGATTCCATCAATGCATGTTGTAAACTTAACGAAATGGCGGTGGCCATGAGTGATTCTAGTAGATCCTACCTAAACATCTCCAGCATTAATGTCTGTCTAAATCTATCATTCTTCATCTTCAAAGTAAACATCTGCAGCTCCAAACATACTGTTGACTTCTTGAGATCTTCATAGTTAGTTTTTAATATTATTCAAATAACTAAAAAGAAATTGGTCAAAAAAACTAGTATTACTATGAAAAATATTTCTGATGCTTGTGTTGTAAAGTATGGCTCAAAAGTTTAGGAGTGATTTTACCAAAAGTGAAGGTCCAGATAAGTAAATAACCTAGTTTTTGTATGTATTATGAATTTTTATGGGGAAGATAAACAACTTTGTTTTATTTCTAGGCTACTTTCAAAGGATGGATGGATATTATGTATGCAGCTGTTGATTCACGAGATGTAAGTGTAAATCTTTCAAAGGTCAACTGTTGATTATTTGCTGATAAAGAATACAGAATTTAAACAGCTACACACACACTAGAACAGCTACACACACAACAAAGAATTATAATCAGCATCAATACATATTTTTTGAATCTCAGAATTTTTACTGGAAAGAATCCCACTTCCTTCTGTTTAGCCAAAAAAGTTAAAGTAACTTAAGTGGATATTTTTTTTGAAGGATAAAGTTAATATAATAGAACAAAGAAGAGGTTTTGACAAATTCTTTTGGTAATCATAAGTATGAATTAATTTAAGATTATATGATGCAGTTATTAAAATGGAATACATTAATCGGGTTTTATAATTTGTAACTGTGCATTTTGTTGTTTCCTTAGGTTGAGCACCTATGTTATCTAGATATTTTAGTGCAATTAGATTTTAAGGTTGAAGAAGATTAAGCTTTCTGGGGATTTGAATTTTATTTTGGCTTCAAAACTAATACTCTGTTTAATTTACACAAATAGTCATTTTAATGACTGTCTCCCAGAGTAAAATACCCTGTTTCATTATCTTTAGCATTTCTACACTCAAGCTTGTTGTGCTGTAGAAGTGCAGATGCTTGGATGTGGTATCCAGAAAAATCAAGACAATAACCAAATCTTCCTTCAAAACTTCCTCAATTTAATAGATTTCACAAAACATATATTCACTAGATATTTATTAAAAGCATCTGTTCCTAGCTGGATCTAAGAATGCTCATGCAAGACCAAAAGAGTTCCAGGGAGATTTAGTCGATAGTAAAATTTATTGATTCTGTTGTATGATAATATACTGAACACAATATAAAATATTTAGATTTCTGCTATTAAAATTTTAAATATTAAGGACTGCTCTGCATCCAACATTACTTCTTTCTTCTATACGAGGAACTTTTTATATATGTATATAAACAAACATATCTGTGGGCACAGTTACTTAAAAATTTCATATGAGCAATAATTCTGTCAGCTTCCAGTTCTTCAAATATTGACTGGAATGGACAAGTTGGATCTGTTTAAAAAATAGTGCTGTTCATAGCTTTTCTATCTGAGATAGCATATACCTAATTCTAAATTATATGTATTGTTTTTCACATCAAGTATTCTCATGGGTAATAAATCTTTCATATTTTGTAGGTAAAAGATCAACCTAAGTATGAGGACAACTTGTATATGTATCTCTATTTTGTCATCTTTATAATATTTGGATCATTTTTTACCTTGAACCTTTTCATTGGTGTTATTATAGACAATTTCAACCAACAAAAAAAGAAGATAAGTATTTAAAATATTTCCATATTGGTGTGACTTAGTAGCTATAATGAATTAAAAAGTTATTTCTGTAAGGCTAATAAAAATGAAAAGTAATTTCAAAATCTTAAATAAAGTGTCTCTTTTTTGATAATAATCTGTGCTAAAATCTGTGGATGTGATTCTGAACTTTGTATTTTTAGCATTTTGACAAGTGAAAAGTTGGTTCATAATAATTTGCAAATTGAGTAAACAGTTAAAATGAAGATGTGAAAAGTAAATGTGAATTATTGGCTTGATTAGATGTAATATTATCTAGAATGAAATAATTTCTTTTTCAATTTTCTCTAAAGAATTAAGATAAATTAAGGTACATTCATTATAATTATTCTTACAAACTCTTGACACTGAATGAAGACACAACATGGCATTATGTCCATACAATGAATAACGGATCTGCAAACTGATTATACAATAAGTTAAGAGAAAGTTAAATAGAGCTTGTATAGGCTTATATAAAAAAATAAGAATGTGTACATATGGGCTTTTTTTCTAACACTTTCATGAGAATGAGATGAATTCATTAGACACAAAAACAATCTATAATTTCTTATCAGTAGTAAAGCAAAGATATACAGGGAATTATGTTTTCTTCTGTATACTTTTGACATACAAGTATGTTTAAACAATGCATACAGTTCAACTTTAAAGAACTTTAAAATATAAAAATGCAAATAATCACATTTAAAATATTCTGAAGCCTCACAGATTTTAGTTTTCAGTGCCAGGGTCATTCTAAATTTTTGTGTGCTGTGAAAAAGCAGTTTCACATGATTTGGTTTTTTTCAATCGCCAATTAAAAAACAGCAATACCAGACAGAATCTCTGGTAAAAGAAAACTGTGAACTACAGAAATTTTTCCTTGTGCAAATATTCTTTAGCTTCTTGAAAGAGTCATAAACATGTCTTGGGTTACTATCAATTTTGTGATGCTTTAGGGTGAGGTATCCAATTTAGCAGACAGTGATGTTGACATTGTGCTTCCATCTGACTCAGTGTAGATTCATCAATAAGCACAATTTACTTATACTGGAAGTGTCAGTCAGTTGCACATCTGACTGGCAGCATTTGCATCTGCAAACAAAGGCTGATTTGAGTTTGTCAAGGTTCCAGTGGTGTTTTAATTTGCTATGGCATGACATTAATTACTTTTCTTAATTTTACATCAAGGGTGGGGGTTTTTTTTGCTGTTAAAACCCACAGATTAGATACCAATATGGTCTCCTAACACAGCTTCTGCCTCAAAGTTATGCCTCTTTCAGATCTGTCTAGCTGTAATCCTAAAAATCCATACAGAAGACAGGCCATTTAAGGCACTAATCATGCTCCTGTTCACTAAACATATCCTAACGAGCAAGTTATTGAACAGCATCAGTATAGCAAGAATGCTTTTAGCCATTTCAGCAAAAGTAAGCATGAAGACATTGGAAGAACTCAACTGTCAAGCTGACAAGGCACCAGTAATGGGTTTTTCCTGTGTGTTAGGAATGTATATGAGCATTCATCCTATAAACACCTGAAAAAGACCTTTTCCTTTCTTATATAAGTTAAATATAATTTTAACATTATATTCCAAATAGACATACTGTAGATACATGTTTTATGTCTAGACATGATACTAATTACATTTGATATTATTTCTTTACTTTGGAGGTCAGGATATATTTATGACAGAAGAACAGAAGAAATATTACAATGCAATGAAAAAACTGGGATCCAAAAAGCCACAGAAACCTATACCGAGGCCAGTGGTATGAGTGATTTGATTTTTACACCCCTAATATTAAATACTCATTTGGGAATATAATCTTGTCCACAAGATAAGTTTACAGCTCTGGAAAGAAAATATTTTTTCCATTTATTTTCTTGTAAAGGTAGAAATTGTCCCTTTTTGAATCCATGAGATTAGATAATTAATATTTTGTTTAAAAAATACACACTGAAGTATGAACAAAATTATTTAATAATGTTAAATTTAATAATGATAAATTCCAAAATTCCCTGCCTAAGTCTTGGAAAATCACAATTGATTGGATCATTTATTGGTTCCTGTTACCAGGCATAAACTTCATATTCTGTTTTTTCTCCTCACAGAGAATTTGTAGGAAATGGGGATGCATTGGCCCTTGCTGCTGAAGACAGAAAGAGGCCCTGGTGACCTATTGGGAAGGACAGATGCAGAAAATCTTAAAATAATGTCCTAGGGAGTAAAGCATAGACTAGGATAAATTTGTCTCTAAGATAAGACACTACTCTTGTTATTTACTGAACTCCTACACTGTTTAAAAAAATAAAATACTTGTTGCACCTTATGCACCAAGTGGTTAAAAATAGACTTTCTAAGGAGAGACATATGGTAAAAAACATTGAGCTAAGTACTAAAGAAAAACTAGGATATTACAGTCATGGTGTGTTTGAGACGTGTCTTCAGCAGCCGAATGATCTCACCAAGCAAAATTAGTTTAAGGAAGAAAGAGGGTTAGCATTCTAAAACCATCTGAGAATAAAGATAAGAAAATTAGCTTCTATTTGGCTGGTACTCTTGCTGGCTATCAATTTACACCACCTATTTTACCCCAATAATATTAATTGTTATTGTTATTAATCTTATTATTGCAGTGTTTCCCTTCTTGTCTCTTCAGCCACAGTGGTAACTTCTTGATTCACTCTAGCACGACGAGATCTAAACAGCATGTGTTGGGTTTATTGCCTGTATTGTGAATGAGTCTTGCTCTGCACTCCTTGATCTTGAAGGGAGTGTTTTCTAATTTGGCATTCTAAAAGAAAATTATTTTCACTGTATAAACTGTATTCCATCTTTGTGTTTGCAGAACAAATTCCAAGGCATGATCTTTGATTTTGTAACCAAACAAGTATTTGACATCAGCATCATGATACTCATCTGCCTTAACATGGTCACAATGATGGTAGAAACAGATGATCAGAGTAAAGAAATGGAAACAATTTTATCCCGGATTAACCTGGTATTCATTGTCCTTTTCACTGGAGAATTTGTCCTGAAATTGATTTCACTTCGTCATTACTACTTTACTATAGGTTGGAATATTTTTGATTTTGTGGTTGTCATTCTCTCCATAGTAGGTAAGAGCAACTCCCTTTCAAGAAAGAACTAGTGGAAGAAATAGGAAACATTTATTTCAAGCATGTTGATACTGATTGCAGAATTTCCTTTTTCCTAGATGACTTACATGTTGATTCAGATCTTCATATTATCTAGCATACAATATATGTAATGTTGCATATAAGATTTTTATCTCTCCCATTAGATTCACTGTCATTTTCCACATCAAAAGACATAACGGAACTGTTTGGCACATTAGATTAATGCGTACAAATATAAAGAAGAATGTTTAGTGGTACATGCAGACTAGCCACAGATTTACTTTCAGTACTAAAACTGAAAATAATGTGAAATGGGTGAGATTTTTTTACTTTCGCTAACTAAGATTTGTCAGTTAAAATCTAGTGACTGTCCAAGGTGCAAATGAGTGACACATCTGGGAAAGACAAACAATGGTTATACACTCAGCTTCAAGAAGTAGCTCTATCTAAGACAAAAACATCCCTTTCCCAACCATTTTAAGAACTACTGAAAGCTTAGACAAGGACTACCTACTTGCTACAAGCAGTCTTTATTTTACTTATTTACCTTTTCTAGGATAGCATTTCAACATAAGGAAACGTGCTTTTACCTTATTAACAGCTTTCAATAAAACTTGTATAATTTTTTGGTATAACATAGAATCCCCATACCGATTATTTTGGAGATAGCAACAAATCAATCTTTTCTATAATTTTCAATTAATTTTAAATTTTATTTTAATTATTAACTTTTTTTCTAGGTATGTTTTTGGCTGAGATGATTGAGAAGTACTTTGTATCTCCCACACTGTTCAGAGTCATCCGGCTTGCCAGAATCGGTCGGATCCTGCGCCTCATTAAAGGCGCCAAGGGAATCCGCACTCTGCTTTTTGCTTTGATGATGTCTCTTCCTGCTTTGTTCAACATTGGGCTGCTGCTCTTCCTGGTCATGTTCATCTATGCCATATTTGGCATGTCCAACTTTGCCTATGTCAAGAGGGAGGTTGGGATTGATGACATGTTCAACTTTGAAACGTTTGGCAACAGCATGATCTGCCTGTTTCAGATCACCACGTCCGCTGGCTGGGACGGTTTGCTCGCCCCAATTCTGAACAGTGGGGAGCCAGACTGTGACCCCCATAAAGATCATCCGGGGAGCTCTGTGAAAGGTGACTGTGGCAACCCTTCTGTTGGGATATTCTTCTTTGTCAGCTACATTATCATATCCTTCCTGGTAGTGGTGAACATGTACATTGCTGTGATTTTGGAGAACTTCAGTGTCGCTACTGAAGAAAGTGCTGAACCCTTGAGCGAGGATGACTTTGAGATGTTCTATGAAGTCTGGGAGAAGTTTGATCCCGATGCAACACAATTCATAGAATACAGTAAATTATCAGATTTTGCAGCTTCATTAGATCCACCTCTTCTCATAGCCAAACCAAACAAAGTCCAGCTTATTGCAATGGATCTGCCCATGGTGAGCGGTGACAGAATTCACTGCCTTGACATCTTGTTTGCTTTCACAAAGCGAGTTTTGGGGGAAAGTGGGGAGATGGACGCCCTCAGAATACAGATGGAAGATCGGTTTATGGCATCCAATCCTTCTAAAGTCTCCTATGAACCAATTACAACCACATTGAAACGAAAGCAGGAGGAGGTGTCTGCTGTCATCATTCAGCGTGCTTACAGACGTCACCTCTTAAGGCTAAAAGTTAAACAGGTGTCTAGTATATATAATAGAAATAAAAACAAAGAAGGAGATGGACACATTATAAAAGAGATAATTATTGATAAACTAAAAGGAAACTCTACTCCAGAAAAAACGGATGAGAGTTCTTCTACAACTTCCCCACCCTCTTATGACAGTGTAACAAAGCCAGACAAAGAAAAATATGAAAAAGATAAAGCAGAAAAGAACTACAAAGGTAAAGACATCAGGGAAAATAAAAAATAATGATCTAAGAATTTTGTTAATGGGACAACTTGTTTACAGTCTTTGAGAATGAATCAACTGGACTCCTGCAGGAGATTTATGCCAAACTGACAGTTTTTACACATATATATGTGTGTGTGTGTGCGCGCGTGTGTGTGCATATATATACATTATATATATACTTAAGGTCAGTGCCTATAACAGTGAACCTCTATCATCAGACTGTGACTCTGTTAATCAGGGTAAAAAACTTGACAAGAGGTTACTGTTTTCACTACAGCTGACACTGCTAAGAATAAGAGAAAAGGTGCCTCCATAGAGAAGATGGAGCATGAAATGAGTGCAAAAGGATACTTTATTTCCACAACATGTAGAACAGTAATTCTCTTCACTGTTTGTAATGCAACTGCCACATTTGTCATATTTTTACAAAAACCTGTATTAGTGTATTTATCATTTTTTAATTCACAGGTTGTTTACTATTACATGTGACTATTTTTGTAATAGGTTTTATGTTGGGGAAAGAGGTATGAGGACCAGGAGTTCTACTCTCAGATTCTCTATCATGTACAGATAGGAGTGATTTGCATAGACATGCTGCACTTGTCAATCAAGCATAAATAAAAATATGATGTTGCACAAAGCTGAAGATTTTAAGAACTTCCATGTTTCAGGGTTGCTCTTAAATTTGAAGTATTCTAACTACTTGTATGGCTGCATCCAGATTATGTGCATCCAGATTAATGTGCCTGGAGAGTCTCCTCTAATTTACAGGAATCTGCAATGACTTATATTTATGTGAATGACTAAACATGAATAAGTTCTTGTTTATGTTAAAATATTTACAGCTCAAAAAATATTGTGCAGTTTCTGCACTGGAAAAATAGCTTCACCAAAATATATCTGGGAGTTCTTTTGTTTTGTTTTGTTTTTGACAGCTCTTTTTTTTTTCTGGGCTATTCTTTAATTACTGTCTTCTCTTATTATCTCCAACATCCAGTGAATCCATGAAGTACTCCTTTCCATGTAAATATTAACAATATACTGTTGTGCATATTTGAGCATATAATTAAATGGCTTTGCCACATTGAATTGCATCAGATACGTACCACAGTATGGTTAATTTGCAAGAGCTCAACAGGACATGTTGTATTCTGTGTCACAGATAGGACAGTATCACTGATGCATGTCAATGCTCTTGCTGCTCTACCTTGCTCCTTCACTGTCCACATTCTCCACTATAGGAAGCCATGTGTCAGTGATGAAGTGAATCCAGTTGTCCAACCAGACCTCATTCTTTCAAATCATTAAGCAATAGTTTGCAGCTATTTATGAGCTTTTTTAGTTTTGCATTTAAAATTTGAAGTGGCTGCTATGTGGTGTAGAATCAGACTGTACAGGCCATATTGCAAACTGTTAAACCTGTTGACAATGTGGTTAGCATATATAAATAATGTAAAGTAATACCATTTGGCAACAGTTCTGTATATAAGAAAAGTGTCTTCAAGTTTAGATCACTGTTTCTTATATTTCTTTCCTCATTCACTTGGCTTATTTTCTAACCACAGTAATTCCAAACTGGCATCATCACACCAAGAGAAAAAAAGTGAGTACTTGTAGACTATCTTGTTTTAATAATATATTTGCATATATTCCAATGTGAAGTAAATTGTGTAAATCTGGAACCCAGCTTGTTTCCAAATAGTTACAGGACGTAGCAAGGAAAGCATTAGGGGAATGTGCGAATTTCTAGCACAATTTGCATCAGAAGTTCCAAGACAGTCTCATAGTTGATTAAATCCTTGCTATCTTGAAGTGTCTGTTTACATAGTCTACTCTTACTCTTTTTTGAATCACAGTTCACTAGGCTTGTACAAATAAAATATTTCCCAAGAAAAAATGGCACATTTGTATAACCGAGGACATCAGGACATTTTGTGTTTCATACACAAGCTAACATTAAATGTAGAATCTTCCTTTTACAAATGCTTTTGACTTGTAATGTGTTGGTGAAATGCATGCAGGAAATTGTTATTATCATAAACAACGCAAACAATATTACATATGAGCCAAAAAATAAAGATTTCTCTTTTTTTAATTATGTTTATTTGCCTTTGTCTCTGACCTTCTGTTAGTTAAAGCAAGATAAAAATGGACTTTGGTGCAAATAAGAATTGTGTTCTTTTTCTCTAGAGCTAAACACCTTATTCTTCACATTTTAACTTCTATGTAAAACAATTATAAAAAAAAATCTGAGAACTTTGATCAAACTCCGTTTATTTTTACTTCTTTATTATCAGCATATTGTCTGGGAATAAAATGGGACACCTACACAATTCTACCCCCAAAATGTCTCTCAACCCTCAAAAACCCTTCTCAGCCATAAAGGCACTGCTCAGTACTGCTACCAAAGTTGCCCGTGGTCTATGAGTCTTAAATGTGCAAACAAACTTTCCAATGAAGTTGTTTTTGTTTGGTCCCATTTAACATGTAGCTAAAGGACTCACTGTAAACAGATAAAATTTGGTTTTAGTTGCCTAGTGACTCATTTTATTCCAGTAATTCTCAAAATTAATAAATACTATCTCATCTGATCTCACAAGGAAGGGATAACACTAACACCCAGCTGTGACAAGTAGTGTTCATAACCAAAGTGTCTGGATGTTAAATGGTAGCACAGTTTGACTTAATGTGGATGTCATCAAGCTGTTCAAATGCAGAAAGATTTAGGACATTGAAACACCACATTATCAAATTATAGAATTTAAAATTTATTATTATATTTCAAAATTAACAGTAAGTAGAATATTCCTGGAGTTTTCTTGCTGGAATGTTTTCAGTGTTTCTTATTCTGTGGATATTATGCCATTTAAACCATATTTTGGCTAAATATTAAATTTCTCATATAATCATGTAATAACTGATGGAACATTGTAACACTAAAGTCTATCAAAATCTCTAATACACTGAGCATCAGCAGTCACTGCAGCTGTTTCTGACTTGGACTAGCATGCAATAAGGAAGCCATACTTCACAGGTTCACAGAAAATGCTGAGTTGAAAGGGACCCAAAAGGATCATTGAGTCCAACTCCTGTCCAAGAGCATCGTCCAAATCTTCTTGAACTCTGTCAGGCTTGGTGCTGTGACCACTTCCCTGAACTGTTCCAGTGCCCAACCACCCTCTGAGCCTTTTTCTGATAGTCAACTTAAACCCCCCCGACACAACTTCAGGCCATTCCCTCGCGTCCTGTCACCAGCCACTACAGGGAAGAGATCAGTGCTGCCCCTCCTCTTCCACTCACAAGGAAGTTCTAACTGCAATGAGGTCTCCCCTCAGTCTGCTCCAGGCTGAACCAAGTGCTCTCAGTCATGCCATGCCTCATATGGCTTCTCCTCAAGGCCCTTTACCATCGTCATTGTCTCCCTTTGGATACTTTCCAATAGCTTCAGATCTTCTATTGCAGAGACCAATACTGCACATAATATTCAAGGTGAGGCCGCCCCAGTGCAAAGCAGAGCAGAGCAGGACAATCTCTCCCTTATTTGGTTGGCGATGCTGTGCCTAACGACCCCAGGACATGGCTGACCCTCCTGGCCACTAGGGCACTGATGACTCGCCAGTGACCAAGATGCCCAGCTCCCTCTCTGTGGTGCTGCTCTCCAGTGTCTCATTCCCCAGTCTGTCTGTACATCCAGGGTTGCCCAATCTCAGGTGCAGAACCTGGCACTTCCCGTTGCTGAACGTCATATGGTTGGTGATTGCCCAGCCCTCTAATATGTTGAGGCATCTCTTCAGGGCCTTCCTGCCTTCAAGAGAATCAAAAAGTCCTCCCAGTTTTATATCATCTGTGAACTTGCTTAATATCCCTTTCAATGCTGTATCCAAGCACTTAATGAAGATGTTGAAGAGAACGGGGCCTAAGATGGAGCCCTGAGAAACCCCACAAGTGACAAATCACCAACCTTATGTCATTCATTACAATGCCTTGCATCCAATGTGTGAGCTAGTCTCTCACTCGTCACATGGTGTGCTTTTCCAGCGGTGTGCTTGTATGAATGCCTTTCCCTAAACCAGAATAACGCCTTACTAAGAACATGCAGAATTGTTTAGCCTGTTCATACCCTTAGATTCTGGAGATGGCTTCTGGCCCTCTTAGAATACAGGATTAAAGCTGAAGACACGGCCTTCCCTAGCTGTTTGGGCATACTTACAAGCACCTGGCCTGCAGGCCTAAATGAGAGAATCCTCTAACTTGTGTTGATGTCAATGTGTACATCCTTGAAGTCAAAGTTATGTACATTATTTATTCCACTGCTCCCCTGACTAACTCATATAACCTTATAAATGATTCAATTTACTTCCAGAGACTTTTGGAGCTCTTCTGCTTCTTTGGTTCCTGACTTCAATCTAACAATTTCATTTTACTCTTACCTTTTAATATTACCTGTTCAAACCAGCACCTAAAATCTGCAGAATTTTTGCTCTGTGAAAAGGATGGCAAATGTTCTGATGAGGAATGAAAGTTCATCATTCATTTTCATGAACCTGGAGTCTCATATAGTACTCTGTAAAAGTGAGGTTATTGCATCCATCTACTACCAAGCACTGTACATGCAAAAACACTGACAACACTTTTGGCGTGGATTAGCAGAAATGGCTGAGAGTCTTGGCTCAACCTGGTCTGTAAATAGGCTCATTTTGAGAGCATGTATGTCTGCCTAATTACCCTTTGCTGCTTCTGTGAACAACTTCTTCCCTCCTACCTATTCCTTATCACACAGAAATCAGTTGAATTTGTATAATTTAAACCTCACATTACTCCACTCCTATGCTTCCAATGCATTTAATGGAAATGACACTTGAAAGAACTCTCCACATGCTACTAGGCAAGCCAGTAGTGATGGCTAGTCCAGCCGAGCATAGTTTTATATTATTAGCATATTGTGCTTGTTGTCTTTCCCTACTGTTAGTTCTCCTTTGTTTCCAGTCAGCAAAGGAGGATTCCTTATTTTATTAGCTCCTAAAATCCTCACTGTATGACTATACTGATCCATGCCCAGGTGAATTTTCAACATGTCCAATCACAGACAAAATGCCTTCCACTCTGTATTCAACTTCTTATCTGTCATGTGTTGCCAAAAAGAGAGCATTAGTAATGCTGACAGTAGAGCTAAGTCACTCTGCTAGTATAAGTTCATTACTTGATACTTTTCCTTAATGAGTTTTCAGATGAAAAAATTTCCACATGAATGCCCAGAAAGGAGACATATTTCTGTTCAGTACATTACAAATTAATTCATAGGGCAGCACAGCTTAATGCTGTTCCCAAGCAAGTGTTCCCAGAAGTCCCAGTGCCTCACATGAGCTAATGCAGCAGTACTACCATGTGCACAGTCATAAAAGAGTAACGAGCTTGCAGAATTAACTGGAGCTAATTCGGCACTGAAGTAATTTGAACAAAGGAGGAAAGAGCAGTGTGTGGTGGAAAAAAACTCCAACTGTTTCCTCCAAGAAGCAGACTGGCCACAATAAAGACAAGCAGGACTGCCATTATAGGAAATTAGGATTCTGAGTAGTCAAGTGTATTTACTGTGAAATTCATTAATGCATTAAAGGAAATGGTGAGTACTCAGCGCTTCTTAGTATATTATAAATTGCATACTGCACTTTATTGAAAAAAAAAATTAAATCCTTTGGAAGGTGAAATCATGATAGGAATTAAAAAATCAGGAAAGTCCTTGCCCAGAGGGGTCATCCCTAGTATATGACTGACATGATACATTATTATTATTGCTACATTAAATGTCACAATTGTGTGAAGATTTTTACATTTCAGAGCTTAACTCTCTTGAAGTGCCGTTTGTTGTGATTTTTATGTTCATCTCTTTAGTTCTTCAACTAGATAGATAAAATGGAAAAATCATAATGAAATCTGAGCAGGAAAGATTACCGGATTAACAACAAAATCTTACACTTAAAATAAGTTTGTATTATTTTCTACTTTTTTGCCATTTTGAAGAATGTTTGGCTATCTAGAAAAAGATAAGCCTTGGAAAAGACAACACCATAAGAGTGAAGCTAAAAACCACACAAATACTTAATTATAAGCAGACAAAGCAAATAGCAAGCAGAGTTCATTAGTCATGTGTTCAAATTACTGAGCTTGTTACAATGGATGTTTTCTAAAAGATCATTATTAATTCACATATAATTTAATAATAAGACAAGCTAAGGTAAAGGAGAATGGTGAAGTGCTGTGGTCTGTTTCCACTGAACACCACAGAGCAGGGATGTGCTTCATCTTTGTAATGTAACACATACTCCGCACCACTTCACAAATTAAATACCTCACACTTATAGAAGAAAACATACTGCAACATGAGCCTTGGCTAAGCTAAGAGAATAAATTGTACTGCAGTAGCCTAAGTAAACCGGAGCCAATTACCATCTCTCAGGAGAAAAGACAAATCACATGCATCTCTGCAGCAAGTGCTATGTTTGATGCATATATGAAAAGACATATCATGAACAATTTATAGCAGTAAAGCAGGCATTCGTTCCCAATCATTCCACACTTCAAGTACATTTCGTGTATAATAAAAGCCACTTAATGTTTTTTTTCTCATAACCTACATTAAGGGGTAACAGGGAAAACACTATCACCCCTAAAAGTATTCATTGTTTTTATAAGAAACACACATATAAAAAAATATAAAAAGCACTTACCAGAGCTTACATAGCATTACTGCTTTTTTCTATAACAGGAAAATCAGTATCATAGGGATCTTTGCACTTTATTCTAAAACCCTAGTAGTCTGTACACGGATCACAAACAGTCTGCCTCACCTTTTTCCTGATATGGAAGTGTTTGATTTGCTTTCAGAAGGGATAGCCCTAGGTACATGCTTACAGCTTAATACAAGTCTTACAGCAAAAGTACAGTCTTAATGAGTGAAATTGGTCATCTAAATCAAAGTGGGTCATGCCATTTTTTCCCTCAGCCTAATGCAGTGATATCACATCCAGCAAACCAAAATAAACAGTTCAACAACATATCATATAACAGCAGCTATATTCAAAGATAACATGCACAGGTTTTTTAGTTATGCCACACAAACACTGTAAGTTGTATTATGAATTTCTTTCCCAGAGATTTGGACCTGACTGACTGAATTGAACAGCCACAAAAATTTACACCTCTTCAATTTTTCCTCTTGTTGCTGTTACAGGAGGATGACAGTGATGGGTCTAATTTTATGACTGCAGGAAGCTCAGTCCTGGTATACACTTCAGAGATCCCAGCTCTGATCTAAGGAAGGAAATTGATTGACCCAGAAAAAAATAACAGATTTTATCTCTGCTCTGTGGAATATCAAAGGCCTTATCTTACCTTCTCATGCTAATATGAAGAGAAGCATGTGAAAGCATGCAATGCAAAAGTTGTATAAATTCTCTCTCTCAACTAAGAAACATTAAAAGAAATACATAAACACAAAAATATACAGAAGGTAAAAGGGATAGTAGTTTTACTTGATATAGTCAGATCCTAACGTAGGACACATATCATAGCTATCGTTTATTCTTTGGATGGGGTTTTGCTTCTGCAAGTCCAGGGAACAGCACATTCTTTTCAAACTCCGAAAGTGACGAGACAAAAGTGGCAGAGCATATGCTACTTCCATGAATGTGTTCTGTGTAGAAAGGATGTTACTAACATCTCCCATCTGCACCAGGCACATCCTTAATTCATGTGTTGCAGAGTTTGTTCAGAAATTAGGACAAGCAATGATTTTTATTTTACTGTTATCTTCATAATGCAGCATTTAAACCTAGAATCTAATTTAATGTGTATCTTCAATTATATATTTTAGCCTTAAAATCTATAACTGCTCCATTTAGCATATTTTTTTTTCTTTTTTATTACTAAAGAATGAGAATACATTACCTGGTGTATCCAGGTTGTGCATTAGGCAGCAGCAATATTTAAATTACCTGTATCCTCTACCATGCCTTCTGGGTTCCTCATACACAGCAGAATTTCAAGAGTTCCACATGGGCACATGAAGCAACATCCTGCTTGCTGCCCACATATATGGAAATGTATACTGAGTTGAAATAGCTGTAAGGGGTACTTGGCCTCCATTGGGCACTCCTAAAGGGGAACTCTCAGTTCCTAGATCCAGCACAATTAGCCTATTTTCATACTGTGATTTGACTCCACCATGACTCTGACATTGGCATCTTGAATGTCTTCAAGATTGTCATTAAAAACAACTCATTAAACTTAGTAGGTAACTAAAATACAAAGCCTCCCATTGTTTAGTTAAGTCCAGAATACTTCTCCACAGCATGCAATGTTTTTTAGTTAGGTGATTTATGCTGTTAATGAAACAGGCAGAGCAATTTGATGGCTGGGTAGTAAATTCTCAAAGTGATCTTGTGAGCCTGTGTTTCTTGTTCTAATAATTCTATTTCTATTTTTCAGACTGTTCATATATACAAGAATATAGAAGTTCTTTGTTTTGCTTCAGATTATAATATGTAACTGATAATGCTGTTTACTGGCTCGGCTGTTCCAAATCCACATTTTGCAGAATTTGTCTAGCTGAAGCTAGAGATTGTAAACATTTTACAGTAAAACAATATTCCTATTTTTTCTAGGTCACTGTTTTTTTCTGTTTCCAAATCATTAGGAACAAACAGCAGAGTGAAGGAAATGCTTCATCTGAAGATGGAGTACAAAGGAGACCAATTGATCTCTGCAGCTTACCACTGGTCCCACACTGCTCCACAGCACAGAAAACATATACAGACCTGCTTCCCTTGGGAAACTAAGATCCAGATAGTAACTCTCAGTTAACATGGGGACTTAGACACTTTAAGGAAGTACTAGCTGGTGTGATTTCTTCCATTTAGCCAAATCACTCTAATTAATTCCCCATTAAAAAGGTAGGATTTCTTTCCATCTTTACTCTCCCAGAGCTCTATACTCTCCTTCTTTATGTCAGCCTACATTAATTTGAAACAGGGACATCTTCCTGCTGTCTGTGTACAACATTCCTAACTGAACTTTAGGCCAAAAACACCAATACTGAATAACAGTAATAGTATCACAGATAACAAACACTTTTCCACAACCCATCTTCTCCAGGTATTATGTGTAGACATACAGAGTGACAGCTGCATGGTCCTTAATATAAAATTCCACTCATGTAAACCACAAGAATTCCCAGCTTTCATTTACCTTGCTCTGTACCATTCAAGTCTGACAATCCTTCACCTTTTTTGAGGTTATAGTAACTCTCTTAGATATCTCTCAAGTTTCCCACTCCATACTCAAGCACTTCACTTCCTCCTGTAGCAGAGGTTTACTTGTGCTACTGCAAAGGAGGAGTGGAATAGAAAGGACAAGTATCCTGCAGCAACTCCAACTCCAGTTGTGGTCTTGGCAGATTGCAGAAGTTTAAACGAGGCCACTCCAGGTCAGGCCACACAAAGCATGAGGGAGGAAAATACTGCCAATTCACTAGGTAGCACTTTTATGACCCACTTGAATCTGAAGTCAAAGAAGATGCAATCACTTGTTTCTGCTATGACATCGACAAGGTCAAACCATATTTCATCACTGAAAGTGCTTTAAGACCTCTTTCACAAGCAAAAGTCTGTGTGTCCCAGTATTTCTACTTACCTAATTTGCTGAGATATACTGTGGGAAGACTGAGATGAAAGACTTCTCTCATTTAGTCTCATTAACATTTCCCACAATTTGTGTCTACTTTCTGCTGCTGGAAGTGGTCATAGCCACAGAGTTCTCCCTTCTTATTCAGACCAGTGCCCTAAACCACTGCTGTATTAATACATTTTTACCTCAGCATATAGGTATACCTTTCCTTCTGAAGTGCCTGACTCAGGGAAAACCTTTGGTCAATAACAATGCAAAAGCTCAGGCAGTCCAACTGCAATTATCCTCTTGCCTTTCCAATCCACATAAAGATTTTAAACGGCAAATGCAAACAGCCTCTATCACACTGTCTGCAGTGATCGATTCTTTCTCATTCCTGCATTTCAGGGAGCACGCACGCACATAATAGGGTAGACAGGGTAGGCATGTAACCATGTGTAACCTATACAAAAGAATGCACAGCTAGAACGAGAATATCCTCATGCCCTTCCCCCATTCAGGAATTACTATCATCTTACAAGAGCGCTCCCTAAGGGCTGTATGTAGTCATGGTGACAAGACATCACCACCTGTCTGCCCCTGCAATGGAGGCAATGAGCCAGAATGCAAAGCTTTGTTTTGCTGCTGCTGAATGCATATAGCACATTCCAAATAGCCTGATTCAAACAGAAACCAAAGAAAACGACAATGCTTTTCAAAACATAAAATCTGAAGAAAGTTCCAGATTTATTAATAATGGCTTATGAAAATGAATCAATAAAACAAAGTGGATTGAAAATCTACATGGATTAACATGCTTAACACTCTTCAAAATGCAATTTTAGTCATAAGATCATAAAAAATGATACTTTATGACCAAAAGCTGAAAATGCCGACATTACAGAAACAGAACTTAAAATAGGCTGCAACTGTTAACACAAGCTGCTTTTATTCCAGTGAAAATGCACACAGACTATTACATACTGCTTCCCTGCTCTTAACAATGTCCAGCTTGCAGCATTTCGCCACTTTTGGTACTGACTCCAAGCATCAGCTGACCAAAAATCACAGAGAACCTGCTAAAGTACTAGCACAATGCCGCTCAGTGAAGGGCAGCAGTAAACATTATAAATAATGAAACAAGCAGGTGAAATGCATCCCAGAAAAGAAAGGAGATGGCCTAAATGGAATGGGAGCAGAGTATTTCCTCCTCATCCCTGATATCTAGCTTATACCTCAGGTTACACATACATTAGGCAGCACCTCACAGCTCTCAGATGTGGCCGCATGCCCCTACCTCAGGCTGAGTTTGCACTAGCAAGACACAGTGGGACTATCTCCTTTCTCTTATCTGCCCAGCACGCTGGATTTCCCTAGGAAAGAAATGCAGACTGGTAAGGATTTTCAGTGTTCAGCAAGTTCCCTGAAATGGGTAAATTGGAGGGCAAGGACTAAAAAGCAAGCTGCAGAATTCAGTTTTGTGGTTTAGATTTACCATCAGAGATGGTACATAAGTTTTCTGAGGCTACATTGTTGAAGTGGGCCAGACCTCTATTTTCCTACATAGACAAGAGCTGCTAGACACCTGGATCTCTTATGGATCTAATCACGTGGGCTGGCTCTGCTCAGCACATGCTCCAGCACTTCAATATCCTTCTGAGAGAGAGAAGCCCAAAACTGAACACAGGCTTCAAGGTGTGGCCCACACCCTTAACAGGGTGTCAGTCAGTGCCCTGGTCCTGCTGGCCACACTACTGCTGATACAGGACAGGATGCCATAGGCCTTCTTGGCCACCTGGGCACAGCTGGCTCGTGTTCAGCTGCTGTCAATCAATAAACCTCAGATCCTTTTCTGTGTGAAAAGATTTCCAGTCACTCTGTCCCAAGCCTGTGGCACTGCCTGGGGTTGTTCTGCCCCAAGTGCAGGACCTGGCTCTTTACCTTGCTGAAACCCATGCAATTGACCTTGGCCCATCAATCCAGCCTGCCCAAATCCCTGCGCAGATCCTTCCTGCTCTCAAGTAGATCAACACTCTCATCCAACTTGGTATCATCTGAAAGTGCATGAGGATACACTCAATCCCTTTGCCCAGATAATCAAAAAAGATATTAAACTATTGGCCTCAGTACTGAGCCCTGGGGAACACCACTGCCAACTGGATTTAACTCCGTTCCCCACCACTCTCCGGACCCAGTCACCCAGCCAGCTTTTTACCCAGAGAAGAGTACGCATATCCAAATCACAAGCAGCCAGTTTCTCCAGGAGAATGCTATGGAAAACAGAGTCAAAGGCTTCAGTAATGCCTAGGCAGATGTTCTTCCATCAATTGTTCCATCATTTCTAAACAGCAAACATTTTATCTGTCAAGTGGTTAGCAGAAAAGGCATAGTTTTGATAAAGTCAGGAGAAATTAGGAGTGCATCAGTGCTCTCAGGTACTAATTGATTCAATTTTGACTGATTTTTACAACTGTACAAAAGCGAGGTGCTTACACACTCCGCCCATAGTCATTCTCCTTCCGATATATACCCATTTAACAGGCAGACAGAGGCCTTCTGGCATCAATAAACATAAAATCTTCATGTCCACACCAAATATTCAGCAAATGCTAAAGGTCACATGTGTAAATCTGCCATCTTGTGGGTATATATCACAATACACTTTTTTTTTTTACTATCAACCATACAATTTATTATAGACAAATTAGTGTCTTGTATTTGTATATAAACTACCTAAAGGTTTCTGAATGAAAAATGGGAGATGCAAATACTTACCACCTGGTAAATAAGACATACAATTCCTAAAGCAGTAATTCCTAAAGAAGTAACCATAGAGGAATATTACCCAAGATACAGTAGTAATTCTAGCTGGACAGACACTCTAGGCTGGAAACTTGGTCACTTTGAAACAAATAACAATATAGGTATAAATTACAAGTTAACCGCATAATAAATTAGTGTCATTTTTTTTTTAAAGAAAAAAACCTCAAAACTCTTTTTTAAACACAGGAAAAAAGATCAGTCATGAGATGCTGAGTAACAACTTCACTACTGCTTCGGCGGCCAGTTAAATTGTATGTGGCATAAAGCAAGTGCCAATCTAAAGGTGAAGTCCAAATGGCATCTGCAATGGTACAAATATCAAAATTGTTTCCCCATAGATATATAAAACTTTCCAGCAAATTATGACCATCAAAGAAAAAAAAATTCTTAAATGTGCTTAATACAGCTCTAAAATGCAAACAGCTCTTTCTATTCTGTATGGAATATTGTTACATTAATGCACGACAATATAATGAAATTATATTAGTTTAACTGGTGATTAACTTCAACAGTTGTGAAATGTTGATCCCTGGTAGAAACTCCCAAACTTCTATCACACTTCATGTCCTTTACTTGTTCTTACTCTAAGAAAAAATCTTTCTCCAGTCATGAATTGTGGAAACTCTCTATAAAATTAACAGTAAAACACTGATTCTATTTTATTTACAGATAATTATTTCAGTTTAATCCATCAAGACACTTTTCCTCATCTCTGATGATAATGACTATTTGCAAAGCTGTAAGACTCTGAGGTGCTTTCATAGGAATATTCCTACTAGATAGAAGGTATACACTAGTATAGAGACATAATGTATCTAAAACATTTTGGTTTTTAAACAATTGGAAATCTAAATTCTGGTTATATCTTAGCAAAAGGTATTTAGGTTGTTTTAATAAAAACAAATAATGGACTCAAAGGAGGGGCAAATAGCATTTTAAACCATCATTGTTAGAGCCATGATGTGTGTCACTTGTGTAAGTACTGTGGTAAAGATGCACATTTTTCTTCAGCAGGATTGAGGATTTAGCTTCATTCTTGGAAAGGAAACCTGGAATCTTCATGGGCTATCTAAAGTAAAATAGCCATCTGCACTTAAGAAAATGAGAAAAAAATCTGAAGAAATAGCAATAGAAGGTATGTTTCACTAGCTTATGAAATCCCACCAAAATGCTTTTCAAGAGGAAAAACAATAATTTTCTAATGAACACCTGGGATGTATTTTCAGACTGGGTAAAAAGTCTACAGAGCTTTTGGCTGTTTATCCAGACAAAGATTATCTTAGCAGTAGATGGACATGAAAGCATTACAGATATACTGGTGTTTTGGGTCCTTGAATGAATCTGCCTAGGTGCAAAGCTATGTCACAGGGAGAACAAGATCAGCACAAGACCTCTTTTGGGTCACATTTTACGTCCAGTGTAGCTGATTTGAAATGGATGTGGGGGGGCAATTGGTAAATATAATAATATTCTTGGTTTAATGCTGACATTTAATATTTTCAAGGAAGACTAGCTTGGTAGCCTGATGAGTAAAAATTTTGCCTTCCCCCATGCAAAAAATTATTATACCTGCCAGGTCAAAGATGACAATGCCTTCTTCTCCTTTTGCAAAAGTACTGCAACAAATTTACAAATTCAAATATGACACAGATTTATCTAGGAAATATCTATATTTACATATTATATTTATTTATGTGGCATCACATAACTACTTAAGTGATGCCACTGAGATCTGTTCACAAATGAATAAAAACAATCACAGGTTAGACTTCAATAAAATACTAGCAAGGGTTAAATTCTGCTTTAATCCTTAAACAGTTATATGACTGCTATTAAATGTGCTCTTAAATGTGCCTCAAGCTTTCTTTATAATATGTCTTGTTCTGTAAAGGAGTGATGAATAAAATAACTAGGAAATGTTATTTCTTTCCTCATGATGAAGTGGGGGAAAGAAAGATTCAGGATTCATAGCAGACCATGAAGTGAAGTAAAGGAATCCAGTGCACAAAGAAAAGTGAAAGCAGTGACATCAAAACTGATAATTATTAACTACAGTGTTATTCACATTGAAACACGGAAAATTTCAGATGAAAACAGGATCCTTTCCAGTTTTCAGTTATTTAGCTTTAAAGGGGATAGCTATTTGTCATAAAGAATAGGTTTTGTTGAAAACCCAGTCATCTGGTGAAAAATAGAACTCTATCAACCTAGCCTAGTTGTTTTTGCAAATTTCATCCCAAATAATAAGATAGATGTTCTAAGTGAGCAATGTTCTAAATAACAAAGTCAACTTTTTCCATTTCTCTTCTATCACCCCACTGAGTTTAAAATTCTACTGTTTTGAGTACACCCATACACTATCAGAAAGTAAAGGAATAAAAAATAAACACAAATAGCATGAGATCATCTATTTACATTCACGTCTGTAAAGCAGAAGCAGACAAGAAGACACTAAGCAGGACAGGAGGAAGCAGAGAAAGAGGACCTTTCATGTGGACAATATACTCAACCTACTAAGCATTGCAGTAAGATGCCAGGGTAACTATTCTTATCCTATTTCTGAGTAATAAAAAGACAACAAATACAAAATACAAAAATTACAAAAGGAAAGTAAGTCTTAGAGACAAGAATTTGAATTTGTATTAATATGGATTTTAGCATGAGCACTCTGCTCATTTACAGAATCGGAGATAAATAATACAGAAGACTTAAAACTAATAAAACATTAAAAATTTTCTCTCAGTTTTCATATTCACTTTGTGTTATTTATTCTGAACAAGGCTGGATATTAGTAGGGGTAAATGAAGGTCTAATCTTGTGCTATTTACCAAGATGACATAAAAATCTCTGAAATCCAATAAAATTTTCTTAATTTTAAAGACTGCCGTACAATGGCAAGAGATTCTCAGGAAGACAACAAAACCCAGCTACATGTAGGTCTTCATCAGGAAACCACGCTGCACTTTAACTCACTAGAAGCAAGTCACTGATGATGCTGGCTGTGACCAGGCAGAACAGATAAGAAAAAACAAAATTTTCAAAAATTTCACCATGTCTTCATGTTTACTCTATTTTGCTGTATGTGATCCTGAAATATTTTACTCTCAATAAGGGACAGCTTAAATCTAAAAACCACTATAAACTACATACAAACTGCTGCTGTGACACTAAAGATCTTCTTCATATGTAGTTGTGATGTCACCATTTTACCACTTATCCTCTACTTCTGATTAATAGTCAAATATAAGATTTTGCAGTGAAGAGCAAAACTGTTGGCCTGTTTATGCACCACTTTAGCAAACGGAATGGCTAATGGTATATGGTCTGACTAACATGAGGTGACAGAAGGAAGGATCTTTAAATTACCACATTCTAAATTAATTTCATGGCAAAAAGATGGCTGGGTAATGGCCACGTATGATTATGTGGTCTTGCACGACCCTGTTCTCTTTGTGGTGACCTGTGTAAAGGTACCCTACAAATGATTTTAAATTATGGAAACCACAGGACCAAGTCTGGTTAAATACCAGTCTTTGATTCCATGGCTTACAATTTTAGTGAAGAGTCTCCTTAAAAATTAACTATCATTTTCTGGATGAATAAAGTAAATCCAATTAAGCAAAAACCAGAATTACAGTAGCTTAATAACTAATAAAAAATAATGGTTATTTCATGGCAACTTGCAATAAGGATACTCTAAAATTCTTATTGACTTGACTAATCCTAGTAAAATCATCCTAACGTGTTTTTATAGACCATAACTCTGTAGTACAGCAAGCAGAGTTTCTGCATAAACAAGATGACCTAGTTTTCAACATCTGCATGTCTTAGCTTGAAGCTTGTTTGTTACTTGAAAGGCAATTAAAATTTAAACAAGTGTGAAAGAACAAACTCTTATTTTCCTTGAATTTATGTGAAAAAACTCAGTTACACATTAACTAATATTTAATACAAAGCCACATCAGAACTGAAAATAACAGCAGATAATTAGTGTTTGTATTTTTTAAGAATAAAACAAACTACAGACAGATACTAAAATGTACACAAAATATAAAATAACAGTAGGGGTAAACAATTCAGGAGCTTAGGTTGGGCAGTTCCTTTCAAATTATAAACCATGTACAGAAAGTGTAATTTCACAGGACATTCTTCAAGTAAGAGATAAGTTGTGAGTCAATGAACTAAGCAACTTGTGTATTATTGTATGGAATTCATTAAAAATCCAGACAGTCATCATGGAACAGACAAACACTTCACATAAAAGGTGTCTTTCAAACATCAGTATTTACACAGACAAACTCATCACTGTTTTCCTATGATAGCAATTTTTTTTCATTGTATTTGCACCTTTTACTATTTAACTAGAATGGATTTGCTGTCAGTTATTAAACATGATGCTTATTACAAGCAGAAAGGTTATACAGGTTATACAGATCAAAGAGTCTGTAAACCAAACACAGGAAAACACAAGAAAAACTGCCAAAGGACCAGAGGGCATTAATGCACCCATTTTAAAAGGAAGCTAAAGAACCCAAGTAATTTATACTTCTTCATGTCCTGAAAAGCATTCTGGAAGACGAAGGTGCAAGAACTTAATATACGTTACACTAAAAAAACTATACTGAGTAAATTTAGCTCCATCCCTGTCACTGCTTGAAAGGATGGCTTTCTTGTTAAAGCATAAATGCTGAAGTAAATAGGACTGTATCCAGTTACCAGCTCCTCTGCAGGACTTCAGACTTTTGGCTGAAACTGTTACTTATTTTCTTTACTTCCATCTGTGTTCAGAGTCCAAATGTATGTGTTACACAAATATATGTAACATCCACACAAAGAAGTGTTCTAGACTTTCCCCATGGAAAGTCTACTTGTTCCATGTAAGGCATATAAATTATTTTCATGACAAAATGTGGGACTCTACAGACAAGCGCTCAATACTATAAGCACAAGATTTCTGCTTCCACAGACTACAGCATTCATAAAAGAAATAGCTGATTAAGATGAAAGATGGGAAATAGAGTAGTCACAGGACACTAACCCACTTTTAAAATTAAGTATGTATTGCCATCCTTGTGAACGTACATTTAAAACACAAATATTATTCAAAAATAAAAATGCATTATCTGATTGCATAAATATCTGATCTTGGTGCATTAAAGGACTGTAGAAGAATAGGTTACCGTTAGCACAGAAATATTGCTATTTCCTTACTATACATTTGTGTACTTTCTGCTCCTTATATTTATCTTAAATTCAGTCTCCATATTGTTGCAATTTCTTTATTGTTTTAATTACCACCTACTCAAACCTTTTGCTCTTATTAATACAAAGCATTTTCAAATCATGAAAGACACCAGACATATAAATATATGCTTTTACTTTGGCACTGATATTGGATAAATTCATAGAATAGAAAATAAAGGCTGCAGTTTAGAATTGGAGATACTAAAATAATTGATCAGCATTGAAACAGCTTAAGGAGAACTAAGTCTCACCAAACATCACTTTTTTCTGAATACAGGTTTATTTGATCAAAGCAACTGTGTTGACATCAAATGCCTTGCAGAGTCTTCTAATAGGCTTAGATGACATTCTGAGATACAGAAAGCAAAAATCAGTAATATATAAAATACAGGTATCTAAATGTAAATGCAAACGAGATGCTTCTAATACAACGGAGTGTTTCCATGCAAATTATATGTGGCTGATTTTGCCCAACAGTAACACAGACTTATTTATCATAGCCTGGAGCATGGTCCTCCATCACAATCTGGCATACTCATTCAAGAAGAAAAGAGAAGAAGTTGAAAAAGTTGAAGTTATAAGACAAAAAGACCAAAAAAAAAAAATCACAGAACAGTTTTAGACCTTAAATAATGACAAATGAAGACTGTGCTTCACATACCAACTATCCAACTGAATACTGAAGCAATGCGATTATCATCTACCTATTACATGCAGAAGATATTCCTTTCACATTCTTAAAATTCAGTGAGATAATATGGCTTGCATATTATTCTTTTCAATATCATAATCTTGTAATAGATGCAAAGTCTAATGCCCAATCTCAGAATATCTGCATAAGAGCTACAGCCCTGTAAAATCACTCTATTTACTATGATTTACGCAACTTACTTTACTCTCACAAGGAGGAGTTATAAGAATTACTACTAGAATCCTACAAGAATAAAATAACAATCAAAATCCCTTCAAGAAACATAAAATAGCAAGAATTATAATTTTTTAAAAACCCCACACATAAAAACATGTCTTTGGATTCAATGGTATCACCATGCACATAAGATTGTAATCTCACGTGTGCTTTGGAGTTCAAATTGCTCGACTCCAGTAATTTTTTCACCTGTAGAACAGCTTTATGTATTAACAGATATTTCTTTAAATCATATATATCTCGTTATTGAAGAATTCTGCCTTAGTGTAACTTGTATTTGGATTTTATCATTCTACCATCCTCTACTTCTCTTAGACAATTCATTTGCTTGTGGTACCATCTGAGAAAAGATTACAGATTAACCTAGTGGCTATTAACCAAAATCCAGTCTCCCTTCCAGGGCAGCACCCCTGGGCACATGGTCAGGCAAATCAGCTCTCTCCATCCTGTTCTCTCCAGACAGGGACACAAGTGATTCATCCCTCCTGGCAGACAAGCTGCTGACATTTCCATCTCTGTTTACTGGGTTAGCTGACAGATTGCTGACATGATCCCTTTGCTTCCTCCCTATTCTCTCTACATTAGTGCCAGGAACAGAGCAGGTGAACACCTACTCTCTGCTACAGAATGGAAACACCATGTGGAGTCCACTTTACAAGCAGTTTCATTTTTAGAGTGTAAAAGTTAAGCACTCATATTAAAAATATTTAATTCATTTTGACAAAAAAGTATCACAAGTTGTGATGCATATGAATTTCACATACAGATGTTATTCATCAAGAAGCACAAAAAGTTTTGCAAAGATTTCAGAAGGTACTGCAAAAACACTTATGAACAGATCTTTATTCATAAAAAAAATTAGATCACACCTGTTTTTTAACTTCAATGAGAAGCAGTTTTAATTCTATAAGCTAAAGAATTTTAAATTTGGAACTTGCGAAAGGAAATGCACCTTTTTACAACAAAAAAATGACTTAAATAGCTTCAGGAGTGTAAGAGTCTGATCTAAAAGTTTCTTTACCTATAAAATAAGGATATATTAAAATTTTTGTGCTGCTTTCCAGATAAATAAACTTTAAGCAAGTTAAGCTTGACATTATTCAACTGTAAAAATACAAAAAATTTAATTATATGTAGGATTGCAGAAATAAATCTTCCTAGGAATGGAATATCAAAACCCCTACAGGACACAGAGAGAGAGCACAGATCTACATACAGGACTGACAGAACTTAAAAAGACCACTGGTGCTCG
This sequence comes from Irena cyanogastra, assembly GCA_013397155.1. Taxonomy (NCBI): domain Eukaryota; kingdom Metazoa; phylum Chordata; class Aves; order Passeriformes; family Irenidae; genus Irena; species Irena cyanogastra. Next base: position 34,277 of record VWZV01011117.1, read on the forward strand.
AAGAAGATAAAGCAGTGGACCCATAAACTTCTGACACTGCTAGACCAGACATTGCAGGGTGCACAAAAACATGGAAAGCTATTTGTTTATTCATTGTTCACTGAAATCTCACAAATTTGTGACAATACACTGGACTTTTTTTCCAGAGAATAAATCATCATGGGCAAAAAACACACAGCATTTTGCATACAGGTTTGTCTTACAAGGATAGTTAAAAACCCAAAACATGCTGCAACATCCTACACAAACCAGCCCTTCTTAATACACTATGCTTTTAATATGCCTATTTTAATATATTCCAGAAACTGAAAAAATTCCAATGTGCCCACTCCCTCTTCTCTAGGCTACCATTCCCATTTTTGCAGTTTCTTAGACCTGGTAAGCGCTGCTTGCACATAGCTAAAAGAGTCTTTGTGAAAAAAGAAGCAATTAATGAGAGCCTGCAAAATTTTAAAAACCTAACTTTGCCATATCCTTAAACTCCTTTCTCAATATATTTGTTTCTTGTCAGTTTTAATGGGAGAAGGTGAAAAATGGCACTCAGCATCAGATCTGCCAGAACTTTACAATTCATGACACAGCACCACATCATCTAATGGGACAATGGAAGAGAGCTAATCTGAATAACACAATTTTAAAAATAGGCTAAGAGGGGAATAGACAAATTTATCTTGTAAAATCAAAATAATTTTTAATTCCTACCAACTTCTGGGTTTGAATTTTATGTCGTTTTGAAAACTTAAAAACAATTCTACAGGTCAATCCTTGCTCTCTCCAGTATTCATATCCCATACTGAACCTCCCTTTTTTTACAGAAAAGCAAGGGTTTTCCTGATTCAAAACGACTTTCAGTTTGTCTTAGGAAGAGGAACTTTAAAACACAAAACTGAATTTGGCAGAAATCTTTTTATATTGTCTAAAATGGAGACCTGCAAGTAAATTCAATTTGTGGTCAAAAGAGACACAATGTTTCCTTCAAATGTACGCTAGGATGGCTCAAAGTGCCTGTAAAATGTGCTCACTGATGCAAATGCTTAAAACATTATCTACTGCCAGTAGCTGCACCACTGGCAGTAGACTACAAGTGCAGAAAATTTCTATCTATTATAGCAGAAAACTGACACTTTATACATGCTTATAACTGAGCAGAAAAAGCCTGGCAAAAGAAACAGAAGCATTTCTAATATATATAACAATAAAAAAATCAAATTTTAGACAAAAAATTTCATCTACTGTAAAATCTTATCTTACTAAGAGCACACAAATTTAAAATAGGAACTATATAAAGACAGGTTTAATTTACTGTGTCCTCAATCTGTGGCACAAATTTCTAAAGAGGTTTCTGTACTGGGTATCTTTGTACTATTAACAATACTATGCATATTTTATCACCATTTCCCTTTTGACAGAACTAGGTCTCTACAAACACACAGAAATCTAGAAGCAGAGTGTGTTTTAAAGCAAATATCTCAAATATAAATCTAAAACGTTACAATTGATCTTACCATTACTGACCTTGTATTACATAAGGAGGTTATGCTGGGTTTTCTTTCTGATACTAGTACTGCAAAAAGAAGCCAAAATTTTAAGACTCCCTCTGAAAGCAAATCAAATTTTGTCATGGACCATTTTTTCTGCTTTGAACTGCTAATAAAGCATGTAGGGAACACGCCCAAGTTCTGACTCTACAGGTTATGGACCCTTGCTATGAGACCAAAGAGTCTTACTATTCATAATCCCACTTTTTAGTTAATTTCTTAATTTTAATTACATATGTATTTTTAAGAGCATTATCCACAGAATTTTTGAAGTTAGTGATGTCCCGTTTCTGGCATCAGGATTTTCTGTGTGTATGTCTAGGTGCTCCAACACCATCAAGACCTGTGTCACTCAAGTTTTAACTCCCTATAGTGACCTTTAGACCAAATAGATCTAAAGGTAAATAAATTTAAAAAAAAGGTAAAGGTAAATTTAAAAAAAATATAGGAAAGAAAAAACCCCACTCTCTGGTCCATTCAGATTGGTGCTGTAAAGGGAGAAATTAAGTAACCCAAGAAATACCCTTGTGGAAATTTATTTTTTTAATCCCCCATGCCTTAAGTGCTTTCAGGCAGCTCAGTAAGGACCAAATCAACTTCTACACTACTAAGCAAAGTTCTGCTGTCAAGGATGTATTACTCAAAAGGTCCTTCTCTATCTAGCTCAAGACATACAGAATTTCATGAAATCCAATGTATGCAACAGCAGGGTAAAAGCTGAGCTATACTACTGGAGCCAAGGCTAACCAATAACTAGATTCATGTGGTATAAAATGATCCCTGTCTATTTATAATTGCTTTGACAAGTACTGTAGCATTTTACACGTATGTCTGGCAGGGTGTCATTCTGTGCTCACTCAGAGTATTTATGCCTATGTAGGTACTGCAACCTGTGAGTTGCAGAACTAAACTTTTACACCTCAAAATGTTGCATGTACAGGAGCTGCTGTTAGTTTAAAGGAAATCAATTTCGCAGAAACAGCTATTTAAAAGAAAGCCCACAAGAAAGTGCTTTTAAAACATGTCATACTAGGTATTTGCTTTGTAGACTGTGTAAATCTTCAGTGAAATAAGTATTTGCTTTAATTATTAAATATAAATTAAAAATATGTAATGCAGTGAAATTTATTAAAACACACAGATAGCTGCCAAATAAATATGAAAATTGTGACTGAAGTATCTTACAATATGAGAATAAAAAATAGATTAAGTAACTCTTAATCGTACACATATACACAAAATACAAATTCGAGACAGACTAAAAGAACACCAAAAAGAACATTGCTCATTTATAATATCTACTGAGATAGTTTTAAGTCTTTCTTGTTATTTGTAAAGAAATTTTTGAGACTCCTGCACCTAAAATTAGACTTACTGTATCAGTTATGTTGTGCTCTTGGCTGCGACATCCTTGGCTGTGCAGCCCCTACACTGCACTCTCGTGTGCTGGTGTGGTAATGCAGTAGCTCACTACTGCTTGTTTCAATGGAGTGCAGTCTCTTCTGTACAGAGATGCATCATAGGAAAGAAGTGACATAGCAGCTATCAGCATGGGAGAGAACGCTTTGGACCTAATTTTTTGCTGCTGGACGATTCAGCAAGAAAAAAGTTATTAACACACCTGCAAGTGTTCTTTTCTGAACTGGGACTGTTGATCAGGACTACTAAATATTTATTCTGCAAATAAAACCGATTGAAGAGAAAGCAGTCAGACAAGCTATTACTATCACAGTATGGTTCAACAATAATTATTCACAGAATAATAACAAAACACTTATTTTAAGTGGAAAGACTCTACCATAACTCCTCATGCAATTCCATCTCCTGGCTGTAACAGGAATTGAGATACTCAATTCCTTCATAACAACATGTGTTTCTTGCTTTATCAGACCTATGCTTATCTTACCTATAATGACTGTGACCACACTGGTGCACTTCTGGACCAAATCTAGTGAGCTGTTGACATGGTGGTGGTTGGTGAAAGGCTGGACTCAATCTTGGGTGCCTTCTTCAACCTTAAGGATTGTATGATTCTAACTGCACCAGTAAACTACTGTCATCACCTTAATCCTGCCATCACCTCAATCCTGCAGATGTTTTCAATTTTATAATCAGTTGTACTTATGCTTTTAAGGCAGCACCAGGAATCTTAAAATAATTTTTAAAATATTTGAATAATGGGCTATCTCTACTGCTATGCTACAAAATTAACATTTAGAAATCCTGGGCAAAATTGTTTAGCTAATTTTTGATTATGCAATTTTAATGCTTTTTTGCATATATTATGTTAGTAAAAAACATGTATTGAGGACAAGAGGAAAGGGATTGATTTGGGATCATGTTATAAAGCAATAAAATATCTGTAATCCACAACAATGTCTAACAATAAAAAAACTCTAGCTGCAGTCCTTTCTGCAATGTCACTAATGGTTGCTGTGGAAATAACTGTCATTAATACAAAATTGAAAGCAGGGAGCATCTGGAAACTCACAGCTCAGTCTGCAGCATCTCTAGTGTTAAATTTCTAATGTAGAAATTTCTCACCCATAAATCATATTCTCTCAATCCTTTTCTGCCTCCCACCCAGCTGCACCTCCACCCACCCTACTTCAAGGCTGTACTGCTTGTGCAAGGTAATGTTCATCACTGCATATAGTAAAACGATTCTACCTTCTGTTACCCAACAGTTCTCCTTTTTCAATCCATATCATTTATAGTTAGTCACAGAGCTATTATTCATTCTCTGAACTCCTAAAATGAGATACCACTGATAGGTTTATACCCTTAGCAACTGCATATAATATGGAGAACTGTATTTTACTCAGCCATATCATCACACGTTCCTATTTCTGCTTGCAGACTCTTGTTGTTAAAGAACAGGTGTCAACAACAGGCTTCCACAGGCTATTTCATACCAGTTCATATGTACAGCATGTCGTTACCTCCCCAGCAATGTCACTGGTTTGAGGGACTGCAGTCTTTCAGCCCAAAAGCAGATTTCTCTACCAGCTAGTACCTATTAACCTTGGTTCTACTATACAAATAAATGCAAGTACATATATATAAATATATATATGGGTTTGCCTTAAATAATTCTGCCTACTTACATGTAGAAGCAAGGCAGATATGTTTAATTGTTTAAAATATTTGATTGTATAGTGATAATTATTCCTCTACATATAGATGCTTATTTTAAAATTTTATATTTACTATATTTTACTTTAATTATTTACTATATTCTTTCATTTTACTCTCTATGCACAGTTAGGAATACCCCAAATTGAAGAGATAAGACTGCGACACTCTTTACAGAAAATGCAATTGTTTCAATAGTAATCAGATTTTATATGTACTAGGAAAGAACGTGCAGGATATGCAAGAACTTTAAAAAATTAACATATTTAACTTTACATACACGTTTGCATTAACATACTTTTCTGTAATAAAGGAAGATGTTTTGGAAAACTTCCTTCTGTTATAATAAATATGAAGGTAATTCAATGGTCAGCTGGTCTTTCAACACAGACCCAAGGTGGACAGACTCCCATAGATAATTTATCCCTTTCCTAAGACAATAACAATGTTCATAAATAAGGAAAGTCATAAGGTCAAAGAATTCTACAGTGACATGAATACTTAAAAACTGACATCTCTGTAAGTAAATTCTCCATTTGATAAGGCAAATACATCCACTGTTCAAATCCCATGTCTTGTTTCTGGATGCTTTTGGCTAGAACTAGCCAGTGGATTTCTACAGTCTACATTCCTTATAGGTCAACCATGCTTCAAAAGCACCACAAGGAATCCAAAACCCACAAACTTAATACAATTATCACCTCCTTACACAAGGGGAACTTTTTTTCATGTGGTGCTAGAGTACATTGTGTTCCATACACAAACCTAGCTGGTATGGTCTGCTTTCCATTTCCATATGCAATCACGTTAATAAAACAAAAACAAAACCAAGCCAAACAAAGCTTTAAAAATTATACGTGGAGTTATTTATTACAAAATACTAAAATTTTGCTCCATTTGTCCCTCTTTTTGTTGTTCTTTTGCCAGAGCCTCACTTTCTTAAACCTTTCCTAAAAAAAGGCAGAGCCACTGCATCTTGCAGTCATAAACACTTTACCTGCAAAACAAGGAGACAGAATGACTTGAGCTTTGAATTAGGGATATGAGAACTACAGTGGCCATTGTTGTTCCTTCAGGCTTCAACGACAGACAGAAAAGTCCATTACCCTTTTTCGCAAAGGGTATTATAAACTCAGCACATAGTGGTTTTCTGTAGGCCTAGGTCTTCTGAAGGAAGGCAGAAATAGGGCAGCAGGTGAGGTAGTGTTTCTTGAGGAGCACAGGGTAAAGTCAGGGTTTTGAAGGGATACCATTAATAGCAAAATGGGACTAAGATGTGTGGGGAAGTACTTAACACTTCAACTAGAGTATGTCTCTCTACATTTTTTTTAAACAAAGAAGATGAAATTACAGAGAGCACAAATTAAATAAATACCACTACCACATTACAAGCCACCCTTACATCTATGGAAATTGTATTCTCAGGTATATATGCACTTGCTATGACAAGGTCTTCAAAACAGTGCCTCTTCAGTAACTCTCCTAGAAAGAGTGTATTTTTGGCCTTGAGAGGTGGAGAATATTTTGTAATACCTCCAGCTGAACTTGTCTGTTGAACACAGATATATGTATATATATATCATGCACATATTCACACAGTTGCACATACAAACAATTATCAACCTTTCCATTTCTTCCTCCCATGCTACAAAAGTCTCTCTTGTCAGTTATCTTTACTGAAAATAGAAAGGGATTGTTTTTATTAGCAAATATTTTACTGTTTTAATCGCAGTTATCCATTCCTTTAGTTAGTTGTTATTTCCAATGGAGATTATTCTCAGTCTTTCCCCAGTGACGCTCTATTTGTCACTATTCCGGGCATTAATCCAAGTCCAAAGATAGGAATGAAAATTATAGGCTCTTCCTACATAGCTTTCCTTTTTAGCAACTTCATGCAGGCTCCACATTAGCAACTTCTAACTTCTCTCAGATTTCTTCCTACATAAGTCATTCTCCAAATGGATCAAAAGTGGAAAAAATTCAGCTCAATGCTCAAAGGGATATTATCCTTTAACTTCTTACTGAAAATACTTATTTTTCCTTTTTTTCCAAATTCAAATAAAGATAGTAGATTTGGGGGCAGGAAGGTTTGGTTGTTGTTTACTTGACGCATTTTCTATAGCATATACCACATTAATATCTGAGATAAAATATTAATGGATTTTTCTTCACAGTAGTTCCATAAAATGGAAAATATCGTTGCTCTCATTTTAGCAGTAGGGAACTCATGCAGATAGTGAACTGCATGTGCAACATCATAAGAGAAGAATATGCTGAAATCAGGAATACCTTCTGAAAATACAATCCTTTTCATTCCTTATTCTTGTCAGTGTTTTGGAAAATATTGCTATATATTGTTACTGTAGTTCCATGATGTTAATTAAATGGAGTGTTGAATGCAACTTTTTTATTTGATCTAATTAATCACACTATATTAATAGATAGAAGCTCAGTTATGGTCATGATTTATTCTGCCAAATGTTAACAAACAAACAAGTTGGAAAAGCTAATAATAATATGTATTAAGTAACCAATAAAAAATAGATAACCAAATCTAATTCACTCCTAGTCTGAATTAATTGACAGCAAGTCTACTTTGAAGTAGAAGACAGAACTAAGGTGTTACTGTAACCATCTGTCATACATGCTTTGACGAAGAGGAGAGATTTGTAAGGTACCTCCACATTCTACTGCTAATGGAAAATCTCTGTATGTTATATGGAGCCCCTACATACCAGTAGGAGTATGTTGGACCAAACACTGCTCTTTATATGTTTACTGAATCTTTTGGTTTATATCAAGTAGATACTCAAAAAGAGATCTACTGTTTTACTGAACTTCAATGGAAACTATATTTGCATGTAGCTCTTCAACCTCTAAAATAAAATCAACAGCTCTTGCCAGATACTCCTTGGCTGCATTTCACAATGTAATGTTTTAATTTAGGATTAAAATTAGCAATCAAATATGATTACGAAGTGAATAGTGATTGGGAAGCACTTAATCACCTAACTAAGATAAACCATGAGGATTGGCAAATCAAAAAATGCTTCTGAAAGAAAAATAGAAGGTTGCAAATATACTCAAAAGAGAAGCTAAATGGCAGGGAAGTCATTAGCAAAATAATACCTGATAAGCCTGATTGCTTCCTACTTATTTTTGCCAAACCATTTAAAAATTATCCCTTCCCACAGTCCTTTCTAGTTTTCTCCCTCTCTCTTCCTTCCCCTGGCTAGTCCTTTTGGCAGAACAAAACCTACCTCTTCTTCTACCCCTTCTAAAAAGAAATCAGTCTTTCACTTACTAATGGATTGCAAACCTGCATTACTGCAGAACCAACTACACGATACATACAAACAAGTCTGCCATATCTACAAATAACAAAAACACACAAGAAGCATAACAAAGTAATCCATTACATCCTGCAGGTATATGGAATTGGTTAGCTCTTCTGTTATATTCATACAATACTATAGAGCATTTAGGAGTTTCACCACTGACTGCTCTTTGCCCAAGATTTCATCATTAATGTTGTCTCTATAAATCATATTTTTAAATAATGAACAAGGGGAGTTCATAGTTTCTGAAAGGGTGGCAAAAATATTCTGCCTCTTGGTACATAATAAATAAACTATAATCTGATTACTGCTTGTAACATTTTACACCATAAATAAGTTAAATACTTACACAGCATCATTCAAACACCAACTTCCTTGATTAGATTTGCAATATCTTATCTCACCGCTCTGCATAGAAAAAGAGAGAAACAAGAGTCTGAAAGTGGTCAAGACTCAACTGGAAAGGCAATTGTAAGGAATGCCAATTTACAAAGGTGGTCCTGAACAAGTCAACAAAAGACAGGAGTTTGACTAATCTCTGACAGAATCATCTTAATTACTCTACATAAGTTTTGCCATGTTTTTATAATACGACACTCTATCACTTGATTTTTATCTTTATGTTCCTTCCCTGATAAATCTTTTCGAGCAAGGCAAAACGCCCACAATGGATTCAGAGGCTGCTCTGAGCATTTCTTGGCAGTTGCCAGTGCGTCAGTAGAAAGCCCTTCCTTCCCCTGCGGCGGCTCTGCGTGGGCAGCGCGGGGCCGCTCGGCGGGAGCGCCCCCGGGCCCCGGGCAGCGCGGTGCCGCAGCGCCCCCTGGTGCCCACTCGCCAGCCGGCGCTGCTCCTGCGGGCGGAGTCTCGCCGGGGCGGTTTGCAGCAGAAGCGCGGAGAATTTTCGGTAATTCCAAGGCCCAGCAAAAACCTGTGCTCCTTAACCCTTGCTGCGTGAGCTCCTCGCGGTATAGTTTAAAAATTAACGGTATATGCCTGAGCAAGAACCACTCGTTCTGCAGAGAGGAGTTAAAAGCAAAGCAAAGAACTTCAGGAAAGAATTCATATTGTGTATTAGCGATACAAAGAATTTGCATGTCGAAAGAGGAGGAAAGGGGTCTGTTTATACTCAACAATATTGTGTGTTCTAAACTAGAAGAAAAATGTTGAGTAAATTTACCTTAGTTTTTCAAATAGGCTAGGAGCTTATCATATTAAAGGCAGCATTTTTATGCTACTACAAGTAATCAGTTCACCATCCACCTCAGAAAACACAGAAGATATATTCCCTAAAAAGGAAGGGAATCATGCCATTGACTAGGATTTGTTCTGAAGATAGTCAAGGATGAAAGAACAAAAAGCACAACTGAAACAAGAAGCACTAGTAACAGAAATTAATACTGTACCAACTATTTTAATCCTTTGAAAATAAAAGCACATAAGCAGTAATCAAAGAAACTTGGTTTACTTCTGTATAGGATCTTTTAAGGCACTGGAAAAATGCTATAGTGAAAGCTGTAGGATTGAACATGGCTTCATGCTACCAGTGAATCAGTAACACCCAGCAGAATACCAGCACATGCAATATTAGCATCTTCTGCTACAGATCAGAAACAGAACTGAATCAATTAAGCTAACAAATGGGTAACACAGTGCCACTACACTCAGCATAAATCAATACCATGCATGAGACAAAGAAACTAAGAATACTTCACAAAAACAGCTCTAAATATAATGTAAATATAAATACAAGCCTTCCAAACATGCCTCTGTCCCTACCTTTTGTTCTCTGAACACTGAATGCCTTCAGGCAAGCTGATGGCTAGTAAGTTATCAGTCACTTGTGCCTTACTTTCTTGCCTCTAGTTCTCCTACTTTAGATAATTTCATCTAAAATCTGTTACAGCAATACTTCAAGCAAATCTCAATTTTTCTAACTTCCTCTTCACTCAAATTCTAGCTCATACCCAGTAAACTATCAAGGAAACACAACTGACTCCTGTTCAACCTCTTTTCCCCCACAAGAAGGGTAGTCCAGCAGGTAAAAAATGTGGTATCATCTCCTTTAATCCTACACCCTTAGTTACACACAAGCACAGTTAGCTGCTAACCCACAGGCTGTCACAGCACTCATCTTTGAGTAATTGGAATATTAAGCAACCATTTAGTCTCTTAATTACTTTCTCAGTTATAGTAAAGAAACAACAGTAGATCTGCTGTAATTCAAAAGTACACAAGGAAAAAAACTTCCAAGCTTCTAGAAAAATGAAATGAACTTCCAGGAAAGCAAATAACCAGTTCTTTTTGGACTGATACACTTTAGCTGCAGAGTTACAGGGTGGAACACAGCAAGGCAGTTCCCAGTTCAGAGTCATGAGTTCTTAGTATAGTTCTCCAACAGCAGTGTGCCTGCTCTCTAGGCTTCATTGTGGCTATTCTGAACTTGAAGAATTTCAGTTTTGATGTTCCCAGCTACAGCTCTCATGAGTTAATGAGTCAGAGAGACAATGAGTTTACATTTCAAATCTGCCATAAAAAAAATTAATATGTAAAGCTTCAATTTCTCCTAGTTGGTTTTATGTGAAACTTAAATTAAATAAACAATATATTAATTGTCACAACCAACTAGTAAGGCATAGCCAGTTGCAGTTTAAGATTTTGTTTTCCCTTCATATGCTTCCTTTGACCATAACAGTGCAGGACAGGAGGCAGAAAATGTTATCACATAAGGCTGAAGCCTCAGGATCCACAATGAGAGCCATCAACAAAAGGTTACCAACACTGTCTACAAAAGACTTATCAATGACAAGCTTAAAGACTCTGTTTCTCCAAAACAGATTATGGTACCTTTAACTTGCAGGAGAGGAAAAGCTGTACTCATAACTTCCAGGTCACTTATTTAGCTTTTATCCACTAACTTCACAAACACTATAGGTTCTTAGGAAGACCAGCTTAGAAGTTTTAGGATATAAACAAACATTTTCCTCAAACCGTAATTTTTTGAGTAGTTTCTGTAAAGCTCTATACACCCTTACAGGAGACCAGGTATTTATTAAGCTCATCAGCTAAGCAACACAGGCAGACTGCCCACAGCTGTCACGTTAGGAGGTTGCACTCCCCTGTAGTCCTTATCGTCCTTGCAGGGGGCACAATATAGCTGGGCAGTTTCCACTTATTGCTCACATGCATCACCAAAGCTCATTCCTCAACAAAATCTTTTTTCAAAATGGTCTATAATCTCTTCCTGGCAGACTGTTAGGTATTTCACAACCAAATTAATTTGCTGTTGAAAACATTAGTCCTTTTTTAATATGTTTGCCTCAAAGACAAAGACACTATTAAAAAGTAAAAGATTACCGACCTTTTTACAAAGGACTAAAGAATCTGACACTAAAGTGCCATGTGATTATGACAATCATTCCTTACAAAGAATGCTCTTTTTTTTCTATTTTATTCCTTCATTTAGAGATAAAAGGAAATGTAGTCTTCTTTATATGTCAATTTGCATCACATGACTTGTTTTTCTAGGTCTACTTTGTGTCTAATCTTATATCTTTAATCTTATATGGTTTCAGATGATTCAGACATTCTTGGGGTACACAAAGAGCTTATAGTATTGACTCTTCTTTGGTTTTTTATGCCTTGTTTGCTTTAATATATTTAATGCTTGTGAAAGATGACAATGGTTTCATTGGCATTTAGAAATTTAGTTCTCAAGCAGTAACACTGGCAAAGCAGACGTTGCAACAGTGTAGGCTTCTCCACAAAGCTCTGCCAACGCAATTCAACGCCATCTCCTCCTATTATTTATTACAGTTTGTACACCTTGCCCAGTGGGGATGTCAGCCATGACTGTAGTTTTCTGGATCATTCTTGGAGTTCTTTCAGGCAGCCATCTTCATGCTACATGTGCCATTTTCCAATACCACTAGTACCGTTGACATTAAGCAAAAACTTAGCACTACCTTTCCCAGTCGCAATTTAATTTATGATTCCAAGATGAATACATCTGATCATTCCAAATCATTATTGCTTATATTTTCCAGTCACTCTATTGGTAATTCAATTTAATGCATATTCTCTGTCTAGTCCTCCTTGTGGAAAGTGTTTTGCTATGGAAAATTTCCCAAGATACTCTCTAGTAAACAAAAACCACCCCTCTTGCTTTGTCTGTTTTGGTTTTATTGTGATTGCTCTTCCCACTCAGCCTTATGTTTCTGTGGATCTTCAGGATTCTCTTACAGAATTTCTGCTCATAAGTACTAATAAAGATTCCTTTTTAGTGGCTGTTGCTCTAATTCATTTTGGCCTCCTTAGTATGTTTCTGCATTTCAAGAAAATTTATGGTTCTTTCTGTTTCCTTTTTTAGACACAAACTCCTTTGTGCCTATCTTTTTTGAAGGTGCCATTTGTTTGTTTGGCTTTTTTTATAATTGTCACCTGTGGTTTAATTGTGCTGGCATCCCTCAGAGCTTGATCCTGCACCACAACCAGAAGGGTAAACAATTGTACAAACTGTCCTACAGCAAACTTCCAAAGAACTTAATGTAAACAGTGGATTATGGACTTGCAGTGCACCCTGCAGTTTTATTCACAATATAGTGCAAGTCTTAAGGCAAAGACTAAAACCAGTATTGTATATTCTATACAACAACCACATTCCAAAGCACAAAAAGCACAGAGCAATGCAAGAACTCAAAAACTACTCTCATAGTACAGGAAAAGCACCTCTGCACAACCTTTTGGGAAGTGCCTATTCTTTTCCCTAATTCATTGTTACTATACTGAATTAAAACTAAAAGTTTATAAACACTTCTCAGAATCATGCCAGTGTGACCAATTGAAGTAAAATTTTAGGACTCTTAAATAAGTGGGTGCCACATTCAGACACCTGCCCCTATATGTGCTAAGAACTGCATAGTGGGAGCTTGACTAATTTGTCAAAAAAAGCCTGATTATTTGTAAGGATATACAGGAGAAAGTATTTGCACGAAACAGAAATTATTTTCTAAGGTAACTAATGCACACTCCAAACAAGAATTAAAACAAAATTGCATTATTCAGGGCACTGTTGTAGAGCATGTGGGTGCTAGATGAAGAGGCCTTGTGAGGAAACTGCTACAGTACTAAAGAGAGTCTGGTAGAAGACTATCTTGATAACCTACTATATGGCTTATTACACACTGCTTTAAAACAGCTTAATTCTCTGGTTTTACACAGAATTCTTTGTACAGTTCAAGAAAGAAAATAACATTTCTACAAATCCCAGGAACTGCATCTTAGGCCTCTCAAAGTTTCGTTGCTGAGTCATGTCACCTGACTAGTCACACAAGAATACATGTCAGCTTGTAGCTTGTCATGGAGATGATTAGAGATTTTTTTGAAGGAGCTGAAGCTAATGTGCTTAAGCTATTGCAGAAAAATGTCATATATGCTCTTTATGTGCACTTTGCTCTCCATATTAAATCATATGCATCATAGATCTTTAAGGACAAAATTACTGATGCACAGCACATGTGCCCCTTTAACCACCACAGTTTACCCCAGCAAATTATTATCAAATATAAGAGTACTTAAGACTATAGAAAGGAAATTAACACGCTCTATTTTCTCTGCTATTTAGCTGTCATCTCTCAGGCATTTTTTCCCCCACAATAATTTAATCCTGTTGAAAATTTTGGGTGCACATTCTGATGATGCCCTCCAGTAATTGGAGTAAGTTCCCAAAGGTAGGTAGGTTTTTTTACTCTTGTAGGCCCTACATTTTCTGTCCGGCAATACTTCACAAAATTAATTACTGCCTCCCATTTTTTATCAATGCCTACTACTTCCTACGGGCTTTGGTTTAAGATGTATGTTTCTTTATGGGGCTTGTTCCACATTTCCAAAGCATATTTCTGCTAGACGCTGCTTGGTCTCAGCTGAATGTCTAGCGACTAAACTTTCAGCACTGTCATTTTGCATCTTTTAATTAGTTTGGCCTCTTCCCATACTTTGACTAGAACCTCAGTATGTTCTTTATCTGTTTGATCACTCTTTATATCAGATTGCCCTTCCTGAGGAGAATAGCGAGGCCTTACCAACAACACCCATATTGAAAAGCAACCAGAAATTATCAGCTATGACATCGGACCTGGTTTTCGTTACACATTTCACCGAGAAAGCTTTCCTTGTGCTCTCGGGGTAAACAAGGATTGGGTGAACTCGAAGTCTTAAAAGTTCGAGACAGAGAAGCGCTTACTTTCTGGAATGCTTCCAGCGAAGGGGCCGCCCGGAGGAGGGGCCGCCACCTCACAGCCCCCGCCCGCCCGTGCGAGCCCTGGGCGCTCTTCCCGCACCTGACCGTGGTTCAACAGGTCTCTGCAGCGGCGGGTCGGGTCGGGTCGGGCCGGGCCGGGCGCTGCCGGACAGGCGCACGCCCGCCTTTCCCACACGGCGGAGGCGCCGCGGGACCGCTCCGAGCCCGCCTGAGGGGAGCCCGTGCCGGGCGCACGGGCCGGGCGGCACCGGCGCCCCCCAGCCCAGCGGCGCCGCGAGGGACGCGGCGCGCCCGCGCCGGGCCCGCCGGCCATGGAGCCGCCGCCGGCCGCCACTCGCCAGGTACGGAGCGGACACTAGGGGCAGCTGAGGTGTGGGACTATGCGCGGCTCAGCGAGCCCGCCGGCACCCGACGGACTTCTCTCTGCCTTCTGCGGCCCGCGGGGTGGGGATGGGTGTGAGCGGCACCGCGGCCGGTTGCGGCGGCTCACGGCGACCGGCCGCTGGAACGTCCCCGCTCCGCGTTCGAGCGGGCGGCAGTAATGGCTTTTTCAACTCTGTTCAATTGCCCCCGAATTCGTAGGAGGAAGAAGGAGTTCTAGGTACTACGCAGGGGGAGAAGTGCGGTCTCGGGGGCCTCACCCTCATGAGGCAGGGGAAGGGCGGCTGCTCGGCACGGCTGAAATTCGGTGTCGCGTGAGGACCAAGCGTGAGCGCCCCGTCTCCAGCCGTGCCCCATCGGCTCCTGCCGTGCCCGCTGCTGCTGCTGCCATAGCGGGTGGCCTTGGCTGGCCCATGGCTCGCCGGGGGCCCCAGGAGAGGACCCTGCAAGAGGCAGACGCCTCGAGTTCACCCCTGCCGCGTTGCACAGCTCTCCGGCCGGGCTGCCAGCCGGCATCCCTCCCTGTCTGCGAGCCAGGGACACCCTCGGGAGCGCTGCTCTTCACACGGGAGCCGTTTCACCTGTGTCACGACTTTTTGTTGCCTTTTCTTTTTGCACACTTAAATGTGTCCCAGCTGGGGAAAGTGACCAGGGCTTAGTAATACACATTGTGTTAATTTCTTGTAACAACTGAAGAGAGAGAACTGGACCGTTCTGTTCAGTGCAATTTCACTTGTACTACCTGCTATATATGTTAAATAGCCTTCTGCATCCATGAAATAGTGGTTTTACCTTCATAGTTAGTACCCAGAACAGAAGCAAGCATTTTATTCATTAAATGCTTGTTCCTCTCTTGAATTTCACATCTTTAGGTAATATGCGGTCTTTCTAGTGAATAATTCTAAAATGTTCTCTGGCAGCACAGTGGTGCTCTAAGGAGAGGATTACTACATGTTTATTAAAAAGTTCTTTTATGAAGATACAAACATTAATTTTTGAAGCTACTGGCTACATATTGTGCTTTGAACTTTGGTTCTTTCCCATAGAAACTTTCTGGGACCAGCTAATTTTATAGTGTCATTAACTGTTCATAATTAACTAAAACATTGAATGGCACAGAAATATTTAAAATACTGGATAAAACTTTGGATTAGAATATGTTAAGTATGCTTAACTAGTTAGTCGTGAAATTAATTTCATTTCCCTGATTCAGGAACGTTTTATACTGACCAATTGTATTAGGCAAAATATTTTCAAAAGTACTTGATTCCCATTTCTGCCTTTGAAACATGACTAAGAATGTCTTAGTTTAGCAGCCTGCCTCTGAGTTTGTATGTGTTTTTCTCCTTCCACTTACTATTTTTCAGAGAATTACAGAAGATTATGGGTCAGACTTATACAGGAATTAGCTGCTTAATACCCCTTTGATTTTTCACTTTAAAAAATGGGATTTATTTATCAAAACACCTCTACAAATCTGAGTCTATGACAATTTTTTGAAATCTTTAATAGACAATATGAAAAATCCTTGTTCTTACCTATTTTTCTCATGTATAATGTTTTCCTTGTCTTCCTGAAATAGGTAGAAACAGATGACCAAGTAGCCCTCCTTAGTAAGCCTAGGAATAAAGGAGGAAACAGTGATCTGGCATCAGCTGGATTTAACATTATTAATTCAATCATAGGATCAGGCGTTATAGGTAAGTCTACTTTTCTTCACTATTCTGTATTCAGCCTTGTTTATTCATGCATGACTATCCAGCTTGGAGAAAAGCACTGACTCCTTACTTTCTGCTGCTGTTTTTAAAGATTTTTCTCTGTATTTATTTGCTTACTTTGCAGAGGTGTCAGTTGAGACCATACCATAGTAATGAATACTCCAGTCTCTTGGCCATAATGATCAGAGAGGTTGGACAGGTGCTGACTGAATTCATACTTAAGCAACACTTTGTCCACTGAAAATTGTCTTTTTGAGGTTATTAAGCGTGCTGGTCCAATTTGGGAGATTACTAGCATTTTTTAAAATCTGAGTTTTTCTTTATTTTGGTTCTCACAAATGAATATTTGGAAAGCATCTTCTAGAATCTCTCCTTTTCTGCTTTGCAGGATTGCCATATTCGATGAAGGAAGCTGGTTTTCCTCTAGGAATACTTCTTTTGTGTGTGGTTGCCTTAATCACAGGTACTCTAAAGCTGGTTTCTGTTGTAAAGATAAAATTAGTCATGCAATATTGTAGCTGATCTTGAGCTTAATGATACCTTAAACAAATATATCTATGACAATAAAAATGACTAATTTTTTCCTTACCTCACTAATCTCTTGAGAAGATTAGTCAAAGTAGAGAATTACGTTGTACAACATACGAGGCTGCTTTTTGACTGCATTTATTTCGTGAAGCCTTACTTTCCTAGTCGAGGGAACATTTTAAAGAATGTTCTTATTTGTACCCTCATAATCTCCTGTTTGAGTCCACTGTTAAGACTGGATTAGTTAAGAGATTGAATCTTGAGTGGGTTGTATATGACTTTTAGAAATAGACCGCAGAATGAAAACCTTTGATTGTACTATGATTTTAAGTATTTTTCTTCCAATATGAGCCTATAGCTTCTTGGTTTGTTGGCTTGAAAGATTTTGTAAGATTTCTCATCCCTGCTCTTGCTAGTGTCCTAGTGCCACTGCTTTTCTTCTTACAGCCTAGTTTTGTTTTTTTTTTGGTTAGAGGAGTGAAAGAAGGTGAAAAGTAATCAACCACAAGTTGGCTCATATTGTCTTTAACAGTAATTTTATATTTTAACAGATTATTCCATTATATTACTGATCAAAGGAGGAAATCTGTCCAGTACCAAAACCTATCAAGACCTGGTCAAAAAAACATATGGTCTTGTAGGTTATCTAATCCTTTCAACTCTCCAGTTTTTGTATCCGTTTATTGGTAAGATCACATAAAATATAAATGTTTAAGTTTTATAAGTAACAAGCTTTTTCACATTACTTCATTATTTCACTGATTGAATATTAAGAACTATATGAACTATGTGTATTGTATATGCTTCTTTGCTATTTAAAAAAATTAAATTTATTTTATGGGTTCTAAAGAATGACTTAGGAGTAATCCAATGAATTGAAGGATCAGAATAGTAGAAATGAACTGAAATGTAATAGCAGAGAAATTTGTGATCACACATATGAAAATTAATGACTAAAGTAGCTAGAAGAATACCAAAGGAGATTCTCTTCTAGGTTGAGTAGCAGAGCACGAAGTTGATGTGTCTGAAACAAAAGGAAAATATGAATTTAGGAGCATACTGAATTAGTATTTTTTCAGAGATGCAATGTTACTGTAATTGGAGAAGCCACTGTTTAGGTCTGGCTAGAATATTATGTGCTGTCATTGCTCTTCAAAAGCATTAGTTCAGCCTCATACCCAATGAAGTACTAGGAAACTGGGCAGTCAAGACCCCTTTGAAAAAGAAATAGTAAATGAACAAATAGGTATAATCTGGGCAGGAATCTATTAGATCAGAAGTTTGAAATAAAGTTATATTCTGAATCTGTCCCCTGCTGTAGCAACATAATTAAATCTTAAATAGTTTTGATATTTTCATACATAGGGCTGCAAGATGTGATGACTTGAGATATCAAGAGTCTGGATTTGGTGATTACAGAGTCACAGATCAAAATTCCCATTTTAGGTCTGGTTACAGATACCTGAGATTTTTAAGGGCATCAAGTTACTCTTACTGCAGGCAACCATGTTGCATATTTAATTATATGCCTTTTTAAATCAACTACTCCAGTGATAATACAGAAAAGGAATTGTAAAGGTCTCAGTCCTTACCATAGAGCTATGGTTATGCTTTTGTATGTGTTTGAATTAATTTATATAAGTAGAGTTGATGACTTGCAATTTTACAACACTAAATATTTCTATATAGTTAAGGTCAGTACCTAAATATATGCTGTCTAAATGCTGAAGACCATGAGAGTGTATAAATATGTTTCAGGTGTATGTATACACATGTGCACAAATTCGTTCACTCTTAGTGTAGAGTTAGATAAGAATGAAATATGAGTGTTAAGGCCACAGCACTTATTAATGACAGGGAGGAGTAGAAGTCCATATCTTATATCTTAACCTATTTTCTCCTTCTTTTTCCTAGTTTAAAGAGTTTGCTAGCTTTTTGCATGAGCTAGAAAGTCCTTTGCATTTAGTTGCAGAACTGATTATTAGACTAACACAGGAAATTTTCTAAATAGAAACAAGCATTTGAAAATAAACTGACAAAGAATTGTGATTTGAAACAAACAGTTTTAGAAAGCCTTTTTTATCCTCTTCTGAAGTAAGTTTATGTGGCCACGTAGCGCAATAGCCTTGCTTATCAGGCTGCATTATTGATTAGGTTGTACTTGTTAAGAAAAAAAAAAAGTGTTAAGTAATTATTTTTTTAAACCTGAAACTTAAAAGTTGTTGTTGCTAGCTAGAATTCATATTAGAGGGGTAGTGATATATAATCCTGAAGTCTACAAAATGTGTGTATTCAGTGTTAATCAAATATTTTGGATATGACTTTACTAACAAAAAACTTACTTTCTTTAAGCTATGATCAGTTACAACATAATAACAGGAGACACTTTAACTAAAGTTTTTCAGAGAATTCCTGGAGGTAAGATGCGTTTAAAAATTTTAAGAATGGGGGATTATGTATTGGATAGAAGCGTAGCATAAGTATTTTGCAATTACCTGTAATTTAGCTTCTAAATTACTCTTAAGTTTCGTTCAAATTAAGAACTTGAAGCATATGTCTATGAGTGGGATTTTTTGAGTTTGTTTTTTTTTCTTTAATAAGCCTTTCCCAAATAAAAACTATGAATCCTAGTCCTTGGCTATCAGTGGACTCAGTGTCAGTGAAGAGACCAGATGCTTCAGTGAAATACTAAGCAAATAGAAGTGAGTCTTCCACAGTTGTGTATTTACGAGATTATTGGGTTTTGTAGGTTTTTTTTAGCTATTTCCTGTAATAATAATTTAAATAGCGAAACTGTACTTCATCTAGTGAATAATTCTGGATAAGTTGCAAATAATATAATGAATGTAATGCTTTATAACTCATGCCCCCTTGTTTCTCTTCCTGTGCTCTAAGTTTTCACAGCAGCATCAGTGGAACAGTTTGTGTGCGTGTTTGATATCTACTTTAGCACAAAAGCAGTTACGTTAAAACATGCTTCACTGGGAAATTAAACTGAGAGAAAATATGCCTGTAATGAAGTGGAAATGCGAGTTTGTATGAAATATTTCATTTCCACAGGAGAACTGTAATTTTCAGCATGTGAAACCTGAAAG